>CM064483.1:3111552-3514360 GCA_032716605.1 Paralithodes platypus
ATTGGGCCAAGTGCAGAATCAAACCCAGGTTTCATCCACCTTATTAGGACGACGGGACTATAATGTCATCGTTCATCGATGTATTCAATTCTTAGGTGACGTGATTCATCCTTACTTTACGTATCAATATTAACATTCCCTAACATATCTTGTCTTGCCAGACTAAGTTTCTGAAGACCCATCGCCCCCATAAAATCTATGTATTCAATCCTTAGGTTAAGTATTAATATTAACATTCCCTAACATCTTGTCTTGCCAGACTAAGTTTCTGAAGACCCATCGCCCCATCAAATCTATGTATGCAATCCTTAGGTTAAGTATCTTTATCCGCCATTGTGTTCACCTTTTTCCATTTACTTTTCCACAATGTCATACGTCTTCCACTTACCTCCTTCGTATCCACAGTCCACACTACGCCAATTTGCTTCGTGTCCTACACCTCTTACCCCAACCAGAGATTGTATGGATAACCTTTGTTACCAGTATCTATCATAGTATTCCTAAACAATAACGAAGTACCCCTACGAACTGCCGTTTTTCTTTGGTGTATATTTCATAGAAAACGCAGTTCCCAGGGACACCTAGACGTACAAGAAATCGTGTCAAATAATAGGTCCATAACCCCTCGTATTGACGAATAATAATACACCATGTTTTTCCCTACTTTATCCACAGTCAAGCACACACCTGAAGTTAACCTCCTTCTCCCCCACCGCCCCACAGTCCACATGATTCTATCTTTTCCAGACTCATATACCACCCCGTATTTGCATCCCCCGGTAGCATTTGGCTAACGTACTTTCACTGTCCTTTCAAACTCCAATATCAATTGTAGCCTAATGCCACCCCTACGCCCAGAAACCTTAGGGTCAAATTTCCCTGTAGCCCCCTGAGCTTCCCCCCCTCTCATTAAGATACCCGCGCTTCTCGACTCTTGTCCGACCTAGCCTCTCTCTCATACCTCTTGAAGATCCTTGATTTTTCCGTTGCTAACGCTCTCCAACCTTTTATATATATACTCCTATCCAGCCTACCTTCACTTAGTAAGCCAGAACAACATTAGAACTTTACTAACCCCTTGCATGCCATCTATTCTCTTACAACCCATTCACAACCCTGCACCCCATGGTCGTCGGTGCGAGGCTCGCCGCCTCGCCAGTAATTAATTTCTATTACCATACTTCCAGATAAATGTGGCAGTTAGCAACCAGTCTCCACCACATCCAGCAAGCCATGCAATTAACAGCCAACCGATTACACCCAGCTAGCCAAGGCACCTTCGGTTTTGATATTAAGAACACCCACATCTGTCTCATAAACAGAGGGTTATTACAAACACTGGTGATATGGCAAGCCCCTAGCCACAGCCGCTGGACGACCATCCCAGAGGGAGAGCGCCCGGCTACCCCTTTTTACCCACCCGAGGAGGGAGACCCCCACCCCCGCGGAGGTATACCTGACCCCTGTTTTGACTTCCGGGTCATTGCCAGGTAGCCTAGGAATTCTTCCTATCAATGAACTAACCATGCATGTCTAACCCCCTTACTCACCTCTCTGTACCCACAATAACCCATTCACCTGTTTTGCATACTCGGATAGTCAAATTAGCACCTCAGCTAGGCAATAGAACGAAGACTGAGCAATATAAGAGAGACGCCCCTATCACAGCTGTCCCAGTCCTCCCCGCAAAGTAGATCCAGTCTCCCTCCCATAAATACTTCCAGTATAGCCAAAATAGTACCTTTTACTAAGGCTCAGTTATATCACAAATTGAAGGCTTCCTATAGCCATGTGCCACAACAGTAATCACCATCTTACCTAGTCCCCATATCTATTTGAGAACTCAAATAAGTCCATAAGACTCGAGATCCCTATTGTCTACAGGGTCCAGAACCGAGCCTATAAACCTAGCTCCCGCCCCCAGTCAAATCAGTTGAAAGTTAGACACCAACCAGTGGTCACTACCCTGAAGTTAACCTGTAGCTCTGCCCTTGTGTTGTTCCTGAGTTGAGAGATTCCCGAGCCGGCAGACTCCATGGCAGAAGTTAAATAGAAGAGCTGTCCATGTACAAGTCCCAACGTGCACCTTATAACCTTCACACAAATTCGTGGGTATATAAGTGTGTAACCAGCACCGATCGTCAAGAGATCCGACTTGAGAACTTCCTACATTTTGGACCACCTGGACGGCCGAGGAACCAGTCGTTAGCCCCCAACATCACCGGAAGCAAGATAACCAGGACCAGACCTACAAATACTATTCAAGATTCATGTTACTAGTACTAAGTGTTATAGTACCAGTTTGACACTCACTTATTAACTTTCTATGAAGTGGCTATAACCTTGCCCAGTGTACTCATATTTAACCATTCCATTTGGGACGTACTAAGCGTATCAGTGTTCATTAATTAACAGGCGACATTGACTCTCGTAATTACCTTATTCAGATATTAAAACCCTAGTGATATCTAACGTTCGCCCACTGATTTGTGTTCTACGTATTTCTGCCATAAGAATATAAATCTTAGATCAGTACCCCCATGAGGTTACTAGAGATTCCGTGTTCTAAAATATATGCGTGTCTAATCCTAACTGTGAGCTGCTACTTGGGCACGCGACCAGCCAGTAAGAGATCAAATCAGTGAAATTGAATTACATGAATATATTGAGGTCTTCCAGTATAATAAAACTTGCTAACTAAACCCGTGATCAGAAGAGTATACCTGAACGTTGGAAGTGGGAGACTAGGCTCCATCCAGATCCACTAATGCTACCAGTTCCCTTCTATTATTTGTTTTGTACGAGAATTACTATTTTTCTATGCTCTTTATTCATCTACTTACATAAAAGTGATCGTGTGTCGTGTTACCGTGTGTTTATTTTGTGTTCTCTATTCCTCATACCTTGTATTGTGCATGCAGCCTTATATACCCAGTCAGATAGAACCCACATTACCCAAGTTAATCCTGTAGAAAATCAGGGCATAACATTGGCGGCAGCGGTGGTTCTTGATTCGGATAAAAGGTTGCATTACATTGCAAGTTTGGAACAGCCAGAACACGATAACATCATGGCGCACCGTTCTCACATTCCCATCCCACATTATGATGGAGAAACTTATGAGATCGAATCATTCATGGACATAGTGAAACCCGTACTTGACTTAAGTTATACCATGGACACACAAAAGATAGCCGTGACATTAACGCACCTGGGAAAAGCCGTTTCCCTGGTTGCCTACCAAGTGCACCCTGCTCTCACATGGGACGAATTTTGCACAATAGTGATAGAGGCCATTAAGCCTTCGTTGGGCGTTTTCGTAACCCACAACCGTCTCCAAGACACTAAATTCGAAGGCGATCTAGATGCCACAGTGAATAAGATCGCCCAACACATCAAAGTGTCTTTCCCCACATTGACCAGAATCCAGCAAGAACAGCAGATTCTGGTCAACCTTGTATCAAAATTGCCCTCAGCAGTAAAGGATCATTTCCGTGTGCATGATTTCGTCGGATATCAAAAAGATCTCCTCACGATCCGACGTATTTTGGCCATGCACACAGAAACACCCACCCAAATCGCTGTAATCAAGAGGTTCCCCACACACCCGCAGCACCTCGATAACCAAAACCCCAAGGCTCAAACCTTCAACTCCAAGAATGCCTACCCATCCTCATCCTTCCACAACAAACCTACCTACCCTTCCGGCAAGCCCCAACCCAGTAGACCCCGGTTCCAACCTACTCAGCCACGCAGAATCTTCAACCGGAGCAAAACCTACAACACCTACCAAAGTAAAAACCCTACCTTAGTAAGTATCAACCCCTATGATTTCCCTGCCTGTAATACTCAGTGTGCCCTCCATCAAATTCGTGACTCTGCCAAACCTCGCCCCTGTACTCCTCGCATTTCTGTAAATGAAGAGGAGTGGGGACAAGAGGAAGAAATGGAGGCAGTGTACACCGAAGACATAGCCCCCCATATCATGACCTCAGACGATACCGAGGAAACCCTGGAGGAGGTAGATACCGACCCCCAGGATTTTTAAAGTATCCCCGCCCACGATGGGCTCGGCGGGGGACGCCATAACTGATCGCACTGCCCCCATTTATTACATGGCCAAAATCAAGGACATTCCTGTCCGCTTGTTAATCGACACGGGAGCTGCCAAGTCATGTTTGTTCAAATCTTACTATGATCAACATCACCGACTATTTGGCCCTTTGTTAACCACCAAAGCAGAACTAATCTCAGCTGCTGATACATACTTAAATCTCCTAGGAGACACTTTGCCCCTATCAGTAACCACTCCTGCCCCCCATGCTCGTTGTTATCACACATTCACAGTATTTTCCTCCAACTGTAAACATTATGATGGTTTCCTTGGACTTGACCTCCTTCAAAAACTCCAGGCCCAGGTCGACTGCGGCCAAAGGCTGATATCATTCAAAAAATTCCAACCCAAAGCCTCTGACAAACCCATCACGCAGAAACCCATTCATAAAAAAAAACAAAAAAACATTTCCCCTCAACAAACCCTGAGTCAGGGTTACCAAGTTGCAGCTAGCACTAAGGTGACTCCTAAATCCTCCCCTTGCCCTGAGTCCCCTCAAAATCTCACCCCATTCAGTAACCAAATGCCTCAACCAACGAAAGAAGACAAGTCCAAGCAACTCCCTCTCGGTAATCCCCTCCATTCTCGTAATTCTGTCCCGGATAAATCCTCCCATGTTTTCAGGACAAACTCAGATATATGTAACCATAATTCCATCCAATGTTTATGTACACATGTTTTCAGGGAAAATGCCGATCAATGTACCCAACAATGTTTCCCCCATGCTCCCAGAAATGTTCAGCTATCCCACAACCCACAACAATTCCCTTGTGACAATTTTCCGTCAGTAGCTCCCTTGCCCCCCCCTGCCCCCCCCACCCCCCCCCCACACACACACACACACACAATTCACACCCCTAAAAAAATTCACAACCCCACACTTGACTCACCCTCTCATGACAAACAAACCCACCCGCCCCACATCACTTTTAACCAGACCTTGACTGCCACCAAGAAAGTTCCCCACGTTCGTCCTGTTAACAACACCACATCAATACACCAGTCCTCCACCAATAACCCATGTTCGACACCTAACGTTTTTCCCACCAACCCTCCGCAGTCCCCCCAACAAATTCCGTTTTCTAACTCGCTCACCTCTCACCACTCTGAACCGCCCGCATGCGCCGTTAATCCCCCCCTCACGCGTGCCGACCGAGGGACACAACCATGTTCCCACCATGCCCCCAGAAATGCCCAGCTAGTCCACACCCACCCCAATCCCCCTTGTGACAGTTTTCCGTCAGTAGCTCCCTTCCACCCCCACACAATTCACACCCCTAGAAAACTTCACAACCCCACACTTGACTCGCCCTCTCATGACAAACAAAACCACCAAATCCATATAAACTCCAAACAAACCGTCACTGCCACCGACAACGCTCCCCAAATTCGTCCTTCTAACAACCACAAATCCTTACATCAGTCCTCCACCAATAACCCATCTTCTATACATACCTCACGCTTCCCCCACCAACCCTCCGCAGTCCCTCCAACAAATCCCGTTTTCTAACCCCCTCACACCGCGCCCCACTGATCCTCCCACACGCGCCGTTAATCCCCCCCTCACGCGTGACCCCCACCAAAGTGACCTTTCCCCCGTTATGCTTACCAAACACCTGCTCACCAGTCAGTCCCCCTCAGCCCCCTCCCTAATTCAATCTTGGGAAACGAGAATCAGACCACCCTGGATACCGTTAAATGTCTTCAGGAAACTGACTCGCTGGGGAGATCAACTTGCCACAGACTCCGGTCACATAGTCTTAGACCCCACCATTGCCCACGACTACATGATTGCCATCCACGAGGGAAACGGCATACACCTTGGACTAAAGAAGATGTTAAAAATCTTCACAGACCAATACTGGACCCCCAACTCCTCCAAAATTGCACAACGAGTGACAGAATCCTGCAAACCTTGTTTATTGGGGAAGGATAGATCACGCACCCCAGGCCCAGCTGGTACCATTTCTGCCAACAAACCGTTCCAAGTCCTATCCCTCGACATCATGGACCCGTTTCCTTCTTACGCTGGCAACCGTTATATCGTCACATTTGTTGACGTATATTCAAATTTTGTAATAGCCTGCCCAATTAAAGACCACACAGCCACCACAGTCGCCACACTGCTTGCCACAGAAGTGTTCCCTATATTCGGCCTTCCCCTTGCTCTTCTATCGGACAATGCCCCCGAGTTTAGTGGACACGTTTGGCAACAATTCACCCAACAATGCGGTATTAAGATTAAACACTCATCTCCGTACTGGCCTCAAGGAAATGCTATATGCGAACGCAGCCATCGCACCATCAACAACCAGTTACGTACAAGAATTATTGCTCTTAACACCTCAGACTGGCCATCACAACTAAAGATGATACAATGGGGCATGAACACCTGTCCCCGAGAAGACGGTATTTCCCCTCATGAACGTGTTTACGGTGTACCCCCCCTGTTACTGCCATTCCATCATCACGCTCACCTCCCCTCCAACACCTCCACAATTGACCCATTGCAACATCTGCAAAACACCCTCCATACCGCCCAAACCTGTCAAGACACCAAAACGGATAACCCCGATGATAAAAACCCTTTCGCCATCCATGACACCGTAATGGTAGCCAACCTCCCTGTCACCAACAAATTAGGCCCTCGCTATGTCGGGCCCTACACCGTCATACAAGTCCCGAATGCCTTTCAAGTCACCATCGATTATCACTGCGTGACTCGCACGTTCCGAACTAGATTCGTCCAAGCGTTTAAACCTCTAAAGACACAAGACATTACCCCACCCCACACGTCCGACCCCGAATTAAACACCCCTACTCACCCTTCCACTCAGGCTATGAATATTCCCATACAAACCCCTAAGGGCCTAAGCCCTCCAGCACCGAACCGACAAATCATTCCTCAACATACCCCCCAAACTAACCTCCACAAACCCCAAGCCCCCAC
Organism: Paralithodes platypus; assembly: GCA_032716605.1. Classification (NCBI taxonomy): domain Eukaryota; kingdom Metazoa; phylum Arthropoda; class Malacostraca; order Decapoda; family Lithodidae; genus Paralithodes; species Paralithodes platypus. The sequence continues at coordinate 3,118,617 of CM064483.1, forward strand.
TATCACACCCTCTTCCACCATGACACCTTCCTTCACTTCTGATAGTTAAGTACCTCCCCAACTTATCCAAGTACGAAAAACCCCACCCACAACCCCGACCACAACGGAAACCCTCCCGTCTAGCCCTGACATACCTCCACCAGGCACCACAGTGAGAAAACCACCACCCCCACCCCAAACCAAGTACACCCCCAACCGCACCACACAATCTACCTCAGTAACCTCACGCTACAACTTACGCCCACGACAAAAATCGTTTAAAACCTCCAGAAAACACACCCTGCTAACCAAGTTCCGTAGGGCTGCCAGACCACTACCCTCCTACTCCTCCTCCTCCTCTTCTTCTTCTTCGTCGAATTCTCCCCCACAAAGGGAAAGAAGACGAATAATCACCAGCAAATCACCGATCTCACCACAGAACACATCCCACACACGTCCCTACCCCCAACCCTCCAACTTAAATCCCCACTCCCTACCCACCCGTCTAGCTCCCCCTGCATCCGCCCCTTTCCCCTCCACTATCCCCGCAACCCCCCCCCCCCCCACACGTCAACCAACCTCCTCATCTCATCGAACCTCCAACCAACCAACCCCTAAAAAATCCCCCCACCAGGTCACCCCTGAGAGAACCCCCACAAATACCCCCACCAAACCCTCTTCCATTTCGCCTACCACCCTCACCCAACATAATCCCCCACACGCATCTACCTCTCAAATAAACCCTGACCTCGCCCCCAGTAGATGCCCTTCACCTGTAAAACGTTCTTCCCCTCAATATAAAACATCGTCGAGCGACTCAAGTCCCACGACAAACATCTACCTTCCCACCAGGACCGCCAGAGGTAGAATAATCAACAGACCCATCAGATTTAAAGACCGATACAAAAATAACACCCCGTTCTGACACTAAGGACCCAAGCCACACAACACACACACCCCCTCCTTCCCACACACCTCCTTCACCCACCTTACCTAAACCGATCTTGCGCATTGCCTCACTATATTTTCCCAACCTACAACACCGCCCAAGAAAACCTAAAAAAAAACAGACTCATATTCCCCCTTCATCCCCAGCTCTGTTGTCACGCGTGAATCCCCCTTCGGTTAGTAACCCATTCACCACACTAAACAGACCTCCTGTCAGTCCCACACACCTCACTCCGACCCCCACGGGGGAAAGCTACAAACCATTCATACGGAAGGTTAAAGTAAAAAAACCCACTGGACACTTAGCCCGTATACAACGCCCACATCAAGCCCGGGCAACCGCCCGCCACAACACAGAGGACACATTCTTACAGGTATACATTGACCTGCAAAAGAAACCTGACCGTCGCTCTCTTGCCTGGTGGAACCTTCTAAATACCCTTAAAATGACCCACCATGACTATGCTTCTTTTTACTTCACCCTTGAGGCTCGGGGACGAGCCTATAATGAAGGAGAGGGAAGTAAAATGCCCCAGAACAAGAAGCCCACCACAGAAGCCACGAGCGAACACCACACAGAAACACCCGAAAGAAAGGTCCACAGAACGAAAGGACCAGCTGACCGAGCCAGCCAATTCAGACAGGCCCAAGCCCGCAGGGCTAAGCAGCTCCAGGCCGCACCTACCTACCCCTTCTAAACTGACCATTTTCCACACCTCACGTACACTACCCCCTCGTGTCCTACACTTCTAACTACAATGATGATGAACAGGAATATACATTCATATTAAAAACACCCATGCCCTGTCCCTAGGTTGAGCCAAAGCCAACAAATCAGACAGCCATATATCTATGTATGTTCTTACATCCGAGAAGTAGATGTTATATATCTTAGAAGTTAAAACACCCACGCCTGTCCCTAGACCTCGTATATCATTTCCCATGACGAGTATAGATATATGTAACCCGTGCTCAGTCGCCCCCTTGCATTGTTCCTCTAGTAACTAAGTGTCTCTATAATAGTAACTGCCACCAGTATTGATACGACATAGCGGCACTGTCCTTGTGTCGTATTGTGCCAAGTGCAGATCAACCAGGTTTCATCACCTTATTAGGACGACGACTATAATGTCGTCGTTCATCGATGTATTTAATCCTTAGGTTACGTATCAATATTAACATTCCCTAACATATCTTGTCTTGCCAGACTAAGTTTCTGAAGAGCCATCCCCCCCATAAAATCTATGTATTCAATCCTTAGGTTAAGTATTAATATTAACATTCCCTAACATCTTGTCTTGCCAGACTAAGTTTCTGAAGACCCATCGCCCCATCAAATCTATGTATGCAATCCTTAGGTTAAGTATCTTTATCCGCCATTGTGTTCACCTTTTTCCATTTACTTTTCCACAATTGTCATACGTCTTCCACTTACCTCCTTCGTATCCACAGTCCACACTACGCCAATTTGCTTCGTGTCCTACACCTCTTACCCCAACCAGAGATTGTATGGATAACCTTTGTTACCAGTATCTATCATAGTATTCCTAAACAATAACGAAGTACCCCTACAAACTGCCGTTTTTCTTTGGTATATATTTCATAGAAAACGCAGTTCCCAGGGACACCTAGACGTACAAGAAATCGTGTCAAATAATAGGTCCATAACCCCTCGTATTGACGAATAATAATACACCATGTTTTTCCCTACTTTATCCACAGTCAAGCACACACCTGAAGTTAACCTCCTTCTCCCCCACCGCCCCACAGTCCACATGATTCTATCTTTTCCAGACTCATATACCACCCCGTATTTGCATCCCCCGGTAGCATTTGGCTAACGTACTTTCACTGTCCTTTCAAACTCCAATATCAATTGTAGCCTAATGCCACCCCCACGCCCAGAGACCTTAGGGTCAAATTTCCCTGTAGCCCCCTGAGCTTCCCCCCTCTCATTAAGATACCCGCGCTTCTCGACTCTTGTCCGACCTAGCCTCTCTCTCATACCTCTTGAAGATCCTTGATTTTTCCGTTGCTAACGCTCTCCAACCTTTTATATATATACTCCTATCCAGCCTACCTTCACTTAGTAGGCCAGAACAACATTAGAACTTTACTAACCCCTTGCATGCCATCTATTCTCTTACAACCCATTCACAACCCTTCACCCCATGGTCGTCGGTGCGAGGCTCGCCGCCTCGCCAGTAATTAATTTCTATTGCCATACTTCCAGATAAATGTGGCAGAGTTAGCAACCAGTCTCCACCACATCCAGCAAGCCATGCAATTAACAGCCAACCGATTACACTCAGCTAGCCAAGGCACCTTCGGTTTTGATATTAAGAACACCCACATCTGTCTCATAAACAGAGGGTTATTACAAACACTGGTGATATGGCAAGCCCCTAGCCACAGTCGCCGGACGACCATCCCAGAGGGACAGCGCCCGGCTACCCCTTTTTACCCACCCGAGGAGGGAGACCCCCACCCCCGCGGAGGTATACCTGACCCCTGTTTTGACTTCCGGGTCATTGCCAGGTAGCCTAGGAATTCTTCCTATCAATGAACTCACCATGCATGTCTAACCCCCTTACTCACCTCTCTGTACCCACAATAACCCATTCACCTGTTTTGCATACTCGGATAGTCAAATTAGCACCTCAGCTAGGCAATAGAACGAAGACTGAGCAATATAAGAGAGACGCCCCTATCACAGCTGTCCCAGTCCTCCCCGCAAAGTAGATCCAGTCTCCCTCCCTTAAATACTTCCAGTATAGCCAAAATAGTACCTTTTACTAAGGCTCAGTTATATCACAAATTGAAGGCTTCCTATAGCCATGTGCCACAACAGTAATCACCATCTTACCTAGTCCCCATATCTATTTGAGAACTCAAATAAGTCCATAAGACTCGAGATCCCTATTGTCTACAGGGTCCAGAACCGAGCCTATAAACCTAGCTCCCGCCCCCAGTCAAATCAGTTGAAAGTTAGACACCAACCAGTGGTCACTACCCTGAAGTTAACCTGTAGCTCTGCCCTTGTGTTGTTCCTGAGTTGAGAGATTCCCGAGCCGGCAGACTCCATGGCAGAAGTTAAATAGAAGAGCTGTCCATGTACAAGTCCCAACGTGCACCTTATAACCTTCACACAAATTCGTGGGTATATAAGTGTGTAACCAGCACCGATCGTCAAGAGATCCGACTTGAGAACTTCCTACATTTTGGACCACCTGGACGGCCGAGGAACCAGTCGTTAGCCCCCAACATCATCGGAAGCAAGATAACCAGGACCAGACCTACAAATACTATTCAAGATTCATGTTACTAGTACTAAGTGTTATAGTACCAGTTTGACACTCACTTATTAACTTTCTATGAAGTGGCTATAACCTTGCCCAGTGTACTCATATTTAACCATTCCATTTGGGACGTACTAAGCGTATCAGTGTTCATTAATTAACAGGCGACATTGACTCTCGTAATTACCTTATTCAGATATTAAAACCCTAGTGATATCTAACGTTCGCCCACTGATTTGTGTTCTACGTATTTCTGCCATAAGAATATAAATCTTAGATCAGTACCCCCATGAGGTTACTAGAGATTCCGTGTTCCAAAATATACGTGTGTCTAATCCTAACTGTGAGCTGCTACTTGGGCACGCGACCAGCCAGTAAGAGATCAAATCAGTGAAATTGAATTACATGAATATATTGAGGTCTTCCAGTATAATAAAACTTGCTAACTAAACCCGTGATCAGAAGAGTATACCTGAACGTTGGAAGTGGGAGACTAGGCTCCATCCAGATCCGCTAATGCTAGCAGTTCCCTTCTATTATTTGTTTTGTACGAGAATTACTATTTTTCTATGCTCTTTATTCATCTACTTAAATAAAAGTGATCGTGTGTTGTGTTACCGTGTGTTTATTTTGTGTTCTCTATTCCTCATACCTTGTATTGTGCATGCAGCCTTATATACCCAGTCAGATAGAACCCACATTACCCAAGTTAATCCTGTAGAAAATCAGGGCATGACAGTTTAGAATTAGATAGTGCTGATACCAATTATTGCTCGAAATATACTTGGTGCCGCGACGCCACTTATTTTGCCGATTGTACAAACCTATTACATAATACACGATGATTACCAATGATACAAAGAGCCTAATATCGTATGAATCTAGTACAGTACATACTAAAGCTTTTGGTCCATAAAGCAAAACTTAAAAAAGATAATTAGGCCTACAGTATATGTTGCATGTACACCTTTCAGATATACCGCGTGTGTGTGTGTGTGTGTGTTTTTTTATCAATGCTATTTACCCATGGGTGTGTTTGTGTGTTTTTCAATGCTATTAGTCCATGTGTGTGTGTGTGTTTTTTTTTTTTTTAATAGTGACCTAAGTACGACTCCAAAATAAAATGAAATAAATATGAATGACTTTCCTGCCTTATGGAATTATTAGAAATTTACTCTTATTACGTACTGTAATGTAGAGATATTGTGTCCTCCCAAAGTGGCCTCAGTACTTTTTTTTTTTTATTTATTTTTTTTCTATGTGATTGAGGGAGGCAAAAGGCATAACTGCCTATAGCGAGTGCCTCCCCCATAGTTGAAAGAGTGACAGGGCCAAAATCAAGGGACGTTCGAGCCAAAATGCCTGGACACACAGAGTTTGAAGCAATTTAAGTCATAGGAAACGGGAAAGACTGATTCTGGGAGAGAGTTCCAGAGCTCAGCTGTTGAGTAGAAGAAAGTTTGAGAGTAACATTTCACTCTTGGGTTGGAGAGTTGCACAGAGTAGGGGTGGGATTGAGTTGCAAGACGGGTACCACGTGCCCTACGTAAAGGAGGTGGTATGCACTGGGATAGCTCTGAGGAACACTGATTATTATAGTAGCGATAGAATAGCGAGAGAGATGCAACATTGCGGCGGAGAGAGAGAGATTGCAGAGAGTTGGTGAGTGGACGGGAGTTAATGATAGGAAAGGCCTTCCTTTCAACCTTGTCTAGGAGAGTTGTGTGAGAGGAACCTCCCCACACATGTGAACAATACTCAATACAAGGGCGCACTATGCCCCTGTACAGAGCAAGAAGCTGTGCAGGGGAAAAGAACCCCCTAAGGCGGTTGAGCACACCCAGCTTCTGGGAGGCTGCCTTAGCAAGACTGGTAATATGGTCCTTCCAAATGAGAGCAGAAGAAAAAGAGACACCAAGAATATTGAGAGAAGATGAAGGGTTGATTTTTGTATTGTTGAAGAATAAGGAATAGTCCGCTGGGAGATCCTGACGGGTAGATAAATGGAGAAATTGGGTTTTGGAAGCATTAAAGTTAACAAGGTTTTCTCTGCCCCAATTGGAAATAGTATTTAGATCAGAATTTAAGAGTTCTATGGCTTCATTACGTTTGTCGTTGAGGGATTGCTGGCTGGGGCGTTCTGAAAAAGTAATGGAGTAGTGTAAGGTTGAGTCGTCTGCGTATGAATGGATGGGAATTAAGGTACAGTTAAGGAGATCATTTATAAAAAATAGAAAGAGAATAGGAGATAGGACAGAACCCTGAGGAACACCGGAGTTTATAGGGTGAGGAAGTGAACAATGGCCGTCCACAACCGCGGCTATGGAACGGCCGGAAAGGAAATTAGAGACAAAGGCACAGATGGAGGGATAGAAACCGAAGGAGGGTAGTTTAGAAATTAAAGATTTATGCCAGACTCTATCGAAGGCTTTCGATATGTCTAATGCAATAGAAAAAGTCTCACCGAAGTCCCGAAAGGAGGATGACCAAGAGTTAGTAAGATATGAAAGAAGATCACCAGTAGAGCGACCCTTAACCCGGCAAGCGCGATAGGCCTCACGGAAGGCTTCCTATAGGGAACGCGATAGGCCTCACGGAAGCAAGACCATAAAAAAAGCCTTCCATAAAAAAAAAGGGCCTATCAAAACAAAGGAATTTGTCTCTAGGTGAGATAATTCCCCTCCAGTACTCATCCATGTAAATCTCACCCACCCCCCTCCCCTCCTTCCCCACCTTATTCCCCCCTCCCTCCCCTCCTCAATTATCACCTATTTTTCCTCTTATTATCATCATTTATCGGTTATTTTTCTCTCCCGCGATAATGTAGCACAAGTGGGTTGCAGAAAAGATCGTTATGCAACACCCAGACACCGGCCCACACCGCCCCGCTCGTCTCAGTTACCTCACAGACAGCGAGAGAGGAGGGTTGCCTGTGGCTCTCTCTCGCCTGAGATTATGACCGGGTGGCCAATATCTTCGTTTTTCACCACCCAAATGCTTTTCCCACTTATTTTAGCACTCTTGAAGGTTCATATATACATCATATATGTAAAATAAAAGCATACCGAAAACAAATAATGCTCTATATTGTAAATATAACGAATTCTGTCAGAATCCAAGGCTAGAAATGCACAAATAACTACCCTAGCCCCTAGGTCTATTTCGTGCTTGTCAGGTTAAGGAAGCCATACTGGCGATCTGAGAGCAGATTATGAGAAGAGAAATGCTTAAGAAATTTGGAAGCAAGAATGGTTTCAAAAACTTTAGAAAGACAAGAAATGAGAGCATGTATCATGTATAATGCAACTATAACTGTATTAAGTGCAGTATTATGTTAACCCTTTGAGGAGGATGACGCGTTTAAGGGGGGTCACCGCCTTTTTTTATCTTTCTCTCCTTTTCTCTCTTTCCCTGGCTTGTATCCATTCGGCCCCATTAAGCCAACTGTTTTAAGACGTTTATCCCCATCCAGGTGTCGACTTCTTCCTGGCGAGTGATAGCGAGCCAGCACTGTATGGAGAAATCCGGCTTCGCCGGAGACATTTTTCTATCGAAAAATGTACAAATTTAACTAAGCTGTCAAAACAAAAGCATATATATGCTGGCTTGCTACCGCTCGCCAAGAAAATATTGACACCTGGATGGGGGTAAACGTCTTAAAACAGTTGGCTGAATGGGGCCGAATGGATAAAAGCCAAAGAGAAAGGGAAAAAAAGCGAAAACAAGCAGGTGACTCCCCTTAAACATTTTATTCAGGCCATTATTATGCGATTTTATTCAGATGAGGAAGTGTATATGGAAGTCAGGGGTATAATTGTGATATACTTTACCTTTTACCTCCCACAGACCCTTCCTAAGCTGTATAAAATCGTCTAATGATAACCAGGATAAACTGCCGAAATGTGTCATAACCCTCAGGGAGTTAACTGTGATTCGTAATAAGGAAGTTTTTGTTGCAGTATATTATAAAGTGTATGTTCAGTTGGTCAAATAAGTCGTGTCTCATCTTTCATTACCTTTTGCTCTCTGTGTGCTGAATTAATGTCTGTCAGATGTTGAATGCGGTGTGTAAAGATAGGAACATGTTTGTATAGTTCACTCGAAATGATCATGATGAAATAATGCTTAGATAGTGCAGATAACAATTATTGATCGAAAATTACTTGGTGCCGCGACAACACATAAATGGCCGACTGTGCTAATGCTAATGCTAATATAAAGAACAATATTGTCTTGCGGAAGGCTCTAACCCCATGATTGATGTATGGATATTATTAAAATATTCTGTATTATATGAGCATGTGGCTCCTGTTCATGTGGTAGCCTACATTAGATAAGGAACAACTTGGGTATACTAAAAGTATTTATATAGCCAGTGGTTTTCCATATTAATAATGAGCTATTTTCCATTAACTGTGGCTCATTGCATTATATCTAGACATGTCCGAAGTATACCTCCATGTTCGAAGTTAGTTCCATTTACCAGTATGTTTGAATATTGGAGTTTATTATACTTCTATTTTACTCCTACATTCTCCCTGGCGTTACCTCAGCCCAAGTAGGCTTGTCGCTGTACTCATCGTTCTTCATCGGGACGAGTCTCTGTCTCTGGTACGATCCGGGGCCTCAGGAGACTGTACAGGGACGATACTTGGCCTTCTAATTTTCTTTTATTTTCCCTCAGACCTCGTCTGATTACTTTCATATGCGTTATGTTTAACCATGTGACCTTACGACTGATATGTGCTGTACTTTTCATCATCCCCACAGACGTAAGTTCAACCCAAGTAGGCTTCGCGCTGTACTCGTCATTCTTTTCCGGATCCATCAGTATACAACAGGACGAGTGGCACCATGTGTGTCTGTGGTACGACCATGACCGGGGCCTCAGGAGACTATACACAGACGGTCAACTGTTGGTGGAGGAACACTACTCTGCACCTCGACCACTCTTCCTCAACGGTACCCTCGTTATCGGTCAGTTACGGGTCTACTACACTGTCGGTAGGCCTACACATACATTTGTCACAACACTTTAGTTTGTCATTGGCGTCCGTCACTAGACAGGGCAATGTAATTAGTATATATTATATATATATATATATATATATATATATATATATATATATATATATATATATATATATATATATATATATATATATATATATATATATATTCTCTTTTAAACAGACGAGGTTAAAGGCAATGGCAGTTTCAGCATTCAGGATTTTATTGTTATAGCTTTCAATAGTTCTAACAATTTTCCTCTGGGGTTCAGAGATGAGGTACAACAGGTTAGCAAAATTCATGGTGGATCCAACGTTTCACAAGTAAACATCTTGCATCTTCAGGGAAGGAGAGGTAATGATTAGAATAGGGACAAAGCATCATATTTATACAAAATTCGAGGATCAAGAATAGGGAGGTGGGCGGAGCTACTGGGTGTGTGGTGGCTGTTCATTGGTGGAAGGCAGTCTATTCGCGAGACGGGCACTAAATCTTATCGGTGGTTGGTTGTTGGCTGTGGGTGGCTGTGATTGGTTGGTGTTGTCAGTTGTGTGCTGAGCGTGGAAGCGTACAGGAGGGGGGCACAGGGCGAGAGGAAGGGGGGCAGTATGCCTGTAGCGCTTGCCTGAAGGAAGAATTTGAAGGTCTTGTGTTTGGTTGTTGATGCTGGGGTTGAGTGTTTGGATGTATAGAGCTTCTAAAATAGCTAGTCTTCTGGGGTCTGATTCTTTGTCGAGTATGGTGGGTTGTTTGTCTAGGTCGGCGCGAGTTAGGGCAAGATGGTGGGGGGCTTGATAGTGATCTTTTATAGCGCCAGATTGAAGGTGGAGGGTTAGTCGACGGGAAAGGCGAGTCTGTGTCATTCCAACATAGGATAGGGGTCCACAGTCCCCGGAGGTGCAAATATGCTGGTATATCACATGATCGTCTTTCGGTTGGTTGGTGGAAATGGGGCGGTTACGGAGGACAAGGTTGGAGGTCTTAGGAGATTTGTAGTAAATAATGAGTTTTATTTTATTGTCAGGGTTGGTGGGGAGGACGTTTTTGTGAATTATTTCTTTCATAATGGATTCGTCTGTTGTGTGGTCGGAAGACATGTAGTTTCTGTAGAAAAATTTAATGTTATTGGCCGGGTTGGTGCTAGGGGGGTCTTGTTTGTACCATTTTTCTAGGTGGTGGTTGATGGCATTGGTGATGTCAGTGTTGGAATACCCATTGTTGACTAGGACCTGGGTGAGCCTTTCCAGTTCATTGTGTGTCATTCCAGGTGGTGCAATGGGTGAGGGCTCTCCTGACATAGGCGGCGATGGTGGACTGATGGTATCGTTTAGGGCATTCACTTTCCCCATTAAGACATTGGCCATTGTTAGTAGGTTTGGTGTACACTGTAGTTTTGAAGCCGTGGTCGTGGAGGGAGACAAGGAGGTCGAGGAAGGGTAGATGTCCATCGGTGGTTTCTTCGTATGTGAAGTTGAGTCCGGAGGCGGCCATGAAGCGCTGCTGGAGGTCCCTGAGTTCGCCCAGGTCCTTCACCCGCACGAAGATATCATCGATGTACCTGCAGTAGACAGTGGGCCGGTGGGCAGCCAGGAGTTCCTCTTCGATAGTTCCCATGAAGAAATTGGCGAACAGGACCCCCAGGGGGCTTCCCATCGCTACACCGTCGATTTGCTGGTACATATTCCCGCGGGGGCAGAGGAAAGGGGACTCCTTGGTACATAGTTCCAAGAGCGTCTTCAGGGCCTTCTCCGGGATGTCCAGGTGGGGGCGTGTTAGGGCAGTGGTAAACTCAACGTAGGATAAAATCTATGGTCTTGTCAACGGGCACGTTGGTAAACAAACTCTCTACGTCGAGGGAGGCGATGATGTGGTTGTTAGCTGGGGGGGCATCTCGTAGAATTTCTAGGAAGTCATAAGCAGAGTTGAGGTTGTATTGCCGAGGAACAAAAGGGGTGAGGAGTTTGTTCAGGGCCTTGGCGGTCTGGTAGGTAGCAGTAGGGATCTGTGATATGATGGGGCGGAGGGGGTTCCCGGGTTTGTGGGTTTTTATAGTACCGTAAGCATAACCTGGGGTGAATTCGCCGATGAGTTTCTTCAGGTGTACGCCATCAGCTTTGGCGTTGATAGCAGTGATGGTGGTGTTGGCTTTCCTTTTTATTTCGTCAGTAGGGTTGCGAGTGATCCTTTTGAATTTGTTTTTATCACTAAGAATGTCGTCCATTTTCCGTAGGTATTCTTCTTTTCCGTGTATCACAAGGCAGGAGGCCTTATCAGCTCGTCGGATGATGATGTTGGGGTTCTCTTTAAGTTGTTTAGCGGCTTTGAAGTGGTGTTTATTGAGGAGCTTGCTTTGGTGGGATCCTCTGGTTTTGGCGGCTTCTGCTAGTAGGGTGGGTTGTAGGGCTGGGGTGGTGGTGATCTTGCCGTCTTTCTGGAATCGTAGGATGTCATCCAGTAGGACTTCAATTTCAAGGCGTTTTCGGTGGGGTCCCGGCTTGGAAATGTAGTGGCAATTTAAGCCTTTGTTCAGGAGGTCTTCTTGGTCCGGCGTTAGGGTGGTGTTGGTGAGGTTAATATATCCTTTTGTTGGCTTGGGAAGTTTTATGTTTCCACCATATAGACGGGAGAGTTTTTGGATGGTAGTGTTCTCTGTTTGTCGTCTGTGTTGTTCGTTGAGTTGTTGGAGTTTTTGGTTGATTTCTGTTTTGATGTGGTTAGGGGTGGTTTCTTGGACGACATTCTTAGTGATAAAAACAAATTCAAAAGGATCACTCGCAACCCTACTGACGAAATAAAAAGGAAAGCCAACACCACCATCACTGCTATCAACGCCAAAGCTGATGGCGTACACCTGAAGAAACTCATCGGCGAATTCACCCCAGGTTATGCTTACGGTACTATAAAAACCCACAAACCCGGGAACCCCCTCCGCCCCATCATATCACAGATCCCTACTGCTACCTACCAGACCGCCAAGGCCCTGAACAAACTCCTCACCCCTTTTGTTCCTCGGCAATACAACCTCAACTCTGCTTATGACTTCCTAGAAATTCTACGAGATGCCCCCCCAGCTAACGACCACATCATCGCCTCCCTCGACGTAGAGAGTTTGTTTACCAACGTGCCCGTTGACAAGACCATAGATTTTATCCTACGTCGAGTTTACCGCTGCCCTAACACGCCCCCCCTGGACATCCCGGAGAAGGCCCTGAAGACGCTCTTGGAACTATGTACCAAGGAGTCCCCTTTCCTCTGCCCCGCGGGAATATGTACCAGCAAATCGACGGTGTAGCGATGGGAAGCCCCCTGGGGGTCCTGTTCGCCAATTTCTTCATGGGAACTATCGAAGAGGAACTCCTGGCTGCCCACCGGCCCACTGTCTACTGCAGGTACATCGATGATATCTTCGTGCGGGTGAAGGACCTGGGCGAACTCAGGGACCTCCAGCAGCGCTTCATGGCCGCCTCCGGACTCAACTTCACATACGAAGAAACCACCGATGGACATCTACCCTTCCTCGACCTCCTTGTCTCCCTCCACGACCACGGCTTCAAAACTACAGTGTACACCAAACCTACTAACAATGGCCAATGTCTTAATGGGGAAAGTGAATGCCCTAAACGATACCATCAGTCCACCATCGCCGCCTATGTCAGGAGAGCCCTCACCCATTGCACCACCTGGAATGACACACACAATGAACTGGAAAGGCTCACCCAGGTCCTAGTCAACAATGGGTATTCCAACACTGACGTCACCAATGCCATCAACCACCACCTAGAAAAATGGTACAAACAAGACCCCCCTAGCACCAACCCGGCCAATAACATTAAATTTTTCTACAGAAACTACATGTCTTCCGACCACACAACAGACGAATCCATTATGAAAGAAATAATTCACAAAAACGTCCTCCCCACCAACCCTGACAATAAAATAAAACTCATTATTTACTACAACTCTCCTAAGACCTCCAACCTTGTCCTCCGTAACCGCCCCATTTCCACCAACCAACCGAAAGACGATCATGTGATATACCAGCATATTTGCACCTCCGGGGACTGTGGACCCCTATCCTATGTTGGAATGACACAGACTCGCCTTTCCCGTCGACTAACCCTCCACCTTCAATCTGGCGCTATAAAAGATCACTATCAAGCCCCCCACCATCTTGCCCTAACTCTCGCCGACCTAGACAAACAAACCACCATACTCGACAAAGAATCAGACCCCAGAAGACTAGCTATTTTAGAAGCTCTATACATCCAAACACTCAACCCCAGCATCAACAATCAAACACAAGACCTTCAAATTCTTCATTCAGGCAAGCGCTACAGGCATACTGCCCCCCTTCCTCTCGCCCTGTGCCCCCCTCCTGTACGCTTCCGCGCTCAGCACACAACTGACAACACCAACCAATCACAGCCACCCACAGCCAACAACCAACCACCGATAAGATTTAGTGCCCGTCTCGCGAATAGACTGCCTTCCACCAATGAACAGCCACCACACACCCAGTAGCTCCGCCCACCTCCCTATTCTTGATCCTCGAATTTTGTATAAATATGATGCTTTGTCCCTATTCTAATCATTACCTCTCCTTCCCTGAAGATGCAAGATGTTTACTTGTGAAATGTTGGATCCACCATGAATTTTGCTAACCTGTTGTACCTCATCTCTGAACCCCAGAGAAAATTGTTAGAACTATTGAAATCTATAACAATAAAATCCTGAATGCTGAAACTGCCATTGCCTTTAACCTCGTCTGTTTAAAAGAGAATCTATTACCTGGCTATACTAACATATATATATATATATATATATATATATATATATATATATATATATATATATATATATATATATAGAGAGAGAGAGAGAGAGAGAGAGAGTTATAGATAGATAGGAGAGGATTCATGCTTCTCTCCTCTAAAAGGCCAGTGTGACATTCATTCTTGGAATTGATGAAAGTAGTAGCAAAAACCTTTATCACTGCCTACGCACTAGTCTTTTTTTGTACGTGGGTGTATTACCGAATACAGTAATAATACCATCACCCTACCCCCAACCCCGCTCCCTTCACGAATCTACTTGGGTTGCCATCACTGGTGACACAGTTCATAACGCAATTTTTTTCAGTTTTCCTTTTAAGCTCCCTATTACTGTACAACAAAAATTTGGGTGTTTAATAATGCTACTATTAATGCATAATTTATAACAATAATATTAAAGTTATAAATAACTCTATTTGATATTTTCTTAATAATCCAAACAATTCAAGCGGTCTATATAAGAATGTAAGCACAATAGAAACCTGCAAAAGGCCTACTGGCCTACGCGAGACTAATTCCTTCTTCGCTACATACCTGTGGTTATCCTATATATCACAAGTAAACAAAATGCCTATGTTGAAATGCCTTTTGCAATTATTGAAGCAAAATTATGATCACAAAAGTGCCCCATAGTTATTTACTCGACATTGATGATATTAGAAGTGCAGTACATAACATATCATCTCTTCATCTATTCCCTTTTCTGTTGAACGTCACTTGAAATTCGTTAAACTCTTCGGACAGTACGCCCAGCATTTCACTATCACTTCAAGTCGGCCTAGAATCATTATGTTCTCCATTCTTACTGTCCTCAGCAATAACAAGGAGTATCCAAAAAGCTCTTTGTGTCTTTGACCTGAATGTTGGTTTGAAACAGGGGTGTGTGATGTCCCCGTGGTTGTTTACTGTATATATGGATGGAGTCATGAAAGAAATACTATCATGATCAGTGGATGTTGGTGTATCGCTGAAAAGGGAGGGAATTGAGTGGAAGCTACCTATACTGCTGTTTGCGGATGATACAGTTCTGATGAGTGATAATGAATGGGAGTTGCAGGGTCTGGTAAATGAGTTTGGAACAGTGTGCGAAAAACGGAATTTGAAGGTAAATGCAAGGAAGAGCAAGGTTATGGTCTTTGAAGAGTGTGAGGTGAAGCTGAACGGTCAGGCTATGGAGATTGTCAACTCTTTTAAGTATCTGGGCAGTGTGTTGAGTAAAGATGGGACTATGGATGAAGAAGTGCGGGAGAGGGTATAACAGGGGAAGAGGGTTGTAGGAACGCTGAAAGCAGTAACAAGAAATAGGGTGGTCAGTATGGAAGTGAAGAAGTCCTTGCATGACAGTGTGGTAATCCCGACACTGACTTACGGAAGCGAAGCATGGACGTTGGTTGAGAGACAGACCAAGAGTGAGAGCAGTGGAAATTAATTACTTAAGAAGTGCGTGCGGAGTTACATGGAGGGATAGACAGACTAATGAGGAAGTAAGAAGGAGGTGTGGTGTGGAGGTAGATGTGCTGGAAAGTGTGAAAAGGAACAACTTGAGATGGTTCGGCCATATGGAACGTATGGAAAGCGAGAGAATGACTAAAAGGGTGTACGAGAGCGAGGTGGAGGGACAGAGAGGGAGAGGTAGACCGAAAGAGAGGTGGAAGGATGGAGTGAGGAAGTATATGAACGAAGGCGGTGCTGGTTGGGGGGAGGGGCGTCGACTGACTGGGGACAGAGGTGCATGGGGGCGGTTCGTTCGTGGCCACCCCTCCGGGGATCACGGCGTCGGGCAATAGATAGATAGATAGATCCAAAAAGCTCTAAAAAATTCCATTAGGTGTATTTTTTCCTATATGAATGAAGACAAAAGGCAAAGCTGTCTGGCCCTGTACCGAGTGTCTCCCTCAAAGTTGAAAGAGTGACTGAGCCAAATTCCAAGCCGAAGAAGATTTTTTTTAACCATTCCCGTTTCGCCCCTTTTTGTTGGCGATTTTCTGACGTTTCGCTTATTAGTTTGTCGATCATAAGACGTTTCACTCCACTCGTTGTCTATTTGTATTCTTATCGAGCGCTAAAGACTGTAATTCAGGATGAACCGGCCTTAAACCAGGACTTTCCCTACCAAAAATGTATATATTAACCTTGAAGGTTCTGGGAGGGCATTTGTTTCTTGGCTTGTATGGGGTCTAGGTATTTTTTTTTCTTTTTTTTTTTATATATAGCTTGAAGTGGCTCTAGGGGAATACAAATAATAGCATTGCTCAAAAATTGCATAAACTTTAGAAACCCTGAATAAAAATAATACCCCCAAATCTTCAAATCAGTTAGTGTTGGTGAAGTGGTTTTGACCCTACCGACATAAACTCTATTAAAGTCGATAAAGCTCTTTTTATATACTGTATCTTTCTTTCCCACTCCTTCTATTTTGTATCTATCCTATAGTTTACGTGGTCAGCAGCAAATAATATAATATTATGGTCATACAATTTTCAGCATTTCAAAGGAAGGCAGATTGTATAGAGTTTAAAATTAACCCTTTAACCCTTTGAGTAACAGCGACGTGTTATATATTAAGCTAGCCACAGTTAAACGATATTATGCAGCTTAAGCTGTGGTAGTTGTTGTTGTTGTTGTTCCCCAGGCTGTCTGGCCGAACAGCCCCAAGGTCTCGAGCAAGGCCAAGGCCATAAACGAGCGCCCCCACAAAACCCTCCCTGCTTACCACTAACAAAGCCCGGGTGACCGAAGCCACTCCAAGGCAGGGAGCTGAGGAGGGTGCGGAAACGCCCGGGAAACCAAAGCCCCACCCAAGGCCCTGTGCCCCTCAGCAATTTTGAAGGGAAAGTTGAGGGGCAAGGGAAAAATGTGACGCTTTGGCTCTCAATCTGCCAACTTCTAGGTTGGCAGTAGGGAGGTCAATCCATGGAAAAGACGCCGTCACTTGAGATCTAGAAGATATATAAGTAAAAAGAACAGTCAGAGTAAGCTATGGGTATGGCAGAGATCGCTCAGCTCTCACTCTGATAGACCAGCTCATCACCACATGATAGTGTGGTAGTTAAAAGGGTTGGTGGAGATGGTTTGATGGATTATTATTGCTAGAGGTCTTTCCTAAGCTGAATAAAATCGTCCAATCATTGCCAAAATATAATTAAAGGACGACACTGGTACTGAATGGGTTAAGTATAAGGACGCGCTTTTACATTTTATTTTGGCTGACAATAGACGATTTTTGGAAGGACCGATGATAAATATTAAGTAGAAGTGCTGCTTTGCCCATAATCAAAACGGCGTACCCAACACTGTGATGGGTTACCATTATCACCAGTACTACCATCATCACAGCTACTATTACCATCATCACTACTACTGTCATCATCACTACTATAGGTAGCGCCAACGAACTTGACAATAATCTTGATCCTTGACCTTTCTGTAACTCAAAAGGGCTTAGAGCAAACTGGCTGTAATTATCCATATCTATATCCTGGTGGACTCTTCCCAAATTATACAAACGCCAGCCCGATTGCTTTCATTTATTTCAAGTTATAAGAAGTTAAAGGGTCAAGATTATTGTCAAGTTCGCTGGCGCTACCTATAGGCCTACCATCGTCACTACTACTGTCACCAACATCACCACTACTGTCACCATCACCACTACTACTGTCACCATCACCACTACTACTATCACCATTGTCACTACCTCGATCAACACCACCATCAATACTACTACCATCATTAGTTCTACTATCACCATCACTACCACAACCACTTTCACAATAACCACCACCATCACTACCATAATAACCATCATAATCATTACAGATTATCCACAATATCATAATTGCTACCATAATCACCACCACTATCACTACTACACTCAGATACACCATCGTCATCACTACAGATCATCACCACCATGACATATACTGTACTACCATAATCACCAACACCATAATCACTATTATCATCATGTACAGTATGTGGGGCACATATACACTGAACGTCATCAATATTCAGAACTGCCAGAAAGGAATGTGTGAGCCCCTATGGGGCACACACAAAAACAGACTCACAGACATAAAAACACAGTGTTTACAATAGTATGGCACCCCTACGGGGGTGGGGGGGACTAGTGTAATGCGTGTGCCTCTACGGGACACGCACACACAGAAGGCGATCATCATCACTACCATTCTGCTCACGCAGAATTGATTAATACCCTCTGGTTCCCTAAAGTCCTTCCTGAGCTGCATAAAATTGTCTTATAAATGCCAGAATTAAATGAAAGAATATGTCCTGATAATTATAATGAAATGGTTAACTCTGCTCAGATAATATTCCGGAACAGTCGCGAACTTGAAATGTGGACCCAATATGGTTACCGGCACTTTAAATGGCTCTCAACAGAAAACTACTGGTTGGATTTTAAATTTCTTGTTACCAATAGAAACTACAATCAATGCTTAATATTATTTTAGGAGCAAATTAAACTACTGTAAATACTAGTCTTTAATCTAAAGGTGAACACAAAAAAAGTAGTGGAAAAAAAGGGTCAACAAAAGCGAGGCATATCTCATACATTACATAAGCTGTAATAAATTTGGTTGCAGGGCTGTGGAGGGGATGGATGAGGGCCTTGGGTGACCACAAGGCAGAATGCCGGGGCTAAAAAAATATAATCGATACGAAGGGGAAAATTGGGGTACACATTTGGGAATGTGGTACTCACTTGGTGACCGAACAGGCTGGTACAGGACAGGGGAGGAGAGAGAGCGGCGGCGCACACCCTCTCACTACCGTCCGACAAGGCACACTGATAGTTTGTCGATCAAAGTCCCGCCCATCGACGTTTGGGCGGGAAATATCTCGAAAAAACATATGGGGCCAAATAGCCTGAGCAAGGTTTTAAGCATGTTAGAATAGGTTAGCGAAGTCTCAGTGCCGGATCTGGCTGTGTACGGCACCTAAAGTATAAGTTTATAGCTGTTGCACAATAAATTAAACTGCTCCTGAAAGCAAAACCATGTGGAATATCTATATGCATTTAAGCTTCGAGATCTCTCGACTCTTTGATAGAGGGCTAGCACGTAGGCTTGCAACCAGTCAATTATTATGGTAGAGCAGAAACTGTTTTATACTTGCATTAATAATATCAATGGTAGCTTATATCTAGTTAAGAATATAAACAAAATGTTTACTCTTACATTAGGCTACCATGGCGTGATTTTCATATTATTCTGGCTGAAATTAAACAACTTAAAAAGACCTATAGGATTCAAAGGAATATACATTTCTTAAACCTTGAAATCTCGACTGATAGCAAAAATAAAGTACCAAATGAAAATGCGTCATTAATAGCTTACAAACTTTTCTAAGGTGCTATTTGAATTGTTGTATTTGGTCCAAATTGCTAGACAAACCCCATCGTTGTAGGTGGTAAGTACTACAGTATAGTATTACTGTATTCCTAGCCAGTCAATATGATTCGCTAGTTGATGTAATTGCAATGATAGTACAGTACTGTACTGTAATAATGCCTCGGTATTTATCGCTGCGATTACAAAAACTAGCGTATCATATTGTATGGTTAGGGATATGGTAAAACTATAGAAATTACTACCAGCAGTGATGGGGTTTGTCTAGGATAATGGCCCTATATGTGTTATTGTGTTTACAGGCCAGGAGCAGGATGATGTTCCTGGGGGTGGCTTCGACTGGTACCAGAGCTTCGGTGGTAAGGTTGGAGTTGTGCAGCTGTGGCCGCATCCCTTGCTGCCCCAGGACGTGGCTCAGCAGGCCGCATGTAAGCCTGCTCAAGAGGAAGATATTTTGAACTGGAAAGAAGCTCCGTGGCAGTTACTAGGCAAGTCGGAGTGGGAGGAAATGGATCTGAGCACCTTTTGTGTGCCACTCACAGAGCCTACTCTCATATTTCCTGATCTGCTTACCTTCCCAGCTACACGTGAACTCTGTGGGGTGGTTGGTGGTGAATTGTCACTTCCTATGAACGAGGTGCAACAGACCAGTTTAATAACACTAGTGAAGCAGCACGCAAACAGCTGTGGGCGGAGGGTTGGTGTATGGTTGGGCGCCAGTGATGAGCAGCAGGAAGGAGAGTGGCGTAGTCTGAATACCGGTGTCAGTCTTACTTATAAGCCATTTTCCAGTCGCCAACCTGATGGTCAAACCAGTGAAAACTGCTTGTTGCTGGACTTGAGCCGGGCTGGGTGGTCAGACTGGGGATGTGGTGTGGCCAACCAGTTCTGTGTATCATGTACTTTCACAGAACTACAAGTGTATAATTTCCGTGGCTTGTGTGAACCAAACCCCTTCGACACTATCTTCACGCTAAATGGCTATGTTGAGGGCCGACCGTACTGGCGTGGTCTTCTCAAATACAGGGTGGAGTACAGAGAGCCACGGTGGGAGCTGCGGGACTTGTGGGATAATGTCACCCTGGCAACACTCACCCCACGCAGTGCCACAACATACCCTTTTGGACTGCATGCATGGACAGTATTGGTAAGTTTCTCTAGCAATCTTATAAAGTTATAATGCATAGTAACATAATAATACTATCATCAATTTCTCTTCCCACTCTTTCTCACATCCTAGGCATCCTCGCACAACCAATTTTTTTGTTTTCTTTCAATTAATCAGCATATTGTTTATATTTACAAAACAAATTGCGCATAGTAGGCTACTTGCATGTTTTGAGCTAAAAGGAAGTTCAAGCTGTAGATATCGTTGAAATACAGATCTATGTGGAATATTTATGGATGGATGCTAAATGTATTTTCTTATTGTAATGCCCTCGCAAAAATCCCGCCACCCAAATACTCTGCTACCCGAGTTGACGTTTGGATTAGTGTAAAATAGTCATGATGGTGAAGACTAAGAAACCCATCACGTGATGATATCCACGAGACTATCATCCTGGTTCTTTCAAGGAGGACTAAGGTTACTAACCTATTAATGTCCGAGGTGGCAGAGTGGGTTAGCGCGCGAACCTGGGGTGACCGGAACTACTGAGGTCACTAACCACGGTTCGAATCCCCGCGCCGGCTGGAGATTTTCGGGGGGTTAAATTCCCTTCGTTCACCCGACAATTCACTCATACCATACTTATATATATATTTAATGCAAACTGATTGTAACTGCCTGGTACATATAGATGACTGAAGCTCCAACTTCCTTATAGCCCGAAACTTGCAATTGGTCACTTTGTTTTCAATAAAAAACATCAGCAATATTAAAGTCGCCACCTACCTTATAATATCCACTAAACAAACAAAAAAGAGAAAAAGTAACCAATAATAGCACCCTAACATTATTGGAGACATGAAATTTAATGGAAATAATGTGTGTAGTGTCACTTTTGAATTTATACTGGTGATATATAATGATAATAAGGCAGGTGGCGCCTTAAAATACTGTACAGTGGCGACTTTAATTATGTTGATGTTGCTGTTGAAGAATATGATCTGTTATGTGGTAGTCCGATAAGAGTAGCCATTGGAACTAAAATTATCAATGTATAGAGCTCCGACTCACAAGTGGTGAAATACACTGTAGTTACCTGATCAGTCTATCCTAATTATTTTCCCTTGACATCATGCTGCTCGTGAACAGCCCTCTGCAGGTCCCCCAATGAACTGATCTGAACTTCAAATATACAGTATAAGGCAGGTGGCGATTTAAATACCGAGACGATATAAGTGTTGTTGGCGTTGCAAAGGGAGAATATCTGTTCCTCTCTAACTTAATTATATCTCAAAGCTAGTAGGTGGGCAATTATTTGTATGTCCTACAGATGGAAAAGAAGATCTGCTCAGCAGTTGTCGGGCAGGAGTGGACTTTGGCGTTAACAAGATGTCAAAACGACGAATTCACCTGCAACGACGGGTTTTGTGTGAGCGAGTCCCAACGGTGTGACCTGAGGAACCAGTGTAGTGATGGTAGTGATGAGGATGGTTGTCACAACATACTGACACCACCAGGTTACCGGGCCAACCTACCACCAGCACCTGTCATTGCCACCACCACCAACACACCAATCACTCTCCTGGTCCAGCTAGAGAGGTCAGTCCACAATCCTAAACAGCTAGATTAAGTTAGGATAGATTAGGCTAGGCTTGATTATACTGATGTGCCTTTAGATTTATCACTCTGAGAAAAGGCCACACTGAAGAAAATGTCATCCGCAAAACACGTTCAGAGAAAACGTTTTTTTACATTACCATGTTCCTCATAGATGTACCATTAACCCCACAAGGACTCTCAATCACTACCACAAAGCTGTTCAGCCTTCCAAAACCAAGCTTCCCATATACCCTTACTACATCCAACGCGCCTTCCACTACTTCTAGCCAAATAGTTAAGACTACTTCACAGACTCCAACTCTCAGCAGGCAAGTACCACCCACTGCCAAACATATTTATAAAACCTTGCACAAGAACACCAGGCATATAGGGCACCTGGCAGCAACACATGCAGTGAGCTACTACCATACCACCACCAGCAAAGCTACAATACAAGGTAATACATAGCCCGAAATGTTAGAGAATAAAGAATCATAGCTCTTCCCTGTGTTTTCCCCCACCCAATCCTTCTACCTGTCAATATGAATAATTTTCACAATATTACTTAGGATAGCATCTGAAGTTCTGTTTATATATATATATATATATATATATACTGAAAATATGCATGTGTGTACAGATTGAGCAAGATAGACACCCTGAACATGGAGATAAAGATGGACTACACCTTGCAGTTAAGCTGGCGGGACCCCAGACTATCATACTCCAACCTCAAAGCTCACCCTAAGGTTAACATCGTACAGGTCAGTCTCATTATATTAGTTGTCCCTTTTTACTAGTTCCTTCTGTTTTTTTCCTTGCCTTCAACTTTGGAGTCTCATCTTGGAGGCTTGGAATCGTGCCCAGCCCAGCTTGGCTGACCCAAGGACTTGACACTTGAGTGAACTCGGGGCTATGGTGTGTATATGTCATAATCCTAAGAAGCGTGAAAATGGCCTAGGACTTAGCCACCCCTGGTGCAAATTAATGGCCAAAAAGGTCACCATTGCAAAACTTAATGTACTGTACATCAACATGTGGTGTGGCCAACCAGTTATATGTATCATGCACTTTCACAGAACTACAAGTGTATAGTTTCCGTGGCCTGTGTGAACCAAACCCCTTCGATACTTTCTTCACCTAATATCCCCTATATCTCCCTTATTGTATGTATATACTCAGGAACATATCCCATAGCTGGGGGTGGAACAAACTATATTATTAAATCACAAGACATATGTGAAGAATTAGGACCCAGATTTAGGTGTAGGGAATTTATAAAGCACTTGCCTCTCTCCCCCAGTTTATTGATCGCCGCTGCAAGCAATCTTATACTCAATTCAGGGTCCTTTTTTTCTTTTTTTCTTTTTTGGTCTATGTGTATGAAGGAGACAAAAGGCTGTCTGCCTGTTACGAGTGTCTCCCTCAATTCCGAAAGAGTGACAGAGAGCCAAATTCAAGGGACGTTGGGGTCAAAATGCCTGGACACTCGAAGTTTAAAGCAGTCTAAGTCATAGGATGAAGGAAAGTTTGATTGAGGGAGAGAGTTCCAGAGTTCACTCGTTAAGTAGAAGAAAGACTGAGAAAACTTGCTAATTCTTGGGTTGGAGAGCTGGACAGAATAGGAGTGGGACTGTTGAAAGGCGGGTGCCTCGCATTCGCCGCAAGGGAGGGGGGGTATGCACTGAGAGAGCTCTGAAGAACACTGATTGTTGTAATAGCAATAGAAGAGTGAAAGAGGTGCAACATTACGGTGTGTAGAAAGAGATTGTAGGGAACTAGTAAGAGAAAGTGAGTTGATGAGGCGAAATGCTTTTGACTCTACTTTGACTACTGTACTTCCATCGGAGTCCGTCCCTCTCACACGTAGCTTAAACATATATTATACGGTATATATCTGGAAAGGAGGGACGGTTCCAGAGCCCTACCAATGCCTATAAGATAATAAAAGTGTGTTTATGTGTGTTTCAGGTGTAAGTTTATTATGATGGGTGGTATCGATACTTGCCATGTTGGCCTAATCCTGATCCAATTTGCAGCCGCCTAAGCCTGTTGGCGCATGTTATGCCCTGTTTTTCTACAGGATTAACTTGGGTAATGTGAGTTCTAACTGACTGGGTATAGAAGGCTGCATGCACAAAACAAGGTATGAGGAATAGAGAACAAAAATAAACACACGGTAACAAGACACACGATCACTTTTATTGAGGGACACACTTCTGTATGTTGTTTGATGATGATTAATCTGACGCATAAGAAGATATGAATATTCGTACAAGACAATTGATAGAATTTAACAAACTAGCATTAAGTGGATCTGGATGGAGCCTAGTCTCCCTCTTCCAACGTTCAGGTATTCATTTTCTGATCACTGGCTTTATTCACAAGTTTATTGAGACCCATAAATATTACTTCTAGATTTATATTCAATGTTATATTTATCACTAGTAGCTCTGGTGCACAAGGAGTAATTCATAGACTAGATTAGACACGCGTATTTTAGAGCACGGGAATTCTAGTAACCTCAGGGGGTACTGATCTAAGTTTTATATTCTTGTATCAGAAACACATAGAATGCAAATCAGTGGGCGAACATCAGATATCACTAGGGTTTCACGGGTATGTATTAATATCTGGATATGTGAGTAATTACGAGAGTTAATATCGCCTGTTAATTAATAAACACTGATACACTTAGCACTTCCTAATAGAATGGTCATATATGAATTATACTGGGACAAAGATCTAGCCACTTCGTAGAAATATTAATAAGTGAGTCTCTACATAGCACTGTAACACTGTAGTGCTGATAGAGTGAATCTTGGGTCGTATTTGATTGGTCTGGTCCTGGTTATCTTGCGTCCGTGAGGTTGGGGGCTAGCGACTGGTTCCGCGGCCGTCCAGGGAGTCCATATGTGTGAAGTTCTCAAATACGTGGGCAGGTCCTTCTATCCAAATCTGCCACGGAGTCTGCCGGCTCTGGAATCTCACTCCGGAACAACACAAGGGCAGAGCTAGAAGTTAACTGCAGGGTAGTGACCCCTGGTTGGTGTCTAGCTTTCAACTGATTTGACTGGGGGCGGGAGCTAGATTTATAGGCTCGGTTCTGGACCCTGTAGACAGTAGGGATCTCGAGTCTTATGGACTTATTTGAGCTCTCAATAGATATGGGGACTAGGTAAGATGGTATTTACTGTTGTGGCACATGGCTATAGGAAGCCTTTATATTTTCATATAACTGAGCCTTAGTAAGAGGTACTATTTTGGCTATACTGGAAGTATTTAGGGGAGAGAGACTGGATCTACTTTGCGAGGAGGATGGGGACAGCTGTGATAGGAGCGTCTCTCTTAGATTGTTCAATCTTCATTCTATGGTATAGCTGAGGTGCTAATTTAGTGATCAGAGCATGCAAGAAAGGTAAATGGTTTATTGTGAGTTAATAGAGGTTAGTAAAGGTGTTAGTCATGCATGGTTAGTTCATTGATAGGAAAAATTCCTGTGCTACCTGGCAATGACTCGGAAGTCAAAACAGGGGCCAGGTATACCTCCGCGGGGGTGGGGGTCTCCCTCCTCGGGTGGGCAAAAAGGGGGAGCTGGGCGCCCTCTCTCTGTGATAGTCGTCCGGCGGCTTTGGCTAGGGGCTTGCCATATCACCAGTGTTCGTAATAACCCTCTGTGTATGAGACAGATGTGGGTGTCCTTAATACCAAAACCGAAGGTGCCTTGGCTAGCTGGTTTTACTCGGCTGGTTGTTAATTGTAGGGTTTGCTGGATGTGGTGGAGACTGGGTTGCTAACTCTGCCACATTTATCTGGAAGTATGGCAATAGAAGTTAGTTACTGGCGAGGCGGCTAGCCTCGCACCGACGACCATTGGGTGCAGGGTTGTGAATGGGTTGTAAGAGGATAGATGGCATGCAAGGGGCTAGTAAAGTTCTAATGTTGTTCTGGCCTACTAAGTGAAGGTAGGCTGGATAGGAGTATATATATACAAGGTCGGACAAGAGTAGAGAAGCGCGGGGTCTTATAATGAGAGGGGAGGAGTGCAGGGGGCTATAGGGGAATTTGACCCTAAGGTCTCTGGACGTGGGGGTGGCATTAGGCTGCAGTTGATATGGGAGTTTGAAAAGGCAGTAGAATACGTTAGCCAAATGCTACCGGGGAATGCAACTATGGGGTGGTATATGAGTCTGGAAAAGATAGAGTTATGTGATCAGTCCGAGGGGTTATGGATACTATTAGTTGGCCCTGGGAACTGCGTTTTCTATGAAATATAAATATACCAACAGCGGCAGTTCGTAGGGGTACTTAGTTATTGTTTCGGGGTACTTATGACAGATACTGGTAACCAGGTTATCTTATACAATCTCTGGTTGGGGTAAGAGGTGTATGACACGAAGTAAATTGGCGTAGTGTGGACTGTGGATACGAAGGAGGCAAGGGGAAGACGTATGACAATTGTGGAAAAGTAAATGGAAAAAGGTGAACACAATGGCGGATAAAAATACTTAACCTAAGGATTGAATACATAGATTCATGGGGCGATGGGTCTTGAGAAGCTTAGTCTGGCAAGACAAGATGTTAGGGAATGTTAATATTAATACTTAAACTAAGGATTGCATACATCGATGAACGATGACATTATAGTCGTCGTCCTAATAAGGTGATGAAACCTGGTTGATCTGTACTTGGCACAATACGACACAAGGACAGTGCCGCTATGTCGTATCAATACTGGTGGCAGTTAATATTAGAGACACTTAGTTCCTAGAGGAACAATGCAAGGGGGCGACTGAGCACGGGTTACATATATCTATACTCGTCATGGGAAATGATATACAAGGTCTAGGGACAGGCATGGGTGTTTTAACTTCTAAGATATATAACATCTACTTCTCGGATGTAAGAACATACATAGATATAATTATGGCTGTCTGATGTGTTGGCATTGGCTCAACGTCGGGACAGGGCAGGTTTTTCACAATACGTAGACGGAGGTCTTTAAAAAAAAAAAAAAAAGGGCATGGGTGTTTTTAATATGAATGTATATTCCTGTTCATCATCTTTGTAGTTAGGAGTGTAGGACACGTGAGGTGTGGAAAATGGTCAGTTTAGAAAAGGTAGATAGGTGCGGCCTGGAGCTGCTTAGCCCTGCGGGCTTGGGCCTGTCTGAATTGGCTGGCTCGGTCAGCTGGTCCTTTCGTTCTGTGGACCTTTCCTTTGGGTGTTTCTGTGTGGTGTTCGTTCGTGGCTTCTGTGGTGGGCTTCTCGTTCTGGGGCATTTTACTTCCCTCTCCTTCATTATAGGCTCGTCCTCGAGCCTCAAGGGTGAAGTAAAAAGAAGCATAGTCAGAAAAGTGTAGGTTAACAAGAAAAGTAGTATGACTAAGGGAAAAATATATAATATATAGTATATGGAAAACATGTAAATTTAAGAAAGAACAGATAATTAAGAACACAGGAAATTAAGAAGAGGTAAAGTGTTTAACAATGTATAAAGCAAATTTAAAAGATAGTCAGAAAAGTGTAGGTTAACAAGAAAAGTAGTATGACTAAGGGAAAAAAATAATATATACAGTAACTGTATATGGAAAACATGTAAATTTATAGAATCATGCCCAATCGCTTAGGAATTGAAAACAATAAAAAACATGTTTAGTACAATAATATCCTCATCATCATCAGGGGGGGGTTATTTAGGGTCGCCGTTAGTCTGGGTGACGGTCTGGTAATAGGGGGTGGTGGTGGTTGTGGCTTTGACCTTGGGGTTTCACTTTCACTTTGGAAGGGCGGGGTGGATATACCGTTAGTTCTTGTCGTTAGGAATGTGGGTCTGGGGGCGAGCTGGCCCGGGGCCAGTTTTGGAGGGGGGTCTAAGTGGTTTCGGTCGGGGGTAGTGATAGGGGGGTTTTAAAGATGAAATGGGCAGGTCGAGTCGGGGTTGTTGTTGCGGAAGAGGTTGGTGCTGGGGAGGGGTTGAATTGTGTAGAGAGTTGTGATCGTGAGTGGTGTTTGGGGAAGGGTGAGTAAGGCTGAAGGTTGAGAGTTTACTATGATTTGGAGGTTTGGGGTGTGGGGATTTGATAGGGAGATGGTGGGGGGGGGTCTGGGTAGGCAGGGTTGTGGTTTGAGAGGGGTTGAATTTGGACTGATTTTATTTTCGGGAGAGACATGGATGGGATTTCGAGGAGTGGTTGAAGTTGAGAGGTTGATTATGTTGTTTGGGGCGAGAGAGAGAGAATATTTTGGGGTTTAGCCAAGGTGGAAAAAGTTTTGTGGTTGGATTGGGATGGGAGTGGTATTTTGTCGAGCGGGATCTTTGGGGGTGGAATTTGGGGCGGGTGGGGTAACGGTGAAGAGGGGGTAAGATAGGGGGGAAAAAGGAGGTAGGGGTTATGTACGGGGGTGATTGTTCGTTCGGAATGTGGTCGTGAGAGGTTAGGCTGGCAGGGTGGGAATTGGTGGAGGTTGAAAGTTTAGCTGGGCTCATGATGGTGGGGGACCGACTGGTGAGCAGGTGTTCGGTACGCATGAGGGGGGGGAAATCACTTTGGTGTGGGTCACGCGTGAGGGGGGGATTAACGGCGCGTGTGGGAGGATCAGAGTGGTGGGGTGTGTCGGTGGCAGTGACGGTTTGTTTAGAGGTTATATGGGATTGGTGGGTTTGTCTGTCATGAGGGGGTGAGTCAAGTGTGGGGTTTTGAAGTTTATTAGGGGTGTGAATTGTGGGGGGGTGGAAGGGAGCTACTGACGGAAAACTGTCACAAGGGAAATTTTGTTGCTGGGGAAATAGCGGAGCATTTCTGGGGGAAGGGGGGGAACATGGTTGGGTCCCTAGGTCGTCACGCGTGAGGGGAGGATTAACGGCGCGTGTGGGAGGATCAGAGTGGTGGGGTGTGTCGGTGGCAGTGACGGTTTGTTTAGAGGTTATATGGGATTGGTGGGTTTGTCTGTCATGAGGGGGTGAGTCAAGTGTGGGGTTTTGAAGTTTATTAGGGGTGTGAATTGTGGGGGGGTGGAAGGGAGCTACTGACGGAAAACTGTCACAAGGGAAATTTTGTTGCTGGGGAAATAGCGGAGCATTTCTGGGGGAAGGGGGGGAACATGGTTGGGTCCCTAGGTTGTCACGCGTGAGGGGAGGATTAACGGCGCGTGTGGGAGGGTCAGGGTGGTGAGAGGTGAGCGAGTTAGGAAACGGGATTTGTTGGGGGGACTGCGGCGGGTTGGTGGGGGAAGAGTTAGGTGTAGAACAGGGGTTATTGGTAGAGGACTGATGTATTGATTTGGGGTTGTTAACAGGACGAATTTGGGGAATTTTCTTGGTGTCAGTCTCGGTCTGGTTAAAGATTATGTGGGACTTGGGAGGATTAGTGGGGGGAGTTAGGCATAGGACATGGGTTATTGAGGGAGGAGTGATGTACTGATTTGGGGTTGTTAACAGGACGAGTTTGGGAAATTTTCTTGGTGGCAGTCTCGGTCTGGTTAGAGGTTATCTGGGACTGGTGAGTTTGTTTGACATGAGAGGGCGAGTCAAGTGTGGGGTTTCGAAGTTTTCTAGGGGTGTGAATTGTGTGGGGGTGGAAGGGAGCTACTGACTGAAAACTGTCACAAGCTACCGACGGAAAACTGTCACAAGGGAAATTTTGTTGGTGGGGGGATAGCTGAACATTTCTGGGGTCATGGGGAAAATATGTTGTGGTAGGCCTACATAGGTAGGCATAGCTAGAATACGGGGCTTGTTGGGGGGGCTGCGGAGGGTTGGTGGGGGAAGAGTTAGGTGTAGAACAGGAGTTATTGGTAGAGGACTGATGTATTGATTTGGGGTTGTTAACAGGACGAATTTTGGGAATCTTCTTGGTGGCAGTCACGGTCTGGTTAGAGGTTATCTGGGGTTGGTGGGTTTGTTTGACATGCATAGAAAAACGATGGGGTTTATGGGGTAACACAATTGATGGAAGATGATCGTTGGTGGATGGCTGGGCAGGGGAAAATTTAGGGATGGTCAGAGAGGATAGAGGTAAGGAAGAGTGCACTGGGGTTGGACTTTCACCGGAAGTAATTTTGGAAGGGTGCACGGAGTCTTGGATAGGGGCTGAAGGGTTGGATAGGGGATTCATCGAACTGAGTAGGCATTCTTCTCTGATGGAGAGCATATGTTCTTCTAATAAGCCATACGGTCGAAATGGGCGGTGATGCAGGGTGGGAGGATGTTTAACAATGCGGTGAATAAGAGTTCATTTTGTTGGTCGTAATCTTCATAGCTATACGTGGGCCTCACGTAGCTGTAGAGTTGTATGAGGGTCGCATATATATCCCCTTCATACTTGATCTCGTCGATGAGGATGTTTAACAATGCGGTGAATAAGAGTTCATTTCTTTGTTGGTCGTAATCTTCATAGCTATACGTGGTCCTCACGTATCTGTAGAGTTGTGTGAGGGTCACATTTATATCCCCTTCATACTTGATCTCGTCGATTTGTATTATTTTGGGGGAGATGAGGGAACCCAAAAGTGGCCCTAAAGTCCGGATCACGAGGGATCGAAACTGGTTCCAGGTACTCTCTGGCGTTACCTGTTTAGCAATTTGGGAAACGGCTTTTCCCAACTGCCTAATGTGCAATAATGCAACGGCGATTTTTTCGCGGTCATTTTGAAGTGCCACATCTAACACTGGTTTTATTATGTCTAAGTAAGTGGCAATATCATACGTGTTTACATCATACTTGGGAATGTGTGTGAGTGGCTGCCAATTTCGCGATGTTGCCATGCTTCTATTGTTCCAAACTTGCAGTGTAATGCAACCTTTTATCCGAATCAAGAACCACCGCTGCCGCCAATGTTATGCCCTGTTTTTCTACAGGTTTAACTTGGGTAATGTGAGTTCTAATTGACTGGGTATATAAGGCTGCATGCACAATACAAGATATGAGGAATAGAGAACACAAAGAAACACATGGTAGCAAGTTACATGATCACGTTTATTTATATACCACTGCAGAATACTCGTGTAAGACAATATAATAGAATCGAACAACACTAGCATAAGTGGATCTGGATGGAGCCTAGTCTCCCACTTCCAACGTTCAGGTATTAATCTTCTGATCACTGGCTTTAATTCAACAGGTTTATATACCGAAGACCATCAATGTTACTTATAGAATCATATTCACTGTTAGATTTATTACTGGTAGCTCTGGTGCACAAGTAGTAGTTCACAGACTAGATTAGACACGCGTATTTTAGAGCACGGGAATTCTAGTAACCTCAGGGGGTACTGATCTAAGTTTTATATTCTTGTCTCAGAAATACATAGAACGCAAATCAGTGGGCGAACATTCAGATATCACTAGGGTTTCCTTCTAGGTAATAATATCTGGATATATGGTTGATTACGAGAGTTAGTATCGCCTGTTAATTATTGAACACTGATACGCTTAGCACTTCCTAATTGAATGGTTATATGAATTAAACTGGGGCAAAGAGATAGCCACTTCGTAGAAATATTAATTAGTGAATCTCTAAACAGCACAGTAATATGTAGTACTGCTAAAGGAAATCTTGGGTAGTATCTGATGGGTCTGGTCCTGGTTATCTTGCGTCCATGATGTTGGGGGCTAACGACTGGTTCCGCGGCCGTCCAGGGAGTCCATATGTGTGAAGTTCTCAAATACGTGGGCAGGTCCTTCTATCCAAATCTGCCACGGAGTCTGCCGGCTCTGGAATCTCACTCCGGAACAACACAAGGGCAGAGCTAGAAGTTAACTGCAGGGTAGTGACTCCTGGTTGGTGTCTAGCTTTCAACTGATTTGCCTGGGGGCGGGAGCTAGATTTATAGGCTCGGTTCTGGACCCTGTAGACAGTAGGGATCTCGAGTCTTATGGACTTATTTGAGCTCTCAATAGATATGGGGACTAGGTAAGATGGTATTTACTGTTGTGGCACATGGCTATAGGAAGCCTTTATATTTTCATATAACTGAGCCTTAGTAAGAGGTACTATTTTGGCTATACTGGAAGTATTTAGGGGAGAGAGACTGGATCTACTTTGCGAGGAGGATGGGGACAGCTGTGATAGGAGCGTCTCTCTTAGATTGTTCAATCTTCATTCTATGGTATAGCTGAGGTGCTAATTTAGTGATCAGAGCATGCAAGAAAGGTAAATGGTTTATTGTGAGTTAATAGAGGTTAGTAAAGGTGTTAGTCATGCATGGTTAGTTCATTGATAGGAAGAATTCCTGTGCTACCTGGCAATGACTCGGAAGTCAAAACAGGGGCCAGGTATACCTCCGCGGGGGTGGGGGTCTCCCTCCTCGGGTGGGCAAAAAGGGGGAGCTGGGCACCCTCTCTCTGTGATAGTCGTCCGGCGGCTGTGGCTAGGGGCTTGCCATATCACCAGTGTTCGTAATAACCCTCTGTGTATGAGACAGATGTGGGTGTCCTTAATACCAAAACCGAAGGTGCCTTGGCTAGCTGGTTTTACTCGGCTGGTTGTTAATTGTAGGGTTTGCTGGATGTGGTGGAGACAGGGTTGCTAACTCTGCCACATTTATCTGGAAGTATGGCAATAGAAGTTAGTTACTGGCGAGGCGGCTAGCCTCGCACCGACGACCATTGGGTGCAGGGTTGTGAATGGGTTGTAAGAGGATAGATGGCATGCAAGGGGCTAGTAAAGTTCTAATGTTGTTCTGGCCTACTAAGTGAAGGTAGGCTGGATAGGAGTATATATATACAAGGTTGGAGAGCGTTAGCAACGGACAATTCAAGGATCTTCAAGAGGTATGAGAGAGAGGCTAGGTCGGACAAGAGTAGAGAAGCGCGGGGTCTTATAATGAGAGGGGAGGAGTGCAGGGGGCTATAGGGGAATTTGACCCTAAGGTCTCTGGGCGTGGGGGTGGCATTAGGCTGCAGTTGATATGGGAGTTTGAAAAGGCAGTAGAATACGTTAGCCAAATGCTACCGGGGAATGCAACTATGGGGTGGTATATGAGTCTGGAAAAGATAGAGTTATGTGATCAGTCCGAGGGGTTATGGATACTATTAGTTGGCCCTGGGAACTGCATTTTCTATGAAATATAAATATACCAACAACAGCGGCAGTTCGTAGGGGTACTTAGTTATTGTTTCGGGGTACTTATGACAGATACTGGTAACCAGGTTATCTTATACAATCTCTGGTTGGGGTAAGAGGTGTATGACACGAAGTAAATTGGTGTAGTGTGGACTGTGGATACGAAGGAGGCAAGGGGAAGACGTATGACAATTGTGGAAAAGTAAATGGAAAAAGGTGAACACAATGGCGGATAAAAATACTTAACCTAAGGATTGACTACATAGATTCATGGGGCGATGGGTCTTGAGAAGCTTAGTCTGGCAAGACAAGATGTTAGGGAATGTTAATATTAATACTTAAACTAAGGATTGCATACATCGATGAACGATGA
This sequence comes from Paralithodes platypus, assembly GCA_032716605.1. Taxonomy (NCBI): domain Eukaryota; kingdom Metazoa; phylum Arthropoda; class Malacostraca; order Decapoda; family Lithodidae; genus Paralithodes; species Paralithodes platypus. The sequence continues at coordinate 3,152,201 of CM064483.1, forward strand.
CATTATAGTCGTCGTCCTAATAAGGTGATGAAACCTGGTTGATCTGTACTTGGCACAATACGACACAAGGACAGTGCCGCTATGTCGTATCAATACTGGTGGCAGTTAATATTAGAGACACTTAGTTACTAGAGGAACAATGCAAGGGGGCGACTGAGCACGGGTTACATATATCTATACTCGTCATGGGAAATGATATACAAGGTCTAGGGACAGGCGTGGGTGTTTTAACTTCTAAGATATATAACATCTACTTCTCGGATGTAAGAACATACATAGATATAATTATGGCTGTCTGAGGTGTTGGCATTGGCTCAACGTCGGGACAGGGCATGGGTGTTTTTAATATGAATGTATATTCCTGTTCATCATCTTTGTAGTTAGGAGTGTAGGACACGAGGGGTAGTGTACGTGAGGTGTGGAAAATGGTCAGTTTAGAAAAGGTAGATAGGTGCGGCCTGGAGCTGCTTAGCCCTGCGGGCTTGGGCCTGTCTGAATTGGCTGGCTCGGTCAGCTGGTCCTTTCGTTCTGTGGACCTTTCCTTTGGGTGTTTCTGTGTGGTGTTCGTTCGTGGCTTCTGTGGTGGGCTTCTCGTTCTGGGGCATTTTACTAATTATTACTTTTCTATATGTGCCTATTTTACCTTTAACCCTTTCGTTGCGGGTGACATTCTGGAACGTCCTGGCAAGTTACAGCAATTTCCAGGTTTTAAAGGCCTGTAAAAAACGTAAAAATCGAGTGTCAGTGGGCGGAAGCGTGAGGGGCCCACCTCCGTTCCTCAGAGCAGCGAGCGGCCCACTGAGGTTGACTGTCTCGCGCGGGTCTCTCTCTCTCTCTCACACAACAGTGTAGCCAAGCGAGCGAGTGCTACCAAATAGCGGGTTTCCCGTGTTTTACTGGCACCGCTGCGGGTGAACCAGACCACGTACGGGGCCCGTTCTGGTCTCATTTTGAAGCGATTTTCGCCTAGTTTTCGGCAGAATACAGTTCATTTAATGCAGATGCTTGATTTATCATTCAGGAGTGCCTGAATATGCCCTAAATAGCCCAAACATAGCCGCAGCCAATGGGTTAATATGAAGATATTAACATTTGAGAGCAATAAAATAAGTGGGAATAGCATTTGGGGTGAGAATAAGACGTATTATTGCCGCCCGGTCATATCATGAGGCGAGAGCCGGGGCGGCAAATAACCTCCCTTTCCGAGATGTAGAGTGGCACTGACGCCTTGCAATACAAGTCTCTGTGTTGCAAGGATCTCTAGCTGTCTCGCCCGTGTTATAGAGACCGCATATAGGAAATTCACTCGGAAAATTACCCGATAAAAGGGGGAATAAGAGGAAAAATAGGTGATAATTGGGGGGGGGGAGTGGGACACATATATAGAAGTGATGGGAGGTATGGAGGGGAAATATCTCAATTAATCACATATTGCTTTGTTTTGAGTACCAGTGGGGTGCTTTGAAAGACGTTTTTTATGCCTAAGCTCCTGGCGCCTTTGCCCACCAAACCTCTTAAGAGTCCTGGTGTCTTTCCCGGGTAAAATTGAAGGAAATAACAGGTAGCCTAACTTCAGGTGGAGGGCGGACGATCGGTGTGGGTGCCTAAAGTCCACTACCCCTCGGCCAATGGTGAGATGAGGCTCCGGCAGCAGACCTTCACCATCAGGAGGCTCGGGCAGCCCCTACCGGACGACCTTACCAGGCCACTGCAAGGTTGGTACCATTATTAGGCCTAGAAATCCAGTGCACTCTTGTTTTCTGAGATCCTGTATAGTCTATTTATACAGCTGAGATCCTGTATACAGGGTGTCAAACGAAAGTGGAATTCTATATTTTTAGTCTTCATTATTGTATAGCCTATGGAAAGATAAAATCATAGTTTATAGTTCAAAATATGTCTTTAGAAGTAATGATATGGCCAAAACAATGCTAGTTCATGGTAATTTTCGTGTATTCATTATCATATTAATTCAAGTCTTCAAACTAAATTGCTCGGTTTGACACCCTGCCTGTATTTTTGTCTATTGTCTATTTAATCCAGCTGAGATCCTGTATAGTCTATTTAATCCAGGTGAGATCCTGTATAGTCTATTTAATCCAGCTGAGATCCTGTATAGTCTATTTAATCCAGGTGAGATCCTGTACGTATAGTCTATTTTTCCAGCTGAGATCCTGTATAGTCTATTTAATCCAGGTGAGATCCTGTATAGTCTATTTTTCCAGCTGAGATCCTGTATAGTCTATTTTTCTAGCCGAGATCCTGTATAGTCTATTTTCCCAGCTGAGATCCTGTATAGTCTATTTAATCCAGGTGAGATCCTGTATAGTCTATTTTTCCAGCTGAGATCCTGTATAGTCTATTTTTCCAGCTGAGATCCTGTATAGTCTATTTTTCTAGCCAAGATCCTGTATAGTCTATTTTTCTAGCCAAGATCCTGTATAGTCTATTTTCCCAGCTGAGATCCTGTATAGTCTATTTTCCCAGCTGAGATCCTGTATAGTCTATTTTCCCAGCTGAGATCCTGTATAGTCTATTTTCCCAGCTGAGATCCTGTATAGTCTATTTTCCCAGCTGAGATCCTGTATAGTCTATTTTTCCAGCTGAGATCCTGTATAGTCTATTTTTTTTTTTCAGCCGAGATCCTGTATAGTTATTTTTCCAGCTGAGATCCTGTATAGTCTATTTTTTTCCAGCTGAGATCCTATATAGTATATTTATTCCAGCTGAGTTCCTGTATAGTCTATTTTCCCAGCTGAGATCCTGTATAGTCTATTTTTTTTTTCAGCTGAGATCCTGTATAGTCTATTTTTTCCAGCTGAAGATCCTGTATAGTCTATTTTCCCAGCTGAGATCCTGTATAGTCTATTTTCCCAGCTGAGATCCTGTGTAGTCTATTTTTTTTCAGCCGAGATCCTGTATAGTCTATTTTTTCCAGCTGAGATCCTGTATAGTCTACTTTTTCCAGCTGAGATCCTGTATAGTATATTTTTTCCAGCTGAGAGCCTGTATTAAAATGTAAAACTTGCAAACTAAACAAACCAAAATTGGGACAAGGACAATATAAAGTCAAATTAAATTATCAAAATCGCTATGTGGAAACAACGCTTACTAAAATGAAAATTATTAAATAAAAGAACACAATCCACCACATAGGGTGTACATTACTACATAAGCAAGTTAATCTGTTTCCCAAGCAAACTAATCGCACATATAACAACGCACTATCGTCACGTTAAAGGAAGTAGTCAAGTTTGGGAAGTCCGGGACATTCTGGCAAATTTTTACTAAACTCTGCATGAATAAAGAAACTACATGTTAAATGTCAAAATATTATTTAAAATCAAATTTGCAACATGACAAGACATTAACAATAGTACAAAATACAAATATTGATAAGATATCTATACTATTACAAAATAATATATAAAATACAGTACAGCACTCACTAACGATAGTGCTATCGGGTAGGTACCTGTAAGCATAGCATGCCTCAAGTGACCCTTATCAATAACTACCCTACAAATAACCTACATTTATAGCACAAATAAACTAAGGAAATCGCAAAAGTAAGCAATTGATACTATCGACAATGAATACATATAATATAAAGACAAATAATTGCAAAATATGAAGTAACAACAGATTTAAACAAAGAGTACTCTTTTAACAAGAACAATAAATTTAAAAAATCATCAATATTAATAATAATAATAATAATAATAATAGAAAAAGAAAAAGATAAACAATAAATACAGACAAAAAGTAAGCAGAGGTTATACAAGAAACTTCAAGTTAAAAATGCTTGATTAAAATTATTGATGTCAAATTTTAGAATACAGTCACAATAATTGACCCTAAAAAGATTAAATTTATGGAACAATTTACTTGCCTCAAAACCTCTGTCCACTAAGAGTCTGTATAGTAACCTAGCTCTAGCCCAAAAGTCATCTACTTTAGTGCAGATTTTACAAAATCTTATTAATTGGGAATAAAAACAATTATAAGTTATTTTACTATCGATATTACTACTAGGGAAAGGAAAGTTTATTACGTTAAAATTAAAATCATCAACTTTGTGATATACTTTAAGTATGCACTGTTCATTAACAATCTCTATATTTATATCAAGAAAATTTTCAACTTTATAATTTACGTTACATTGTGTGAGGGGAATAGAATTAGGGTAAATAAGTTTAGCAACTTGATTAAAATTTAACAAATTGCAAACAAGAATATCATCAATATATCTACTATTATTACTTAACAGTTTAGCAAGTGCTAATTTTTCTGGAATTTTATTTTTCTTGCTACTGTCAACTAAGTCTTTTATATATTTAAATTCTAAAGCAAGCAAGAATAAGTCTGCAATTAAAGGGCTAGCATTTCCACCCATAGGAATTCCTAATATTTGTTTGAAAATGTACGGCCCGAATCTAACATAAGTATTGAAAAGGAGGAATTTAAGGGCATCTTTAAGTTTAGTTCTATCAAAATATACAGAACTAGTGGGAGTAGAGCTAAGTGATGCATTATTAAAATATGTATAAACATTTATGAAATAATTACCATTCCTAACGAACCTGTCAAAGTGCAAATCTATAATAAAGCAAAGCTCTGAATATACTAAATCTAAAGGCAAATTGGTATACAAAGTTGAAAAGTCGAAGCTATGTACCGAGGTAACTTTCGGCATGGTATTTATTTTATCAATAACTTCTAACGAATTTTCAACACTCCAATAATAGTTAATGCCAGTTCTTCTCATGATGGTATTACAATATCTTTTATGAGTACTTTTAATGTATTTTAAGCAATTTACTACTTGTTCTGATAGAGTTTTAGTGGTAGCAAATTTTGCTCCGGCAATAAAGCGATATTTATAAGGTCTTTTATGAAATTTAGGTAACATGTATAATTTTGCAATGCACTTGTTCTTATCAGAAAGTTTAATATCAAATATTATATTTTTCTTGGTATGTTCATCGATTAAGTTATCAATATTCAGATTATTTTGAATTTCATAAACAGAATTACCGCAAATATTTTTACGTAATATGTTACCCTTAATACCTAATTCTTTTTTCATATTTTCAAGATAAAATTTCTTACATGTGAAGCTATAATTATTGCTGGCTTTATCTACTGTAGTGATTACAAAATGTTTATGTAAATTTATTAAATCAGCTTTAAGCTTATTATAATTATAGTCTATAAAATCTGAAAGATTAAATTCATTTTTAAGCGAGAAAATTTTATTTCTAATTAACTTAATTAATAATTTAGACCATGCTTCTAGTTCTCTCGCATTGCAGCACGCAATTTTTAACAATTTATCTTTTAATTTATTGACTGAAAAAACAATATCTTTTAAAATTATGTCCCATGTTACTTTATTACTCCCTATTCTAAATTTAAACCACAGCTGAAATCCTGTGTAATCTATTTTTTTTCTAGCTGAGATCCTGTGTAATCGATTTTTTCAGCTGAGATCCTGTATAGTCTATTTTTTCCAGCTGAGATCCTGTATAGTCTATTTTCCCAGCTGAGATCCTGTATAGTCTATTTTCCCAGCTGAGATCCTGTGTAGTCTATTTTTTTTCAGCCGAGATCCTGTATAGTCTATTTTTTCCAGCTGAGATCCTGTATAGTATATTTTTTCCAGCTGAGAGCCTGTATAGTCTATTTTCCCAGCTGAGATCCTGTATAGTCTATTTTCCCAGCTGAGATCCTGTATAGTCTTTTTTTTTTTTCAGCTGAAATCCTGTGTAATCTATTTTTTTCTAGCTGAGATCCTGTTACACTTACTTACACTTAGTTACACTTAGTTGTATTCCGTCCGTTAGTGACACAGTTGAGCTGGGGCTCCACTGCGACCAGGCAGCTCCCTTTCTTCCACTCTCCATTCCAGAAGTCGGTTGGAGTTGGTGCTGGGGTATCCTGGTGTTGGTGGCCGGTCCGGTATTTTGGCCAGCCACATGTCCAAGTGTTTCTTGAAGGTGTCTGGAGACACCCCGGTTATGTTCCTGAGAGGGGCTGGTATACAGTTGAACAGTCTGGTTCCATTGTATGTAAAGCTGTGATGGATCAGGGATTTGATTTTTTGTGTTGATCCCGGCGTAGTCCTCACATAGCACAGCCTCCCTCGCCTTTGGTGCTGAGTCTCTTGGATGTTTGGGTTTGGTACCTTTTTTTCCAAAATCTTCCAGACGTAGATGATGATGTATCTCTCCCTACGTCTTTGAAGTGAGTACAGCTGCAGCTCCTTAAGTCTCTCCCAGTAGTTAAAGTGTTGAAACCCATGGATTTTACTGGTGAATGTCCTCTGGGTGGCTTCAATTTCTGTTATTTCTCCTACTTTTTGGGGAGACCAGAGCTGGGAGCAGTACTCCAGTCGTGGTAGGACCAGTGACTTCCACAATGTTAGCATACACCTCTCATTTCTTGTGTGGAAGGTTCTCAGGATCCAGCCTGCTATTTGTTTTGCTGTTGTTGTGGCTTTGGTAATATGCTGGGAAAAAGTGGCGTCACTGCTCATATTTACTCCCAAGTCCTTCACTGTGTCCTTGGCGGTAATTTCTTGCTGTCCGCTTTTGTAGTTGGTGTCGTTTTGTAGTGCTCTCTTGTTCCCGTACCTTAGAAGCTCGAACTTGTCTCCGTTTAGGGCCATGTTGTTTTCTTCTGCCCACTTCAGGATTTTGTCCAAGTCTTGTTGTAGTAGCTGAGCATCATGTTGTGAGGTGATTTTCTTCATGAGTCTGGTGTCGTCTGCAAACGATGTGGCTGTTGAGTGTTCCAGGTCCCTGTCGATGTCTCCTATCATGATGAGGAATAGGAGAGGTCCCAGTACTGATCCTTGTGGTACTCCGCTGATGACCCCACCTGCTTCTGATAGGCTTCCTTGAACCGTGACTCTTTGTTTTCTGTTGGTGATGAAGCTATGGAGCCATCTTCCAAGGTCTCCCCCTATTCCCAGTGATTTGAGTTTATGTAGAAGGATCCCATGGTCCACCTTGTCAAAAGCTTTGGCGAAATCTAGATATATGACGTCTACATTTTCTCCGTCTTGAATATCCTGTAGGATTTTGTCGTAGTGTGATAGTAGTTGTGAGAGGCAGGAGCGGCCTTTTCTAAAGCCATGTTGCCCCTCGTTGAACGCCTCATTATCTTCCAGGAAGCTGACCATCTTAGCTCTTATTGTTCTTTCTATGATTTTAATAAGGTGTGACGTCAGCACCACTGGTCTGTAATTTTTGGCTATGCCTTTACTACCCCCTTTGTGTATTGGTGTGACATTACCTTCTTTTAGGGATTGTGGTACATATCCAGTTTGGAGGGACTTGCTCCACAGCAGTTTTAGAGGCAGGGCTAGCTGATGTTTGCAGTTTTTTAGCAGTTGGGCATGAAAGCCGTCTGGTCCTGCTGCAGAGTTTGGTCCAATCTTGTCGATGGCTGCTATTATGTCCTCTGTTGATACTGTTACCGAGGAGAGTTGATGTGGTGTCTCTGGAGCGTTGCCAAAGAAAGTCGTTGCATTCTCGATTTTCTTGTCTTCATTTGGCGGGCTGAAGACACTTTCATACTGCTGTTTGAGTATCTTGGCCATTTCGGTTGGGTCACTCTCAAGTTCGCCCGTAGGTTTTGCAAGTGGTCCTATTGTTGTGGTATTCCTGAGTCTCCTTTTTGCATATGCATAGAAGAATTTGCTATTTACTCGTATGTTTGCAACTGCTTGTAGTTCTTCGCGTGTTCTTTGCTCTTGGTGTGACTGGATGAGTTTACGTTCCACTTCATCAAGCTCTTCTTGTAGTTTGGTGATATTGTGCGCATAGCTGGTCTTCCTTTGCTTGGCTCTCAAGTACGTCCTTTTCTTCATTAGTATTTTTCTATCTCTGGGAATCTGCTTGATCTGCTTCCTGCTTGATTTGGGTGGTATGGTGTTTTTACAGGTCTCCAGGCATTGTTGCTGGAGGATACTGAGAGTTTCGTCGACGTTTTTATCTTCGAATAGTGCCCTCCAATCAGTTCCTGCCAGTTCTGCTCTCAGTCTGTCCCAGTCTATATCTTTGCTGTAGAAGTTGAGATCTTTCAGAGAGGTGCAGGGTATTTGGCTTGATTCCTGTTGACATCTTCTTGGTGGTGTGGCGGTTGGTGTGGGGGTTCTAACTTTGATGAGGCTGTGGTCGGACATTATAGTTTTTACAGTTTCATACGAGTGTACCAGGTCGAAGTTGTTGCCAAATAGTAAGTCCAGTGTGTTGTTGCCTCTTGTAGGTTCCTCGATGTATTGCTTCATGTATGCAGTGTCCATGATAGTCATTAGCTCCTTGGCTTGCTGTTTATCCTCCCTGGTTCCTCCATCTATTTTCATGTTTGCCCAATTGATGATGGGCAGGTTGAAGTCTCCTGTGATGATGACATCTGTAGCGGGAGTTGGAAGATTTTGTAGGAGTGATTGTATTTTCTCTGTGACCTGTGTAATCGATTTTTTCAGCTGAGATCCTGTATTGTCTATTTTTCCAGCTGAGATCTTGTATAGTCTATTTTTTTCAGCTGAGATCCTGTATACTCTATTTTTCCAGCTGAGATCATAATATGTAGTCTATTATTCCAGCTGAGATCCTGTATAGTCTATTTTTGCAGCTGAGATCATGTGTAGGCCTAGTCTATTTTTCCAGCTGAGATCCTGTATAGTCTATTTTTTCCAGCCAAGATCCTGTGTAATCTATTTTTTTTTACCAGCTGGTGATAAATTGCCATTTCCCCCATCTTAATTATTTAGCTATTACGAACAATTGTGTAGTGAAATTTGTTGTTAATAATGAAACCTTAGCCTTAATATGATGCAGATATATTGTATAGTAGTTTTTTATTATTCCATCTAGTTTCGAGAAATTGGCTATTAACCCCTTCTGTACTGGCGACGTATTATGCATTATATTATAATTCTAGCTACATATAGACGATTTTATGAAGCTTAGGAAGGATATATGGTAGCTAAATGAATGAAATGAGAGTAGTCTGTTGCCTTTAAATGGGTAGACGTCCTTCTTAAGCTGAATAAAATTGTCCAGTAGTTGCCAGAAAATAATAAAAGGACGTCACCGGTACTGTATGGGTTAAAGGACTCAATTTACTGTCAGCCGACATAAAACCGGCTATAGCAAGAGAGAATGGCCATCTTTTTCTTTTGGACGCCATGTTGGTGCCGTAGTAATCAAACAATGGGATGGTAGCCTTATGTTTTTGGTCATGTAAAACTTTGATCCAAAGAACAAACTATATGTCCTGTGTCAGTATTGCTGATTGTTTATCGTGAGTTTAGACATATTTGAGCGTAAAATGTCAATAACACCAGTGGCACCAATATGGCGGAAGTTAACATATCTCTTATTCTATACATATTTCTAGGTAGCATGTTGACAATTACTGAAGACGCATTTTTGTGTCTGTACCTTTTCATTCTTAACCCTTTCTCTGTGGGGTGTTTTGGGCTATTTAAGGCATATTCAGGCACTCCTGAATGATGAATCAAGCATCTGCATTAAATGAACTGTATTCTGCCGAAAACTAGGCGAAAATAGCTTCAAAATGAGACCAGAACGGGCCTCGTACCTGGCCTGGTTCACCCGCAGCGGTGCCAGTGAAATGCGGGAAACCCGCTATTTGTTAGCACTCGCTTGCTTGGCTACACTGTTGTGAGAAGCAGAGAGAGACCCGCGCGAGACACAGTCTACCTCAGTGAGCCGCTCGCTGCTCTGAGGGTCGGAGGTGGGCCCCTCATGCTCCCGCCCACTGACACTCGATTTTTACGGTTTTTACAGGCTTTTAAAGCCTGGAAATTGCTGCAAATTGCCAGGACGTTCCAGAATGTCACCCGCAGCGAAAGGGTTAATGTGCAATGTCATGAACAACGAATTATATATAGGCCTGAGCGTACCGGAATGTTGTGTTTTTACGTGATGTACTGTACAGGTATGAGCGTGGATATTGTATACCAATATATATATATATATATATATATATATATATATATTGAAGTGCTGGGTGTGAAGGGAATTCATGGTCTCCTGAAATATCCCCAGGCTACCTTTAGGATCAACTTTTCCTGGTACCTGGCGCGGGGTACGAACCTCTGAAGGGAATTTAACCCCCCTAAAAACCCACAGGTTTTGAGATGCCTTGGGTGGGGTTCGAACCCTGGTTAGTGACCCAACCATCACCACCAGGCCCGCGCGCTAACCCACTGTACTACCACGGACGTACTAAAAGTATAGCAACCTTAGTCCGATTTTTAAGAACCAGGTGATAGTCTCGTGGTGTTATCACGTGATGAGTTTATTGGACTTACCATCTACGACTATTTTACGCTATACCTGACGTCAACTCGGGTTAGTATTATTGTGGGTGCGGGACATTTTCAAGGGCATTACATTACATCCTTCTTTAACTAGGCTAGTCCCTAGCCTATTTTAAGGTCGTAAGGTATCGTAGCTGTATTACCTCAGCAATCTCAATATTGTTGGTATAGGGTTCGCGTGACGGGTGCTCCACGTAGCTACCTGGTCACGTTCCCTAGCTGCCACCAATGAAGTGCTGGGTGTGAAGGGAATTCATGGTCTCCTGAAATATCCCCAGGCTACCTTTAGGATCAACTTTTCCTGGTACCTGGCGCGGGGTACGAACCTCTGAAGGGAATTTAACCCCCCTAAAAACCCACAGGTTTTGAGATGCCTTGGGTGGGGTTCGAACCCTGGTTAGTGACCCAACCATCACCACCAGGCCCGCGCGCTAACCCACTGTACTACCACGGACGTACTAAAAGTATAGCAACCTTAGTCCGATTTTTAAGAACCAGGTGATAGTTGTTGTTGTTGTTGTTTTTCCCCAAGCTGCCTGGCCGAACAGCCCCAAGGCCCCGAGCAAGGCCAAGGCTATAACCGAGCGCCCCCACAGAACCCTCCCTGCCGACCATAATAAAGCCTGGGTGACCGAAGCCACTCCATGGCGGGGAGCTGAGGAGGGCGCGGAAACGCCCGGGAAACCAAAGCCCCACCCAGGGCCCTGTGCCCCTCAGCAATTATGAAGAGAAAGTTGAAGGGCAAAGGAAAGATGTGACGCTTTGGCTTCCAATCTTGGTAGATTAGGAGGTCAATCCACGCAAGAGACGCCGTCACTTGAGATCTAGAAAATATATAAGTAAAAGGAACAGTCAGAGTAAGCTATGGGTATGGCAGAGATCGCTCAGTTCTCACTCTGATAAACCAGCCCATCACCACAAGTGGTGTTATCACGTGATGAGTTTATTGGACTTACCATCTACGACTATTTTATGCTATACCTGACGTCAACTCGGGTTAGTATTATTGTGGGTGCGGGACATTTTCGAGGGCATTACATATATATATATATATATATATATATATATACAGTATATATATATATTTTAAAATATAAAATATAAAAATATTTTTTTTCCCTTGAAATATGCATAATTTATATTAAATTATTCCTGCTTTTATCAAAACGACAACTCTCGGATTTTCAAAAAAATATTCTTTTCATACATTCCCAGCATATACTGCTCCATTCATAGATATCTAATACTCTCTGGATGTGCTAACCTCCCCCAGATACGCGAGGACGCCTTCGTCTGCTAGACAGTCTCAAGAAACATGGCCGCCAACAAAGCAAATGCTCACGGGTCTCTACACAGAGCCGTGAAAACTAGTAATTTCCAATATATTAAATTTTTAAATTGTTGTTATCTCGATTTGAGGCATATTTACTTGAAAATGCACTATTAATGCTCATAAACTTTGCCAATGTAAGGAGTATACAGATCTGTGTTGAGGTGCATTATGCATTGTTTTGTTTGTGGTTCTATCTATGAAAGTAGTAATTTCCCATATATTACATGTTTACATTATTGTTATCACGATTTCAGTCATACTATTCATTTGAGAATGCAATATAAACACTCGTAAACTTTGCCAATGACTGGGTGAGGCCATGGCCTCAGCCGCTATGCGTTGATATTCACGCCTATTCACGATTCTATTTCGATGTATATTTACTTAATGTTATTGTATTAACTAATCTAACCAACCTAACACCTAACTTAACCCAATGCAATCAAATTTAGCAAAAATACATCAAAATAGATTCGCGATGAAGCGCGAATTTAGAGGCATAGTGGCTACCGCTATGGGCTCCCGTACATCTGTGTCACTGACTCTCAAGATCTCACTTTACTCTCACACATGCTTCTTAAATTTACTATAATCATTTAACCATAATCAGAATAAAGTAAAGAAAGGCGAGACCATACTAAAAGGGTTAAGATGGGCTGTTCTGATGAACTTCTCTCCCGTGTGTCGAGGCGCAATGCGCATTTGTTTTGTTTTGCCCCCTGTGGTGGCGACCTCATCCAGAGAGAGTATACATATCAATGGTTCCACTACATATTTAGTTTTACTTCCGTTCATCATCTGTTCCATTATTTATTCAATATTTGTATGCGTACTTTTTCGCTTATATTTCTCCCATTATCTCCAGATTTTCTGTTATACTTTATTTGTCTTTGATATCCTTTATTCTTTCTCGAATTCTATCATGTTCCTCACAGATTTTTTAAATTTTCACTTCTAACTACTTTCCTATACTACGCTTGGTCCAATACAAATAACCGTAGTTGTTGTTGTTGTTCCCTAAGCTGCCTGGCCGAACAGCCCCGATTCCCTGAGAAAGGCCATGGCCACGATCGGGCTTTCCCACAGAGCTCTCACTGAGTGTAGATTGTGTTGTTGGCGTAAGTGGTTGTGTGAAATGCAGTCTTCTATGATGTGTTTAATGGTATGGGGTGCTGTGTTACATCCCGGGCAGGCGTCGACACGGAGTCATCCAGTCTCTTCTGATAGCTCAGGATAGCTGGATGGTGTCCGCATCTCAGCCTGGCCAGGTGGACTCTGTCCTCGCGAGGAAGGGAGGATTCGGAAGGATGGATTTCGGGAGGTCGTGCATGCAGCTGCGTGTTGTCTGTGAGTGAGTGGATGGATCGGTGAGAGATATGAGTATGGATGTGCTTCTGGAAGTTGGTTCGGGGTGGGCAGGGAGGGAGAGAGGACAATAATTGTGTGTGATACCGTGTGCTGGGTGTTTTTTTGATATTTCTTGGTGTCTGTGGGTGTGTTGCCATGTAGTTTAGTGGGTGGTCTTGGTTCGTGGTGGCTGCTGCCAGGAATTGAGTGCCTCTCCTGTCCAGATGGTCTTTGACTTTGAGGATTTGGGTTTCTTGATGTAGGTGATCTGTGGGTGCAGTAGCTGTGCAGCCTGTAATGATCTTCAGGGCTTTGTTTTGAATAGTCTGTAAGGTCTTATGATGTGTTTCAGCTAGGTTAGAAGCCCAGGCTGGGCTTGCGTATTCCATCACTGATCTTATGTATTGTTTATATACTGTGGTGGTAGTTTCTTTGTTGTGTCCAAATTTTGTGTGAGCAAGTGACCTGAGGGCGGTAAGTCTGGGTGTCAGTTTCTTTTTAATGTTTGTGGTGTGCTGTTTGAATGTCATATGAGTATCATATGTTACTCCTAGGATTTTGGGTGTGTGTGTATGTGTTAGGGGTGTGTTGTTTATGGTGAGTTGAGGGATGTATTCGTGTTCTGTCCAACTTGTGAGCAGGGTTGCGGTGGATTTGGCTGGGGCTAGATTAAGTCTGTTTGTAGTGCACCAGCCATGTAGTGTGTTGAGATAGGGTTGAAGGAGATCTGTTGCTCTTTTTGGGTCATGGTGTGTGCATGTGAGTGTTATGTCATCTGCATAGGAGGCTAAGTTTATTTGGGGCGTATTGGGTGTAGTTATATCGTGCATGTACAGATTGAAGAGTGCGGGCGATAGGACGGATCCGTGTGGGACTCCGTTTGGAAAGTTTCTGATTTTAGATGACTGACCGGCAAAAGATACGTGTGCACATCTGCCTGCTAGGAAGTTGGCCAGCCACCTTTTTGTGTTGTTGTGCATGTTTGTGTTGTAGATTTTGTTTGTTAGGTTGTGGCGGGGGATGGCATCGAAGGCTTTACTAATGTCGAGTGTGGCTAATAGTGATCTGTGTGGTGGTCTAGCTGAGTTGATGCCGTCGAAAGCTCTTTGTGTAAGGTCTGTGAGAAGAGTGTTTGTGGAGTGCAGTGGCCTAAAGCCATGTTGTGTTGGAGCTAGGGGTAGGTCGGGTGTAATTAGTTGTAATACTAGGCGTTCCATGACTTTGGAGGGGGAGCAAAGGAGTGTGATGGGGCGGTGCGAGGAGGGTAGCGTGGGGTCTTTGTTGGGTTTGGGGAATGTGATGATGATACCATGCTTCCAAATGTCTGGTATTGTGTTGTGTGAATAGCTGTAGTTTGATATGTTAGTGAGTGCTTGTATGCCTTGTGGTCCCAGGTGTCTGAGGTGTATGTTGCTTATGTTGTCTAGGCCACAGGCGGGTGAGTGCTTGAGATTGTTGATGATATGCTTTGTCTGGTGATTGGTGAAGGGTGTATACTACTGTATAGTCAGGGTCTGTGGGGAATTGTCTCTTACGTCGGATGACACGTCGGTCGTCTTTGTGAGGTTTTAGGTGGCTGACATGTGAGAAGTGATTGATGAGAGTGTTTGCTTGTTGTTTACATGAAGGAGTAGAGTCTTGTTGTGATTGCAGCATGTGATTGTGTTGAGTTGCTGTTGGAAAGTGTGATGCTGTTTAGTGTTTTGTAGAGTTTTTGGGGGTTTGTTTTGTGATCAAGTGTTTGTAGGAAGTTATTCCAATTTAGTTTTTGTTGTTCTTGTATTTTGTTGTTAGTTTGGGTGTTGAGTGCTTGAATTTGTTGTGTGATGTCTTGTGTGTGGGGTGCTGGGGAGTGTTTCAGTATGTCGCGTTGTCTGATGAGGTTTTGAATTTCTGGTGTGAAGTTGGGGTTGTGTCTTTTTCTGTTACCTCTTGGAATGTGTTTTGGATAGTTTTATTGAGTATGTGTACAGCATTGTTGATGTTAGTGATGGGTGTACTGTTTAGAGTTGTGAAGTGTTGTTCTGTCTTATTTGTGAATGCTTCCCAGTTAGCTCTTTTATAATTGGTGTATGTGTGTTTGTGGCTAGCTGGGGTGAGTCTGGTTTTGGTGGTGATAATGATCGGGAGGTGGTCAGAGCCTAAGGTTCTGACCACCCTCCAGGATGTTGTGGGGGCGAGTTCTGGGGAGCAAAAGGTGATGTCTGGAGATGATGGGTTATTAAAATGTAAAACTTGCAAACTAAACAAACCAAAATTGGGACAAGGACAATATAAAGTCAAATTAAATTATCAAAATCGCTATGTGGAAACAACGTTTACTAAAATGAAAATTATTAAATAAAAGAACACAATCCACCACATAGGGTGTACATTACTACATGAGCAAGTTAATCTGTTTCCCAAGCAAACTAATCGCACATATAACAACGCACTATCGTCACGTTAAAGGAAGTAGTCAAGTTTGGGAAGTCCGGGACGTTCTGGCAAATTTTACTAAACTCTGCATGAATAAAGAAACTATATGTTAAATGTCAAAATATTATTTAAAATCAAATTTGCAACATGACAAGACATTAAAATAGTACAAAATACAAATATTGATAAGATATCTGTACTATTACAAAATAATATATAAAATACAGTACAGCACTCACTAACGATAGTGCTATCGGGTAGGTACCTGTAAGCATAGCATGCCTCAAGTGACCCCTATCAATAACTACCCTACAAATAACCTACATTTATAGCACAAATAAACTAAGGAAATCGCAAAAGTAAGCAATTGATATCGACAATGAATACATATAATATAAAGACAAATAATTACAAAATATGAAGTAACAACAGATTTAAACAAAGAGTACTCTTTTAACAAGAACAATAAATTTAAAAAATCATCAATATTAATATTAATATTAATATTAATATTAATATTAATTATAACAAATAACCGTAGTTACCCCTGTAAACTAGGGGCGCGTTCAAGAGCGAAACTTCAGACGCTACAGTTTCCGTAGCATGAATTGGGGCCTATTGAACGATTTTGAAGCCTCTTCCGCACTACATAAACAAACTGGATGGTTGCCATGGTTACATTTATACCAGCGTCTTCATTTGACGCTCAAAACGGCAACAATAATCGTTCTTTACATATAAACAACTGCTAGGATATTTATCCTGTAATTTCCATAAGTAATTAGGCCTAAAGCATGCTAGGCTATTCAATTATAGCGTCTCATTGGCCTAAAATACATATTAATATTTATTAGTAACCATATTTGTTTTGTATTACAATATACAATAAAGTATACAGTATATGAAAGAAAGCAAATTCGTTCATAAAATTTGGCATATGTTATTTTCGTCCGTCACTTCAATACATGCGGATACATAAAGCTGTATATTTGTATCAATATATTAATCGAAAATTTAAAGTAAATAATAACACATACTAATATGAATAGTCGATGTTTTTAAGTGATTTTGTGTGCAAATGGTCGAGAGTAATTTGTCTGCTAGCGCTAAAGACGAATTGTAAAGATGTATTGGCTGTGCGCTGAATAAGTGACCGTATGCGCGCACAATAGCATTCAAGAGCACTGTAGCACCAACCGTGAGCTAGAATTAGTGCTCTTGAACGTGCTCTAGGCATTTCGGTAGTTTGCTTCTTCACCACTCCCAGTATAAGCTAGGTATACCTTGGACTCTCCAACTCAGTATCGATCCGTATTTTTAATGTAATTTATATTTTGTTTTATTTACTTGTTTGTTTTATTTATTATGTTTTGTTCTTATTTTTTTTTTTTCCCAAGTGATGTTATATTTTGGTCACCTGTAATGAGTAGTTTTGCCCCACAGACAAGGTGTTCCATGGGACTAACGCCTCGCTGGTGTACACCTGGATGATTCACATGGCATTCACCTGTAACATGCAGCTCCTCTATTATCCCTTCGATGTACAGGTGACACAATCCATTTGATTTATTTAGACTGTGCATATATACTGTAGATACATACAGGTATATGTAAATTAGTAAGCTAAACAATGCAACCGTAATTCCTTAACTAGTGTTCCAATATACCTGAGCAAAGTTTGGAGAAAACCTTATTTGCTATGTTACTCTTCCACTTTTTTTTGTATTGGGGTTTACTATTTGTACTTGAAGTAAGTCATGACCACCTCAATGTGGTTGTAAAGTTTGTGTGGTCAATGTAGACATATATAACTCTGTGTTGCAGGTTTGTGTCATTCCTATAGTGATGGCCTCAGCATCAGTGGAGTACCTGACCTTCACTGACCCTGTAGCGGAGTATTTGGGGGAACGGGCACTTACGGAGGTCGAGGTAATGTACATAACTATACATGTAGGGACACATACATAATATAGAAATGTAATAATAGTCATAACATAAATGAGGTGGGCCATGGTGGAAGGTGATGGCTGTGACTATAGGTTATGGTGGAAGGTGCTGTAGGTTGGTAATAAGTGAAATAGGGTGGCTGTATGTAGGGTGTACTCTAGGTTTGGTAAGGTAATGTGGATATACTGTAGGCTATAGTGGGGAGATTTCACTCAATGAGAACAATCCTTAAAGATGCCCTAAACACTCTGAATATAAGAAATATAACTATCCCCCTTCTGTTAGGAGCAATAGACGTAACCCCCGAGAAAAGGTAGAGAGTAATACAATGCACAATAAATTTCCTTAAAAAGTCGGGAAGAATTCCCCGAATTTAAAGGCAGAAAAGACAATACTGTCTTCACCAGGGTTCATAAGTGACTAACAGTTGCTACCTTCCCTTCAATACACCAACAACAACATCTTCATTATTTCCTTCCTGTTTCTTTCCTTTTTCTTCCCAGCGTCTTTCCTATATGTACTGTATATCTATTATCCATGTCCTGTAGCAGTTTGGCGAGGTAAGTATAGTGATATAGAACTCTATGAAGAGTTGAGGATATGAGGTGCATTACAAGGGGAGCTGCGAGCCTGCGATCATGATGAAATGCTTTCTTCATGACCTCTACCTGCTTCTGTACTATTTCTTCTTAATTTGTTTCTGCTTCTATATTTACTGCTTCTTCCCTGCTTGTCATCAAATTTATTCTTTCTATCTATAGCCAGACGTGCGGCCCCAGTCCCTGAGGGGATTGCTTATTTCATGAATATAGACCTATTACTCGTATTGCAGGTGAGTGAGGTGAGCATAATTATTATGCTACGCTTCTAAAGAGCAAGGTATATTCTGGTCGCACTTCTCAGCTATGAGAATGGTGCAGTTATCTTCAACTTAGGGTACTCTCGACTGGGCGAGGACTGACCTTAACTCTATTTATACCAAACTAATGACATGCAACAACAGAAACACAATGGTAGGTACAATGTTTTTATTCACTTTAACACATAAGGGTCATAGGCATATACTTATTCTTACACTGGGTCATAACACAGGCTCGTACAGGAAAAGTATATGATTAACACAGAGGCAATAGGCCTCAAAAGAGCAAATCGTCCTGATAAAGTATGGCAATTAACACAAAATAGTAAGCAAAGCACCGATTAAACTGAAGGACGATTGCTAAAGAGTTAATAACTGAGGAAGCGGTAGCTCCCGAAAATATATAAAGAGAGGCCGAATGAATTGGCTCTAAAGCATGATTATACAAATATTAAACACTGAGAATCCGGATGAATTGGTCACTAAAAAAATGAAGATATATGTCAAACAACTCTATGACAAAAATATACTATAATCCCTAAGTCTAAGTGATAGATAGTGCATAAACTTAGATATGCGGCAGGTACTCGCTACTGACGTGTAAAGTGTGTGTATAATGTAGAGTGGCAATGTTGTATCTATATTTTCTCTTCAGGGTGTCATGGGAGCCCGGACTCGAGAAAGTATGTATACCCAAGAGTGAAACGTTACTCTCAAACTTTCTTCTACTTAACAGCTGAGCTCTGGAACTCTCTCCCAGAATCAGTCTTTCCCTCTTCCTATGACTTAAATTGCTTCAAACTCCGTGTGTCCAGGCATTTTGGCCCGATCGTCCCTTGATTTTGGCCCTGTCACTCTTTCAACTATGGGGGAGGCACTCGCTATAGGCAGTTCTGCCTTTTGCCTCCCACAATCACATAGGGGAAAAAAAAAAAAAAAAAAAAAACACACACACAAAGCCAGTGTAGGACAGGTGTAGTTGTTCCCCAACAAACGGGGTCACAGTAAGACAAAACTCAAGGGAAGGCATAAGGCACGTCTTCGATTATACTACGTTACACTAACAGAGTCCCGGCACATCTAGGTGTAAACCTCACTACAACTCTTGTACCACAAAACACATAAGTCACTTAAAGGGAGAGGAGGACAGGAGAACACTGGGGGCGAAGGAAGCACAGGGCACGGGCCCTCATCAAGGTGGTAGTTGTCTCGGCTACCTGCACACACAGCCGGCACAGCCGGCTGGAGAGGTCCTGCTTGAGACCCGATGACGACTTGTCTAACTTCCGGACTGATTCACACACAGTCCGGCTTCTTCACAAGCCAGGATCTGGACCGAAAACCCCAGCAAGCTCCGGCGTAGTTGGAGAGGTCTTGCTTGAGACCCGATGACAACTTGTCTAACTTCCGTACTGATTCACACACAGTCCGGCTTCTTCACAAGTCAGGATCTGGACCGAAGAGCTCCAACAGGCACCGGGCGTGGCGGCTGGTCTTCCTTTGCGCCTGCTCCCATCTCGACTGGTCCTCTCGTAATCTCGCGCTGTGGGAGAAAAGCAGCTTAACTGTAACTATCCGATCAATCAATGTTTCTGGGCGTTGGTGATAAGCTCACCTTAGAGTTGGCTGGTAAGCCGACACTCAACAACCGCTCCTTGTCAATCGAATCTCGGTTTTACAAGCCAGAGGCTGGAGAGTGACTGCTTAGAGAGCCGGGGGTGGTCTCTTGCACAGACTGGATGTTCCCAGGTGTCTCGGTGCCAAACAATTAAGGGCACTCGAGTCACACTAGCAACAATTCCAGGTGATACAGTCACAGACTCAGCAACCGTGCCTTCCCAACAAGCGTTGTAACTAACGCAGGTTGGCACCGAGGTAGGATCAAAACTGCAAGTCTTGTAACTGATGTGATTTGATCCCCGGTTGGTAACTGAGTCTTGGTTTAGTCCTTGGCTACCCTGGCTAACATTGTAACTGACACTTACGGGTAACACTGCATGATCAGGACAACAAACTTTGTAATTTACTTGACCTTTTCCACAGCATGAACTATAATAACCATCCTTTCTCACCTTAGGATTGATGTCTTTTCTATTCCTAGGACCGTCTGTGAGGCAACCAAATATTGCTTTTAAGCCAGCAGGCTGAATGCTTGCCGATGGTTGATACGGCTGTGGTAGAGCCTCCTCTGTCTGGGATGTCGCGGATGAAGTATCTCCGGGCAGCAAGGGCACGGCTGGTTTCGGTTGATCTAGTGTGGGCTCTTGTTGGGTTTTCAGGGTTGATATAGCTGTTGCACCTGATTGTTTGGGCTGCCGTACTGGTCTTGCATCTTTTGAAGTCTGAGTTAGGGTATGGTTGTCGTGGGAATTGATATTAAGGGACATTGTAGTGGCGGCTGCGTCCACATGTGTTGGTGTCTTCTTCTCTCGCCTGTTTTGAGTAGAGATAAAGGATTTCAGGAACGTTGGGTGTTCTTTGCAGGTGCGCACCTTCTGGATGGTGTTGCTGGGGTCGTTGAGCGTACGGAAGGTTGAGGAGAGGTTGGGCATCATTCGAGGTATCGCGGTTTTGTCCACCATTATAGATGAAATGGTGTCCCCTATTTGTTTCCGCTCTGTGTAATTTTCTGTTACCGTTGTCCAGGAAAAACAGGAAATGGAGGGATCACTCAGCTGCTCGTTTCGGTTCTTGAATGTGGCAATCCACAACAACTGTCTATGCAAGTTTGGGGCTGGTACTGCATTCCTAGGCCACTTATCAGTAGTAATACAGACCGTAAGCTTAGGTGTATTGAAGGTAGGTCTGTGACAATGCTACGCCCTCTCCAGTTCATCCATGCCTTCTTCTTTCCTGTTTCAATAGTGTTCCTTTACTGCTTCTTCCTTGTATTATTTTGTGTTTATTGTTCAGGTGGTTTAGGTGACCATAGTGATACAAAACACCACGAGAGAGTCCAGAAGCTTAATAGCAATGCCAGTGGAGATGCAACAAAATTTTGCTTATTCATGACCTCCCTCTTTCATTTTAGCTACTTTCTTTACTATTTATTTTACTGCTGCTTCTATACTTCTTCATTTTTGTTTCTTTCCTGAATGTTAATTACTTATTTCCTGTATATATATACAATATTTGTGTCATAGGTGGGTGAGGTGAGCGTAGTGATACACAACACTACAGGAGACTCTCGGAGCTCGTGTGTATTGCGGGTGGAACTTCGACGACGCTACGCTTTCTTCATGACCTCCACTTACTTTCCTACCATGCTGCTGCTCTTGGTGGGCTATGGAACGCTTTACATCAGGCTGTCTTTGCTCCAGGTCAGTTAGCATGGTAATGTAGCACATTATAGCATTATAGAGAGAGATGTTGCTGGCTAACACATTTTTTGAACATCGTCACATTCATAGATATACATGGCACAGAGGTGAAGGTGAGCAGGAACAGAAATCTCTAATTGACTACGCCATGATGGACTCCGGACTTAAAGGAAGAATTTTAGATTCAAAAGCTGTAAGAGGTATGCTGACGGGATCAGACCACTATACAGTGCTGACAAAAGTTAGGATAAGGAAAGAGTGGAAATATGAGAGGAAAGAGAGAAAACTGACAGTAGAGAGAATAAATGTGAGAAAATTAAATGAAGAATGTAATGCAACAAAATACAAGGACATCCTGAAAGAGACTATAAAGGACATGGATGTTATGATAGATCTGGGAAATACTGTAGACGAAGTATGGAAAGGTACAAGAGACTCCATGATTAAAGCAGCTGAGAAAGTATGTGGGAAGAAAACCTTTAAAATGTGGAAGAAGAAAGGTAACGCATGGTTTAGTAAAGAGATAGAAGAAATAGTGAAAAAGAAGAAAGAGTTCAGAAAGAGTATGCTGCAAAAGAATATACCTAGAGAAACTAGAGATGCGAGGAAAGAAGAATATAAAAATTTGAAACAAAGAGTGAAGAGGGCGATACAAGACGCTAAAAGGAAGACAGATGAGGCATATGGGAGAAAGATTAGTGAACAGTTTCTGAATGACAGGAAAGCATACTACAGAGCTGTGAAAGAAGCCAGAGGGAAGAAGACTGAGAGTGTCTCAGGTGGTAGGATGAGGGACATGAATGGGGAAGTGGTAGAGGGTGATGGTGTGGTGAAAGTATGGAAAGATCATTTTAGTAGCTTAGCTGTAAAGAGTAGGGGGAAGGCAAAGATCTCATCCATAGGAATGGAGAGAGGTAGAATAAACAGGGTAGTTGAAAGCCAGATAAGCAGAGAAGAAGTAAAGAAGCAATCAATAGACTTAAAATGGGCAAAGCTGCTGGAGTAGATAACATCCCAGGTGAAATGCTGAGATATGGAGGAGAAGAAGCTGTTGACATAATGCATAGGTTATGTAAATTAGCATGGGAAAAGGAAAGTGTACCAGAGGACTGGAGGAAAGCAGTGATAGTACCCTTGTACAAAGGGAAGGGTAGTAAAGAAGAGTGTAAGAATTATAGGGGAATTAGCTTGCTTAGCATACCTGGAAAGGTACACGCAAGAGTAGTAACACAGAGGCTACAGAAGATAACGGATGACAAAATAGGCGAGGAACAGGGAGGTTTCAGAAAGGGCAGGGGCTGCGTTGACCAGATAGCCTCAATGCGATTGTTGGTAGAGAAGTATCTGGCCAAAAACAGAAAACTCTATGCAGCATTCATGGATTTGGAAAAAGCCTACGACAAAGTAGACTGGGAGGGCCTGTGGGATGTGTTAACAGTATATGGTGTGGGAGGAAAGTTGCTAATGGCAGTAAAATCTTGTTATAGGAATGCAATGGCAAATGTGAAGGTAGGGGATAAGTTAAGTGAAAGTTTTGAGGTCAATGTAGGTGTAAGACAGGGATGTGTCATGTCAGCTTGGTTGTTCAATATATACATGGATGGAGTGATTAGGGAATGTAGGGCTGTATCAATGGGTGTGGGAGCTAGACTGGAATCAGAGGGAAGAACATGGAAGATTTTAACATGCCTATATGCGGACGATGCAGTCCTGTTGGCGGAAAATGCTGAAGAACTTCAGAGAGTGGTCACTGACTTTGACAGGGTATGTGAAAAGAGAAAGTAAAGGTCAATGTAGGGAAATGTAAGGTAATGGTGTTTGAGAGAAGAATGCATGAAACTATAGATTTTAAGGAAAAATATAGAATCAAGAAAGAACACAAGAAAAGTTGTAAAATAAAATTGAAAAATGAAGTACTAGAAGAGGTTGAAAGTTTCAAGTATTTGGGAGCTGTACTATGCAAATATGGTAAAATGGAGAGTGAGATAAAAGAGAGAAAAATGCAAGGGAGAAAAGTGATTGGAGAACTTGATAGTATTCTCAAAGGAAGAATGGTTAGCCAGGAAGTCAAAAAGTCACTGAGAAACAGTGTGCTGCTCCCAACACTCTCGTATGGAAGCGAGACATGGACAGCAAGTGACGAGGACCTCTTCAAACTAAGAGCTGTGGAGATGAGCTTTTTCAGAATGGCAGCTGGCATGAATAGGCTAGATGGGCCAAGTAATAGGGAAGTGTACGAGTCCTTTGGAATGGAAGAGCAGGCTTTGGGCATTGATTGTGGTGTGGTTGAGTGGATAAAGAGAAGTACTTTGAAGTGGTATGGTCATGTTCAGAGAATGGATGAAGACAGAATGCCAAGAAAGATATATGGGAGTCAGGTGAGTGGAACCGCTAGTAGTGGAAGACCACCTATGGTATGGGAAAAGAAAGTGGAAAAATATATTGAAGAAAAACTTCCACGTAGTGGAAGGGGCATTGTGGCACGGGCAGGGGAGGCATGTCTTGACAAAGTAGCTTGGAGACGTTTCTGTCATGGCCATCCTCTAGTGGGGGTTTCCCAGGGGGAAGCAAGGCGTCGGAGATGATGATGATGATGATGATGATGATTATAGCATTAACATCATAAGAGTTATATAATCACCAATACATTCATAACACTGCCTGCCCTATGTTTGCCAGTATGCCTTCATAAACGACACTGTGCAGGTTAATTTCATTAGGTTTTGTGCATTTAACAATATAAGAATGGTAGAGTAGTCTCATTCACTCATGATGCTGCATATTATTTACTTGTAACTAGCAATTTATACTACCAAACAGCATTGCCACCCAAACTTATGTCAATTTAACCTATGACCTCCTTTCTATACTTGGCCTAGGTTCGATCCATCATGTCTCTGACAACGCTGTTGGTGCTGACATCCTTGTACACCCAGACAGCTGCCAGCCTGCCCAAGACCTCCTACCTCAAGGCCATCGACGTGTGGCTCCTCTTCTGCATCATCACGCTTGTCATCATCATCGTCACACATATATTCACCGACTTCATGGACGATAATACCAAGATTGCAACAACGAAGGTAATGATTGGTGTTGGTAATTTATGTTTGGTCCCTTATGTAATTGTATGTTGTCAGAATATAGTCAGTTCTTCTTTTTGGCTGTATTTCATATTGTAAGTACACTGTATTCTAAACGCAGCCATTCTTTGCAATATCGGGTAATGTAATCATCGACCTCATGGATAATTATGCTAACCTCACACCGCTGAAGATGGTACTAATTTTCACATTAGCCCATGGACTAGAAGATTCTAGCAACAGCAGGTAGGGATGTTTGCCACGGCTTTAGGTTATGCTGGGAAGTGATTTAACTTTACATCTGTATTATTTAACCATGTTATATTATGTAATTTAAAGTGAATGTGTCCCCCCAGCGGTGGATGAGTGGGCCCGATGAGCTAATTCCAATAACTTCTACTGAATCTTTGCCACTGCTCTAGGTTATGGTGGGTGGTACTGGTTTTCTAGGATAGCTCTAAGACAGCTGGAGCTTGATGGTGATGGGTTATGATGGGGCATATTTAAGGATAACACTAAAATAGGCAAGCTGCAGTAGCTAAAGGTAATTGTTAGAAGCACTGAATTGTAAATTACTCAACAGCTTCCATTTTTGTGTCACCAAATAATAAGCCATTAATACAATGTCACTCCAAAAGTGTTTATTGCAGGTGGTGCCGGTAAAGGCGTCCCCCATCGATGGTTGGGTTGAGCGGGTAAGGTGTTGTGTGTCGGCTAGGGAGCTGGGACCCGCCCTCATATACCTCATGAGGGGTCTCGTACCACTCGCCTTCCTAATATTCAATGCCTTCTACTGGATGTTTGTCACTGCTATTATTTAAGATTAGTCGATGTTTCAGGCTATTTATCTGTAAATGTTTATTTTAATACTTTAAACTGTTTGTCTTATTATATTACGATTGTTATTTAGATTAGCTGATATCCTAAAGTATTCGCCACACCAGGTAACTTGAACTACGTACCATTCCTGCCTGCCAAGATAATTTAGTCCCGGGCAGTGCTATGATTGGACATGCTTTAAGCCGGTATCACACAATTGCGTTTTCCCTCTACATCTATTGGGATGGCAACTTATTTCTTACAGTTTTCTTACAGTAGATCCTCTGGAAAAAGGCAAACTATGCCTGTGTATCCAGCTCAGTACCAGTACTTGCACTGCTGCGGTCGTTCACGGTGTGAACGGTGCGGTGTGAACCTCATAACATTATGAGGTAGGCTACATTTTTAAAATAAAAATGTCACATGAATTTATCTACCTTGAGTTTAGTTTGCGATACTAGTGCAAAAGGTCCCAGAAATGTTGCCAGTTTATGATCACAGGTATTACTATTTCTGCCAACGAAGTTAGACGGAGGTTGTGTTTTTGCCTCCGTTTATTCGTCTGTCACTAAACAGGATATCTTACAAAGTTATTTACCGATGTTCAAAAAATTTGGTGGGCAAATAGGATATGCGCCAAGAAAGAAGTGATTCAATTTAGGAGGCGATCCAGAAATGTTCACGAAATTTGGTGGGCAGATAGGATATCCCCCAAGTAAGAAGTGATTCAATTTAGGAAGTGATCCGGATCATATCCTGGAACCCAAACCCAGAAGAAAATTTTGGCCTAAGATGATAATGGTAAAGAACCATAAAGCGAAGGCAGAGGTAGTTTAAAGTTAGAACAGCCGTTTGTTATCTTTTTCTATTTTTGTTTTCAACCATATGTGTGTTATATTCACAGTTATTTAGATTTAGTTGAAGTTTTAAGGTATGTGTATTGTTATATCCACAGCTGTACATTATTAAGTTGGTATTTTAACCTATTTGTCTGCAGCGATTATATAGGATTGTCTATTATTTGATTGTTGATATTCACCGCTGTAAATTATGCTTGTCTCATATTTCAAGATATTTAACCGGACAAGCGCGCAATTAGCCTAGGACTTGGCCACCCCTGGTGTGAATTAATGGCCGAAAAGATCACCATTACAAAACTTTATTCAATGTACATCAAAGTGTTGGTATCACACCAACACATCTCATTGAGAAGGTTATTTGCACACAAATAATGTGGATATGTTGTAGGCATGGTCGCGAGTTGCACAAATACATACATAAAATTTTAAAACTGAGTGCACCACACATACGTGCAGTTTCAGTCTCTTGTCCTAATGGCGACGTTCCAGGCAACCCTATTAAGGGCTGCTTCACTTGTCAAGTTCTTGGATTTGAGATCGGCACGTATAGTTCGATCCCAGGTCTTCCTCGGTCAGCTCCCTCCACAATCACAAACCTGCATTTTTTCACCCAATTTTGTTCATCCATTCTCTCCACATGTCCATACCATCCCAGTCTATTTGTATGCATCACCTCGCTAATACTCTTTATACCTAAACGTCTCCTCAGCTCAACATTTGTTATTCTATCCTGTAGCCTGG
Source organism: Paralithodes platypus (assembly GCA_032716605.1). NCBI lineage: Eukaryota > Metazoa > Arthropoda > Malacostraca > Decapoda > Lithodidae > Paralithodes > Paralithodes platypus. Next base: position 3,179,285 of record CM064483.1, read on the forward strand.
CCCCACACATCCATCTCACCATTCTCGTCTCATTACGTTCCATTCTGTTGACATCCTTTACTTTAACGGCCCATGTTTCTGAGGCATACGTCATTACACTTCTAACGCATGAGGCATACACCTTTCCCTTCAGGGGGAGAGGCATTCTTTTCATGGTCAGTATTGGCAGCAGTTCTCTGAACTTTCCCCAGCCACATCTAATTCTAGCAACAGTGGCAGCCTCGGCCCCATCACCGGCAGGGATGGTATCTCCTAGGTAGCAAAACTTGTTCACCAGCTCCAATGACTCATTTCCAAAATTCACAGCCACAGGATCATCACTTAACACAAGCTCGCCTTTGCACACTACACACTCAAATTTCTCTATTTCTGACTTAACCTTCGGCAGGGGTCCCTTTATTCTACTACAGCGTTTATTCCCATGGTGCACCCAGCGTCGACAGATGCTACATTGAATCGCGTTAACGCCCACACCCTTTCCACACACTGCACATGGGTATGCACCGCTCTTTTCCACATTGCCTCGTCTTAATCTACAATGCATAACCATGGTTTTGTTAATATTGACTCTTAAACACTTGGTCACCATGCCCTCTCTCCATTCTCTGAATTTGGCCTCATCATCTTGCATACTGTCAGCTATTAGGACTAAATCGTCTGCATAAAACAGTTCCAACGGGAGTCTGCCTCTAAAAACTCTAGACAGTGCCTCCAATGGCAAAAAATAGGCACCCACGCCTCCTTGCTTTGGTCTGATGCATGTGCGAGGGAGAAGGAGGAGGGAGGGGTGGAAGTTTGTAATATCCCTTACATCTCCCTTATAAAGCAATATTATTTCACCACAAGGCTTATGTGAGGAATAAAGGAATAGAACACTTACATGTACAAGGTCAGGTATAAATGAGTCGAGAAAGAGAGAGGAGGGAGGGTGGAGAATTTTTGTCTTCCCTCCCTCCTCTAGTTTATTGATTGCCGCTACTTGCAGGCGTTACACTGAGTGAGGGGCCTGTTTACTGTCTTCTCCTGCCACGCATGGTATACGTAGTGTATACGATATACATCTAGGGGTGAGGGAGAGCCCTGCCACCACCTCTGATAATTAAGATGTGTGAGTGTGTATATGATGTGTAAGTGTATTGTGATGTGTGATAATGATAGTTGCCATGTTGGCCTATTCCTGGTCCAATTCGTAACCGCCTAAGCCTGTCGGTGCGTTTTTTAACGCATTTCAAAATCTCACTTCCGGAAGGCCTATCGCGCTTCCCGGGTTAAGTGTATATACATAGATTTCAGTGGTATTTAAACTGTTTATATTTATGGCTTATTCTTATACTATAGGTTAACCCTTTCAGTGCGATACTACAATGACTATAGAATAATGGTGTTATTACTTACTGCACATTATAATGTTACTCAACTGTGAAGAATTTGTTCACAACCAATGTGAAGAAATCCAAGTCTATTTTAATAAAATGTATAGCAATAGATCTATCTATCTATCTAGCTATCTATTGCCTGATGCCGTGATCCCCGAAGGAGTGGCCACGAACGAACCGCCCCCATGCACCTCTGTCCCCAGTCAGTCGACGCCCTTCCTCCCAACCAGCACCGCCTTCATCCATATACTTCCTCACTCCATCCTTCCACCTCTCTTTCAGTCTACCTCTCCCTCTCTGTCCTTCCACCTCGCTCTCGTACACCTTCCTAGTCATTCTTTCGCTTCCCATACGTTCCATATGGCCGAACCATCTCAAGGTGTTCCTTTTCACACTTTCCAGCACATCTACCTTTACACTACACCTCCTTCTTACTTCCTCATTCGTCTGCCTATCCCTCCATGTAACTCCGCACGCACTTCTCAAGTAACTCATTTCCACCCCTCTCACTCTTGGTCTGAGTCTCTTCTCAAACGTCCATGCTTCGCTTCCGTAAGTCAGTTTCAGGATTACCACACTGTCATGCAAGGACTTCTTCACTTCCATATTGACCACCCTATTTGAGGCTATTTCTTGTTACTGCTTTCAGCGTTCCTACCACCCTCTTCCCCTGTTGTACCCTCTTCCGCACTTCTTCATCCATGGTCCCATCTTTACTCAACACACTGCCCAGATACTTAAAAGAGCTGACGATCTCCATAGCCTGACCGTTCAACTTCACCTCACACTCTGTGACTTCACCCCTTTCGAAGACCATAACCTTGCTCTTCCCCGCATTTACCTTCAAATTCCGTTTTTCGCACACTGTTCCAAACTCATTTACCAGACCCTGCAACTCCCATTTATTATCGCTCATCAGAACTGTATCATCCGCAAACAGCAGTATAGGCAGCTTCCACTCATTCCCCTCCCTTTTCAGCGATACACCAACATCCACTGCTCTTCCTAGTATTTCTTTCATGACTCCATCCATATACTGTATACAGTAAACAACCACGGGGACATCACACACCCCTGTTTCAACCCAACATTCAGGTAAAAAAACTCGCTCTGCTCATTCTCCACACATACTGCCGCCTTTGCACCCTCATACATGCTCTTCGCTGCTTTCAGCAACTTACCATCTACTCCGTATATTCTACGTACTTTCCACATACCTCCTCTATCCACTCTGTCATAGGCCTTCTCCAAGTCCATAAAGGCAACATACACCTTTTGTTGCTTCTCCAGATATATCTCCACAACACAATTCAGGGTAAAAATCTGATCTACACATCCTCTACCGTTCCTAAACCTCCCTGCTCATTGCCTATCCATTTCTCCGTTCTCACTCTCCCTCTCTCAATCACTACCCTACTGTACACCTTCCCTACTATGCTTAGAAGCAATAGATCACTTTTCAATAATCCTGTAAAACTTCTTTAATAAACAATATATCTCACTATTATATCTGCAATCACCATTGCTAATTCATAATTATTACACTTCTCAAACATATTCGACACCCTTAATATATATTGTATTTTTGCTACACAGTACATTTATCCTTTTCAGCCATCAAACACCTTTCTCTCCTCTCACACCTTCCTCATCTCATATTTTACAAATATCCCTCACATCTTCCCCAATATTTTATAAGCTCTTCCGAGTTCTCACAAAACTTTTCATTGTGCATGCAGCCATGCACCCTCTACATTACACCCTCTACATTACTTATATGTGCAGTTGAACTTAATTTTGCTATAAATATGAGCTTAAGCAATAATATTACATGATTATTTTCTAATAAATCACACAAATGTATTTTGTAAATAATTATAGCTAGAGAATAAGCAACTATAAATAGGACCCCCAAAGTGTTGGTGTCTATGAGGCCTCGCTGTGTTAGAATGTAACACTGAAACACAAAACCTGACACCCTGATCAAATCCTCAATCCTTATCTTCTGAGTACTGTACAGTATAAAATATGTTTGGTTGGCATAGAGGTGTGGCTAGTGCATGCGATAATGAAGATGTATGAGGACTCACGAACGGCAGTGAGGGTGAAAGGTGCACTGAGTGAGGAGTTTACAGTTTGTGTCGGAGTCCACCAGATCTCTAGAGTTACTATTTAGTGATTCCAGAGCTGGGCTCCCCTGGGAACTGCTATACGCAGATGACCTAGTACTTATCGCAGATAGTGTGCATGATGCTGAGATCAAGTTCAAAAGATGGAGAGAGGTCATGGCAAGTAAAAGATTTAGAGTTATTAACATAAATATAAGCAAGGTTTAGGGCTTGAAATTATAAAAAAAAGTGGTGCATACCCATGCGCAGTATGCAGAAAAGAGGTGGGCACGAACTCAATACAGTGTAGCGTCTGCCGCTGCTGGTTATACCACAGGAAAAAGCGCTGCACTAGAATAAAGGGAGCTCTACCGAGGAAGAAGTCCAAAGTTGGGAAATTTGTATGCATAGTTTTTTTTTTTTTTTTTTTTTTTTTTCTGTGAGTGAGGGAAGCAAAAGGCAGAACTGCCTATAGCGAGTGCCTCCCCCATAGTTGAAAGAGTATGCAAAGGTGAACTTGTGTTCAATGACTAGCTCGAGAGTGTTAACTTTGGCAATGAGGTACTGGAGATGGTGGACAAGTTCTTCTACTTGGGAGATACCATATCCGTCGGTGAGGCCGCCACTATCGCCAGAATAAAATATGGTTGGGGAAAGTTCAGAGAACTGTTGACACTACTTACCACTCCTTGAAGGGAAAGGTGTACGCTTCATGCGTTAGAAGTGCAATGACATATTCTTCAGAAACGTGGCCTGTCAAAGCGGATGATATCAACAGAATTGAACGCAACGATATGAGAATGGTAAGATGGATGTGTGGTGCCAAGCTGCAAGAGGAGAAGGTTAGATGTCAAGAGTATCAGTGATGAGATGCGTAGTAGCAGGCTTGGATGGTTTAGACATGTGGAGAGGATGGATGAACTAATTTGGGTGAAAAGATGCAAGTCCATGAACGTGGAGGGAGCTGCACCATGGGGCAGACCAAAAAAAGACGGGGGATCAGACCTTGCGGACTGATCTTGAATCGAAGAACTTGACAAGTGAGGCAGCTCTGAACAGCCTGGAACGCTGCCATTAGGATATGAGACTGAAAGCACTCGGTCTTTAAATTTGTGTTTGTATGCATATGTATGCTACAGTATATGGAGTGGTCCTTTAACCTGAACAATGGGAACTTGTATTGTGTCTAAAAGATGAAAATATATAGTAGAGTAAGCAAGATGTTTAATGGGCTTGCATCTATACCGAAGCCCAAAGAGGTAAAAAATGGAGCAGAGCAGGCCAGAAGAGATTGAACAATGATAATATAGTCAGAGAAGGATCATAGCTTAAACCAGCCATGGAAAAGGTTGAACAAGATCCCAGACAGGCGGACACGGATACGAGCCACAGATCATTACTAAATAAAGAATGAACTTTCTTGTATTTATCCAATGTTTACCCTATATTTGTATTTATTATTCATGTAATGTACCGGTATATTTTTTTTATATCCATGTCCATAATTATATTTGTTGGTGGGAGAGAATACCAAAAATGTATCTAGAGTTAAAGGGCTATGGCCAATAAAACCATTGTTAAACAAAAACCTTGGGTCATGACAGTTTCCTTTTTTGCACTTTACTCAGCTTCCCTTCAGCATGAAACCATTGGGCCGTGCATTTAAATAATAGGCCTACAATGTGTTGTCAGAAATTTCCTAATAATTTGGATCTCATATTATATTAATATTACAAACATTATATACATTCAGAATCTGTGAATTAAATAATAATCATTTTGCTGCTAATACATTTTAATATTTTGTTTTCTTCTATATTCCAACTACTCCCTCTTGTGCATAGGCTGAGAGCCTGTACATACATTTAAATATGGTAAATTCATTCGTTAAGTGCTAATGTGACTTGTTCCAATATATGTGCGAAAACTCCTAAGTGCGTTTTTTAGGATACTATTATATCCGTGATAAACTCTAATTTCAAAGAGACATTCAGTGATTATTTTATATATATTTTGTGTGCAACTATTATTTTTATTCAAAGGAGCAGTAACCTCCAGTCTTAATATTGCTATTCATCTTAGTTCTGGGGTAGCCTATAACTATTTCATGTCCATGATTTTGTACTATTGTATGTGTGAACCATTAGCCAAGTATGCCATCATATGTTGTGATCTTACCTGAATATAATAACTATACAGTATATGTACTTCTGTGTTGTCCTTACACCTCTGCATGTTTGTGTGTGTGTGTCTATGTGTGAATTCCTTCTCTGCCCAATTAAGTTAGAATCCACCTTCAATCAGTAAACCCAGCAAAAATCCTGGTATTACAGAACAAAACAAATAGTTTGGGCTTGGGGAAGAACATACTATCAATATATGTAAATGTGTATGTAGGCAATATCCATCTATTTCATCCAAACACCAGATAAAAGAACGGAATTATCAGGGCAATCGGCACGTGCTTTAGCAATGGGGGACCAGAAAACGACGTCTGCTGCTCTTTCCAGTACACCCATTGTCACCCAATAGTAATCAGTTTCCATCCAGTGAGTCGAAATATATAAATCAAAGTCATCAAAATATCACTTATTTCTATATTCATTAAAGTTAGATATATTACTTTCAAATTATATTCAGTATATTGCCCAACATACAAGGTATATATGTCTTACGCTCTTCCAACCAGCCTTACTATTGTTGTAGGTTTACTAGAACTAGAGCGCTTGTCGGTACTGCATACTCTAATTATAATAATTCATGTAGGCCTACCAAGGCAATGTAAAGATGTTGGGTGTCACCAGTGTGGCCCAACAAGAATACCAGCAAATCCAAAGTACTGTACCTTCGAGAAATGCGTTGAGTAGTTCCACCAGTGTCTTACTCCCTCAAGGCAATTTCTCGGTTAATACTGTAGTCCCAATTGTCTTCTGATACTACCCCTACCGGTGTGGTAATAGTATCTGTCCAACTCTACTGATGATGGGGTAGGCTGAGATGGTCTTACCAATTCCTTCGTTCTCCTCGGTGAGGCATTTCGCGGCTAGAGGAGCGGCTGTGCGTGGAGGAGGGTCTAGGCCTGCTGCGGTAGCCTTTCTGGGAATATGCGCCACGGCGGTGGTGCGTCTCCGAGTAAGAAGGGTGCGTGGTTTCTATGCACGGATTTCCCATCACGACGTCTTGAGAGTTTATCTTGATTTGGTGTATCATCAGTAGGTGCCATCCTCACAGGTAAGTTCTTTCCTGGGGTTGAGGGAAGTGCCTGAGTGATGCAGGCGACCCCAGCGCAGCGTGGTGAGGAGTCGCTTGTGTCCTCTTGTCTCGGTGGCGTGGTGACAGTGGTTGTTGGTGCGTGCGGGGCCTCATCTCTGTGGTTTGTCTCCTTGACGCTTTTCTTCCCTATCTCACTCTCTTTCCCAGGGTAATAGCCACGGCCTCGTGGCTGGATTTGGAAGATCCAGATGTCGCCATGGCGGGAGAAGATTTTATGGCTTTCCAGGTACAGTATTTCTACCATGTGCGGGAGCGGTTGTCTGCTGGTGTTAGTATACACGGTAAGATAGGAGGTCTGATGCGTGTATTCCAGGCCCATTTCCAATTTGTCCTGGAATCTGATGGTGGATATGGGGCCGGTTTCTTTGCCCTACTTCAACTTTTTGATGAAGAAGCAGCCAGGGTCTCTGGAGGAGCTGGGAGTCAGGTAGTGGGGCCTTGACTGGGGAATACATGGTGCGAAGGCTAGGTGGGGCGTCATGTGGAGGTGTTGTGCAGGTGGTGGCTGGAGGTAGAGTGATGGTTTGTTGTTTGACAGGTCCTGTCTTAAAGCCACTTGCGAATGCAAAAGTACCCTTTGACCTCACTGGTGTGTTGATCTGGCGGTTGGTGATGGTAGAGGCTGAGTGAGTTGTGCTTCTTGCACTCGCTATTCTGAGTACTGGTGCCCGAAGAAGTGAGTGAGGTGATAGGAGGGTATGAGATAGTATAGAAGAAGGTGAAGAGCTAGGAGATGGTGAAGAATTTGGAGAAAACCGAGTGGGGGGGGGGGGGGTTGAGAGACGGCCTGATCTAGTGCGAACAGGTGAGGAATGAAAAGAGGAGGAGGGTGATAACGGTGAGGTAGGCATGCGAGGCGGTGGTGGGGCAGGGGAGAGGAAGGTAAGAGGGGGGGTTGCTAGGGTTGGGAGTGCGGGGTGGGGGGTTGGAGAGAAAAAATGTGAGTGGATGATGGGATCGGAGACAGAAGATTTGGGTGGGTAGGGGGATCTGTTCGAGGCGTAGGGGTGGGGCGAGGCGGCGAGGCATGAAAGGGTGGGAAAAAGAGGGGAAAGAAGGAGAGGGTGAGGAAGAAGATGGTGTGGGGGAAGTAGGGTTTTGTGTGCGAGTGGAAGAAGGGGTGGTGGGTGAAGGTTGTGAGGGTTGAGAAGGTGGGAGTGAGGGTGCTGACGAAGTGGCTGATGAAGGTGAGGGTTTGTGAGTTGTGGTGGATTGAAAGTGTTTGAGTTTAGAAGGTGGGGTTATCAAAGAATGTCAGGGTAAGGCCCGGTGAGGAAGAGTGAGATGAGAGCGAGGGCGCAGAGAATATGTTGTGCGGGGGGGAGGGGGGGAGGCGTCTGGGGAGAGAATGATCTGTGGGGTGTTGAGGAGGCAGGAAAGAAGGGTTAGCTGGAGAAGGTGAAAAAAATGGGGAGAGAGGTGGAGATGGAGGGGGTCTAGAGGGATGAGGTGATGGTGGAGAAGGTGAGGGGGCTTGGATCTCACGATGGGTCTGGCAGTGAGGTATGTTGAGTTCTGTGGGGGCATCAACTTGTCCCCTTTCATAGTCAGAGGACGGTAAATCCTCACGAAGCGGTTTCGGTAAACCTAAGACTCTCCGTGATAATTCACGATAGTCTGATATGGGTTGGGGACCTTTGTGGCTTTGTAGGGGCCAACGTACCTGGGACCTAGCTTGTTGGAGATAGGTAGTTTGGCCACCATAACCTGGTCATCCACGGTGTAGGGGCTCTGCGGGGGGGTGGTGTCTTGGGTTACGTCCTGGCAGACTTGTGCAGTGTGGAGAACGTTATTTAGGTATTGTAGGGGGTCGGTGGAAACGGAGTGGCTAGGTGACTTTGCCAAATTGCGGAAGGGCAGCAGCAGGGGTGCCACACCATATAGTCTCTCGTGGGGGGTGATGCCATCCCTTTCCCCCCTTCCCCACTGAATAATTTTTACCTAGGCAAGCCAATAGGGGAGGTGTGGTGGAGTGGTCTTGCCACTGGCCTGGTAATCCAAAGGTCCCGGGTTCAAATCCCGATGTATCAATGGGAAGATATTATTGGGATGGAATTTGTGCTGTACCTAGTATCAGTGCATTACCACAAGCCCACCGAAACGTCAATAAAATACCCTCATTGTTCCCTGATTAAATAGCACTGTATGAATATTCCCATATTCAAAATATGCTATAGGGGTGCAATGCCTGGTGAGTTATCTGCTCAACAGGTGGCATTGTGTGTGTGTAAGTGTGAGAGTCCGAGTGTAGGGGGTGAGACAGTGAAGCACGGGAACGAGGTGGCTTCAGAGATGGGGTCGTTTCGGGCCATGAGTGAGCACCGTGCCTCATGTGAAGGCAAGATGGCAGGTGCTCGTTGTACTCTACGTGCTTCACATGTCTCACTCCCTAGACTGGAACAAGACCTCACGGGCTTCACTGTTCATTGTAAAGCGGTGAATGTTAAGGCTCTCAGCCTATGCCCGAGAGGAAGTAAGTTGGAATATAGAAAAAAAAAAAAATAAATAAATCTTGTGATTGAAAGGCGATGAGGCGACTCCTGATCTGATTGTTGATCTTTTGTGACTCATCTCGCAAACGGAGTTTACTTGTGGCCAGTAGGGGGACGAGTGTGACACCTTGATGCCACAGATGTTGGAGAAGTTGGCCAGAGAATTCGGGTGCGTTATCGAAGAGTAGCACTGTAGGGAGGCCGAAGTTGGCAAATACTTCGTTGGCGAGAACTTCCGCTACTATTAAGGCGCTGTTTTCCTTGATGGGGCACGCGACTAAGAAACGGGAGTACACGTCCACAAAAATTACCATCCACGCCACGGTGGTGGTGTCTCCTTGACGCTTTTCTTCCCTATCTCAGGTAGGTAATTATCATGGTCCAATGATCCACCATCAGCTGATGCACTCCCACAAGCCCTGAGGTTATACTGTCTCTTCGTACTTCTGACAGATGATCCAATGACTCTTGCATATTTAAAATATGCAATAAAACTGTCAATAACGTTCTCGTGAGTTAGGCTGCGACAATGCAGAAAGAATGGCCTAAAGCATTGGGATGTCACATGTCACAGCTCGCGAGATCACGCCATTGTTATTTTACATTGGCGATGGTACCGAGAGTCAGTGTAGGCCTAGACTGACGGGAGAGTCGAGATGTTGACAACTCTCCTAAATGAGAAGTGACCAGAATATGCCCTTCCCTGCAGGCATGACCACCGACTTTTGGAATTTTTCCAAAGATCTAATAATAATAATAATAATAATAGTTCTTAAAGCTAGCGCATGCTAAGCTAGCTAAGGATAGCTCAATAAGGCCGATAGGCGTATTTCCATTGGGGTCCTGTACTACTACCCCATCCCTTTGCTCATGAGGGATGGTAACGACTCAGTGCTTGTGAAAAATCTTTAATGCGCCGAGCGTGGGCGCGAACCCGGGCCTTCTGGGTGGAAGTCCGAGACGCTAGTCACTACACCAAGCGAGCCGCTAAGGTTGCTCCACCTCTGACTGTACAAATATTGCACTTGCAACGACTGTTGATGACGTCATCTTGGCTTATCCATGAAGTCATCCATTGCGATGTCGCATTAAGGTCATAGCTCAAAAGATCATGCCATAAATTACCACTCAAAAAATGGTAAGGACATGGAAGAAAGAACTTTGACACATTTTGGGATAATCAATCTACCAGTTAAGCACAACATTTAACAGAGATATGAGCATAAATGTAATTTCCTGCATCTAGATCTCTCATCGGAAAATAAATAAAGTACAATGCTGCTTACCTATTGAACGATAGTGGGGAATTAAGAAGCAGGCTTCTTGTGTGATCCCCACCTCCAAAGACTGGTCAGCCAATATTATCTAGGTTATTTTATTGTATTTATCGTATCTGGCTTTAAAAGTGGCAATCGTTGGCGCTGTAACCACACTCTCTGGGAATGCGTTCCACTCGACTATGACTGATAAGAGACCTAATTCCCCTTCAATGTTGTTCTCCAATGGTCTGGTTTGGAGAGTTTCAGCGAGTGGCCCCGTATGTTGTTGTTATTCTTCTGGAAAAACCTGGTGTATGGGATGTCCTCAAAACTGTGTAGAAGTTTATATGTTTCTATCATGTCTCCTCGTTTTCTGCAGTCACTAAGTGTCTGGAGGCCAAGATGCTTACACCTTTCTTCGTAGGGTAACTCTTCCAGGTTCGGGACCATCTTGGTTGCTCTTCGCTGCACCCTCTCAATAGTCTGTATGTCCTTGATTAGGTAGGGTGACCAACATTGGACACCAAAATCGAGGATTGGGCGCACCAGTGACACATATAGAGCGCTACAAAAATTTCCTTTTCCAACATGGAAAAGTTCCTCTTGATTATGCCCAAACGACTATTTGCTTGTGCAGCGATTTTAGCGACGTGTGCTGAGGATTTTAGGTCTGACGATATCATAATGCCTAAGTCTTTTTGCAGATTTCTGGAGTGTTATCCCGCGTAGCTGGTAGTCCTCTTTCGGATTATTGTGCCCAATGTGCATAGCCTTGCATTTGTCTGCATTAAATGTTAAGAGCCATTTTCTGCTCCACTCGTTCAGTCTCTCCATGTCTCTCCGAAGGGTCTCGACGTCTGCCTCTGTCCTGATGGTTTTATATATATTTGCGTCGTCTGCAAAAAGACTAGCTGCTGATTCGAGGTTTGTAACAAGGTCATTGATATAGATCAAGAAGAGAACTAGGCCCAGCACTGATTGTTGAGGAACTCCTCTCATCACCGGCAGCCAAACCGAAGGGGAGTTCCTTGTGGTAACCCTGTGGAACCAATCTGAAAGGAATGTTTTGATCCACTTCAGGATGATTCCACCTATTCCCATTGCCTCCAGTTTGGTGTGAAGTCTCTGGTGGGGAACTCGGTCGAAGGCCTTTTCACAGTCCAGATAGTTCATGTCCACGCAGTTACCACTGTCAGTATAATTCACTAGGTCGTCGATGTAGCACAGCATGTGTGTGAGGCATCTCCTGTTGCTCCTAAATCCGTGTTGTGGGTCGCTAATGAGGTTGTTCTCAGCAAGATATCCCACAATGACTTGTCGTATGATACCCTCCAAGACTTTGGACACTATACATGTTAGTGATACTGGCCTGTAGTTTAGGGGTTCGGTCTTGCTACCTTTCTTCAGAATGGGCGAGATGTAGATGTTAGCCCTCCTCCAGTCGCTTGGAACATCGCCCGTCGCAATGGATGTGCTGAAGATGTCTTGTAGTGGGTCGCACAAAATGTCTGAGCATTCTTTGAGAGACACTCCATCTGGCCCTCGTGCCTTACTGGCAATAAGTTCTTGTAGTCGTTTTCCTATTTATTATCATTTCCTGCACTTTGGGTCCCTGGAATATTGTGTTCGGCATTGGTGATGCTCCGTTTGTACCCTCCTGCACAAATACTCCGTTGAATGCCTTGTTCATTACAGTAGCAATTTCTTGGTCGTCTTCAGTGAGGTCTCCATTTGTGGTGTTTACTTTGGTGATTTTTTCCTTGGCAGTGATTCTAGATCTAACATAGGCCCAAAAGTGTTTGGCATTGGTTGTTGAGTCCAAAACAACTTTCCTCTCATATATATAGTCATGCTTGGCAGCCCTCACTTCCCTGGTTACTGTGTTTCTTTCTGCATTGTATTGTTTGCGCCTCATGTCACTCTTTCTGGCCCTGTAGCCTACCTTCCCCATGCTTCTTTCTTCCTTTTTATTAACATCTGCAGTCATCTAGTCATCCACTTGGGTGCATGCGAAATTTGCTTGTTCCTACATTATGGCACATATTCCTTCACAATTTTGTCGTAGTTTTCCCGAAATATGTTCCACTTCTCACTTGCTTCCCAATGAAGAGGTTCTCCCAGTTCGCTCCCCTGAACAGGGCTTTCATCCTTTCCTTGTCTACCTTGTGGAAATTCAGTTGGAACACCCTCTTGATCCCTGGATCTGTGGAGAGTGTAAAGGAAAGAATGGCATGTTTGCTCAGTTCTATTGGTGGCAGGTAACTTATTTTCCAATTTCACAGTCAGTTTTGGTGAAGATGAGGTCGAGTCTCGATGGGTTGTTCGTCTCCCGTAGGTGAGTCCACTTCTTAACGTTTTGGGTCCAAAAGTTGTCATTTACGGCTTCCAGGAAATTGTCGGCTTGTATATGTCCCTGAGTGCCATTTACAACCATATTGTCTTCCCAGGTTATGTTGCCATAATTAAAGTCGCCACACACTAGAATTTGTGCATGTTTGTTGCTTGTCTCACTCTGTTTAATGAGGTCACATACACTTACACTTTACACTTTAATACACTTTGAAGTATTCCGTCCATTAGCGACACAGTTGAGCTGGGGCTCCACTGCGACCAGGCAGCTCCTTTTCTTCCATGCTCCAGTCCAGAAGTCGGTTGGAGTTGGCGCTGGGGTATCCTGGTGTTGGTGGCTGGTCCAGTATTTTGGCCAACCATATGTCCAAATGTTTTTTGAAGGTGTCGGGAGACACCCCGGTCATGTTCCTGAGAGAGGCTGGAATACATAGTCCATGAGCCAAGACCCGAATTTTGGGATATCGGTACCACCCGGGGTGACTAATTCTCTTAGGTGTTTTTAGCTTGCTACATGTCTCTAGTTTATGTTTTGATATGATAGCCCTTGCACATTGGTAGCTTAATGGTCGTTATCACTTCTTGAATAGACATACCCTACCGAAAATTCCGAAATTTTTTAAAATGTCAAATTTGGGGACAGGAATGCCTAAATGTCAACAAAATGCATATAGTAATTGTCACATTTAATACAAGTCCTGTAAATACACACTAAGCATGCCATGGGCTTGTACATACTATTATGGCAAATTACTACTCCTAAATATCATCTACGTCAGACTCGGAATCTGACTGTTGTGCCACCGGCTCTTCTTCAATAGCCTTGTTCTGACATGTCTGTAACCTGCACATGTCCGTGCATTTTAGACCATTGCTGAGGCAAGTACACTTAGGGAGTTCGCATGACCGCACACACTTGCAAGACAGTAGCTGCATAACAGCATCTGGTGCTGGTGAGCCTCGCATCCAGTTGACGGCAAGCTTACCGTCCTCATCTGTCATCCAACCGCAGTCTGTTGGGTTCGCAACAAATGGCTGGCTCTGAAGACTTCTCCTCCAGATCGCAGCCTGGTAGTTTGCACGCAGTGCATGCATGAAGAGGCAGTCCTCACAAGGAGGGAGTTGACTTGACTCTACCTCTCCACGTCTTGCACAGAACAGCTCATACCGAAGCTTGTTTACCTTAGTTGTGTGGGTAGATGGTAGGTACATGTGGCAGGTGATTTCCTGTAGCTTCTCAAAGAGTTCAGGAGACACTTCCCATGAGCGTCCAAGTTCGTGAAAAGCATGCTGGTATGTCTTGTCCATCTTCACCTGCTTGAGTGTCGTCATCTTCCCTCGGCCAGCGAATGCACTGACGGTATCACAGCCTGTAAAGGCATGCATACCAATCAATGAATCACACACGCTGCCTCCCAGTGTGCGGCTCAGTGTGGTGATATCCAGGAATCTTGTCCGGTTCTTCGTCCCGCACTTCTGGAACAGATGGGATGGGATCTTGTGGCACATGCCAAGACACAACACCATGACGTCTGTATCTTCTGCAGTGATGATGACAGACTTGTTCCCAGATTCTGCTGCATGAAGTGCATGGAGAAGAAGGCGTGTGTCTGCTTCTTCTTGAGTTGACTTAAGCTCAGGAGCCTCTTCCCACTGCTCTTTGGTGATCTTGAAGCAGCGCTGCTCACATGTGACATACAGCTCCTTGTCCTTGAGCTTCTCCCTGTGCTGTGGTGCCTTCCATTCTTCTACCAAGAACTTGATAAGACTTGCCTTGTTGGAGGAACTACCGAGTAACTTTCTCCACTGCTGGATGTTGTGCCCAGGTTGAATGTTCTTGAAATGAATTCCTGTGCCTGCACTTCTTTTGGCTCGTTCTGCATCCTTGATGGATGTCTCCTTGTAGATATCAAACACAACATCAATGCGCCTGCTCTTAGCACCTTCATGAACAGCGTGACTCAGTGCTGTACCTGCAAGCTGTGAAAAAGTTTTGTCGTTTCCCTTCAGTTTGTGGACCAGGCTCATCCCATCAATTATGGTAGCAGAGGGCTCGGGTATCACTTCTGCAGGAGAAACATTCCTCTCTAACTCCTTTGCGAGGGCAGCCTTGTTGGTCTTGCGGAGAGACCCATCACCGCTGGCAAGTGCCCAAGGCAAAGGCCCCAGGGGATGAGCCAAGACATCACTCATTTTGAGCTTTCTGTTCTCGGCAACAAGGATCATCTGGCCAAATAGGTTCCTGTCAGCCTTTAAGATAACCTCCTTGGCATGGTCTTGTGAGCGTGGCTTCATTCTGATGTTAGTGAACGTTCTCAGTTTCGTCTTCGTCATCGTGTCATGAAACTGTATAGTTGGCGTATCGATCTCCAGGCGCTCTTCCTTGAAGGCTTGATATGCATCCTCTCCTATTCTGTAGGCCCCTAGAAGGTCTTTGACAACTTCTGGTGGTGCCATAGTCGCAGTTGACAAACTGACAAGATCTTCTTGCTCTGCGTTGAAGGGGTTCAACCAGCTGGTCTCCATCAGTTGAACTAAAGATTGGACATCGGCCTCATCTCTTCTAATCCTGGGCATCTGTAGGTCTGGGTGGCTGAAGTCAGTATACTTTTGGCCTACTACCATAGTCCTGAGCTGCCTTAAGTACCTGCTGCGATACTCCGATGTCAGGTAGTACCTGGCGACAGCTCCGCCTTTCAGGCTGAAGCCTTTTGTGCCCCCTGGTGTCTGGGTGTCTTTGTTGATCGTCTCTTCGATTGTCTGGTCCACAGGGATCCGTCCAAAGGGATTCTTGCTACCGATCTGGACCGAAAAGCCACCTTGCATGAAGTGTTCATGGACCTCTGGGTGTTCAATGGGCAGTCGAGACATCAAGGCATAGTAGTAGGTTAGGAACCGGGCATAGTTCACTTTGTCATAGGCAAAACACCACGGTATCATCTGTCGGATTGCTCCTAGGTGGAGCATCCAGTTGCCTTCTCTGGAGGCTCGAATTAAGTCCAGCATGATCTCAACCATGTCCAGGTATGACATCCAGAATGCTGAGAGGTTGTGTTCATCTCTGAGGGTCTCAAGATAAACTTGGAAAAGCTTCATGATATGTGTGCATGATTCACTCTCCATCAGCTCTTGAAAGAGTCCCTGAGACACATTGCTGTGAAAGCTGTTGATGTCCTTCAGTGTTTCATCTAGATGGTGTATGTCCCTTGAATGGTTTTCTTCTAGCCATGAAAGGAAGCCTTTCCATGCAAGCCTCATCAGTGCTTCATACACGAGCTTGTGTAGTCTCACTGCTCTGTTGTACCTCTTGCCGTTCATCACTCCTGACACTGATCCTTCTGCGATGATACCTGATTCCACACACAGATCTCTAAGACCTGCATCTTGAAACCTCTTTCCTATGGTGGAGATGAGATTACAGATTGTGTGGAAGACGCCCATCCTGATGATAATGTTCTTGAACTTCTCTTGTTTCCAGATAACTTCGGCAGCTTTGGCATAGAGTGCTTGATCAAACACGCACACAATCTTGTTAAGCTGTAAGGACTGCATGATAGCATGCGTTTGTTCCAAGATTTCATTAACGGTGGACATTTCTGTTGCGGGAGCATTGATAGTGGGCAGGTAGCTTACAGTGTCCTGAACCACTGCAATGTCTCTGCGCATTTTGATGTTGAACCCAGTCCAACTGCTGATGGACTGGTCCTCATGGTCTGACATTCGAGTAAGAAGCCAGATATGGTTCTTTGTCTTTGAATCCTGGACTTCCTTGGTAGTGTCGACATACGCAGTCTCAATCCTAGGTGGCCCTGCCCGCCGCCCAACATTGTATATTGGCAGCATTGATGATGTCTGAGTGATGCTTCTTATCTTGGACTTGGTAATCTCTGGCAGGACTTTCTCTGGCACAGAGCCTGCAACCTTGGACTGGACAGCAATGCCATTGACTCTATGAGAAGTACCTGCTCCACTTAGGGTCTCTTCAAGTCGGTCAATGTTATCCCAGGCCAGGGTTGTGAACACACCAGGGTAGATGTTTGCTGGCAGTGGAATGTCATCCTTTGAGCATTCCAGCTTCTGGATACAAAGGGCTGTATCGATCTCCTCAAACATTGAGTAAGACACACAGTGACCAAGACGATTCAGAGTTCGGATCAGTTCTGTGTTTCCTGTCAAAGACTTTACAGCATTGGTCAGCAGTATGTGCTTGGGTGGTTTTGTCTTGCCACTGGTAACAGCAAAGACCAAGTCACTGCCAAAGGAAGTGGCAAGACGTTGAGCTCTTTCAGAGGGAGTTTCACACTCACACTCTCCTGTCAGCAGGGTGTGCAGGAATTGAGTGACTGCTGCAGGAATGACATTCTGATCTGTATCGGGAGGCCATGGCTGACTCACATCTTGTTTATTGATCTCATTCCTCAGCTGCATTCCTGCTTTGGTTAAGACATCTTCAGAGTTAGCTGCTCTTGCTTCTTGCAGGTCTTTTGCCATTTTGTGTGCTTGCCGGGCAAGGTCGTCCATTGAGAGGCTGCGTGGATAGATTAGAAGCTTTCCTTTCTCATCTGGGACAAAGCGTAGTGATTCTCCAAACTCGGTTTCAATCTTTCGGCGAACATGTTTCTTTGTCGCTGGTTTCAGTTGGATAATACCACGGGACATCATGGATCTCTCAAGCCTAGATGTGAGGTTTGTCATAGGCAGTACCTCTGGGTTGGGGAATAATTTGGTCCTTATATACAAGCAGAGTTCCTCGAGGGCTTCTGTCTCAACCTCTTCGTAGCGTGCTTCCTCGCTTTCTTCCTGATTTTCACCTGCACCCGACCTGGCGGCCGCTGGGAAATCATCTTTTGTGAAGAGTTTGTAGCACGACTTGTGGTAGTGACCCTCTGCAGCAACAAGGTCTCTGCTAACTAAACCAAGGATTCTCTGGTTGAGTTTCCTTATTGCTGCTCTGCGAATCTTCTCATCTGCTCGTAGCTCAACACACTGTATGAGTGGCTCCCTTGTCTTTGTTGTTTTTATGTACTTGCTTGACTTCTCGCAGAAGATACATACTTTGGCATACACCCTGCTAGTACTAGGGGCATCCCTTGATGCCCTCCTCCTGGGGTCGACGCTTGCTGATTCTATCTTGACACCCTTGGCAAGGATAGAATCCAGTGACTTCTTCATTGTAAAGAGACTACGACATTTACGGTGATAATGTATGTGTGGTATTCCTCCTTCTTCAAGGCCCTTGGCTGCTTCCAGGACTGGATCATGCTGCCTGATTTCTGCAGCCCTGAGCAATGTGTTCCAGGAGTCCAAATCCTGTGGTGACACCAGAGCATCGCTGTCATCATCAGAGCAGTGGATGATACAGTCGATCCGTGCTCTCTTCCTCGCAGATGGTTCCATCCTGCCGTCAAACAGTCGACACACACCTGCAAAAAATATCACCATTAAACCATGAACAAACAAACACATTACATGGAAACCACTCTACATATGTTTGCTCCTTCCAATAATAAATTATCCCCAAAATATAACAAAAAATCCCCAAATATGAAATAAACCCCTAAATATGGAGAAACTTGAAATACACATCGGAATAATTCTTGTAGAGAATCAAATAAGCTACAAGAGCTGTTAGAATATATTTTTCAATGTTCCCCATATTTAAGGATTTATTCTAGATTTAGAGGAAAATACCCAAAATATAGAGTATATTCCGAAATATGAGGAAATTTGAAAAATACCTAGGAACAACTCTGGTAGAGAATATAATTCTACATAGGTGTTCAAAGTTTCGCGATGATTGTGTGATGGATTTTAAAGAAAATGAGGAAAACGCCGAGCGTCACGCTAAAAATCTTTATTTTTGGGTAGCGCCCCTATTGCATCAAAAAAATTAGACTAAGCTACCAGTGCGAGAAGGCTATCATATCTTAATGTACTTACAGTCACTCTATAAACATTTTAGTACCATTCGTGTTTAGTCACCCCAGGTGGTACCGATATCTGGCCTGGCTCATGGACTAACAGTTGAACAGTCTGGTTCCATTGTATGTGAAGCTGTGATGGATCAGGGATTTAATTTTGTGTGTTGATCCCGGCATAGTCCTCACATAGCACAGCCTCCCTCGCCTCTGGTGATGAGTCTCTTGAATGTTTGGATTTGGTACCCTTTTTTCTAAGATCTTCCAGACGTAGATGATGATAGGTATCTCTCTCTGCGTCTTTGAAGAGAGTACAGCTGCAGCTTCTTGAGTCTCTCCCAGTAGATAAAGTGTTGAAACTCATGGATTTTACTGGTGAATGTCCTCTGGGTGGCTTCAATTTCAGCTATTTCTGCTACTTTTTGGGGAGACCAGAGCTGAGAGCAGTACTCAAGTCGTGGTAGGACCAGTGACTTTCACAGGGTTAACATACACCTCTCATTTAGTAATTTCTTGTATGGATGGTTCTCAAGATCCAGCCTGCTAGTTGTTTTGCTGTTGATGTGGCTTTGGTTACTATATGCTGGGAAAAGGTGGCAGCACTGCTCATATTTACTCCCAAGTCTTTCACTTTGTCCTTGTTATCATTGTTCTCTGCTGAAGAGGAAGGTACGATCTGTATGTGGTATCATGGGTTCGAATCCTGGGAAGTTCGCATACTTTCATTAATTTCATTTGGGGAGTTATTGGTGTTCAGAACGATGTTAAAAATAATATTCAATTTGTCATTAGATCAGTTCAGACCAGCCTGTGCTACTCTATTGGTTTGGTATATCTATGAGTGCATTCAATATTAAGTAAAAATGAAATAATTACAATTTTTACTTAGTTTTCAAAGATATTTAAGTGAAATGTAGATATATTTTTTCTTTACTAATTTTAAATTTAAAAGTAAAAGTTGATAACAAAACATTTCAATTTATTTTGAAGCCAACAACAAACTCTTTCTTTTGGAGTCAGATTCTGTGGACGGGTGGGTACTTTGGAGTGGTGTTTTTAATCCGACTATATTTTCGCCATCGGCCTTTATTCGTAATATATTGTTGTGGTATACTTTTATTCAGTGTCTTTTGCAAACTGTACAGAATTGTTGATAATTATATGAAGCAGTAATCTCTCAAAAACTTGCATTTTTGTTGAGGCCTTCGGGTTCGTAGTGGAAGGTAAACAATAGCAACATGCTTAGTTCATGTCGCAGCTTTACTTAATTGTGCATATATATGTGTTGTTGCAGATGTAGAACGATTGCAAGTAGTTTATATGTATTATAGATTGTGAGTGATGAATAGGGCCTAGCCTAAGTGGTAAATTTTTTGTTGAGCTCCGTCGATTTCTAAAAGTAGCCTATTGTATCCTATTAGGGTTAAGCTAGCCTATAATGTTTGCCGTTTTCATACATATTTCCTTCATTGCAGACTTCTGGGAGCCTATAATAAGGTGTTTTCGAGTGTCAGTTGAACTATTGGGCCAAGGCCATTAGGCCTAGGCCTACCGTAAATTTTATTTTGTCAGTGGTAGGCTATTTGTCCATGTTAGGCTAACCTACTCAATGTACTCTTTACTTCGATAATATTCAAGGATACTGGTGCGACGTTATGAGAAACAATTTAGGCTTATTAGGGAAAATAGGCACCAATAGATTCGCCATATTTTTCTCCATTTAGTCCGCATGGAGGATTTGGATTTTTTTTATTTTAATACCACGAATTTTCAGTGTTTTTTTATAAAATAAATTGTTCATTTGCATCAATATATGAGTGTTTGCAATTAATTAGAAATCTCGGGAAAACCTATTTTCCCCAATAAGAACATAAGAACATAAGAAAATGGGAGTCTGCAGAAAGCCGATTGGCCTAAGCAAGGCAGATCCCTGTCCCACACAACCCCAATTATAGGCTCAACACTCTAATACCCTGAGGATCATCTTACCAAACCGGTTAGAGATTAACGCAGGATTACGGGGGTCTGCAGAGCGCTGATTGGCCCAACCCGGCTGATCCCCCTTCACACCCAACCCTTCTCGTCCATATGCTTATCCAATTTTTTCTTAAAGCTCCCTATCGTTCTTGATCCCACTATATCACTTGGTAGCCTATTCCACCCATCTACCAAACCAATATTTGCCTATATCTTTTCTGAAACGAAATTTATCTAATTTGAAACCATTGGTACGAGTTCTTTCGCTATCACTGAGCTTTAGTACATTTGTCATGTCCCCTTTGTTAATCCCACTAACCCACTTGAACACCTCTATCATATCCCCTCTAACTCTGCGTCTCTAACGAATGTAAACCTAATTTCTTCAACCTTTCTTCATACGGAAAATTAGGCCTATTGATCGATGTTGAGACACGCCCCCGATAGTGATTTGGAAAGACATTAGCCTAACCTAACAACCTTACCTAACCTAGTATTATGGGTGGGGGCTGCTGCCCCCACACCCCCGCTGGTTGAGTACTAATCCCTTAGTAAAAAAAAAAAAAACATTGGCTGTCGATTATACGAAGGTGAAAGAAAGTCGATGAAGTCGGTGACAAATCAATAGCATCCAATTACCGTCCCATTAGTCTTACATCAATCATAGGAAAGCTACTAGAGTCAATTATTGCTAGTAAAATTAGAAACCACTTAGATACATTTAATTTAATAAATTCTTCTCAGCATGGATTCACTCAGGGACGTTCTTGCCTTACTAATTTGCTTAGTTTTTTCTCAGAGGTATATGAAGCAGTAGATAATATAAGAATATAACATAAGAAAATGGGAGTCTGCAGAAAGCCGATTGGCCTAAGCAAGGCAGATCCCTGTCCCACACAACCCCAATTCAATTACAAAGCCCAATTATAGGCTCAACACTCTAATACCCTGAGGATCATCTTACCAAAACGGTTAGAGATTAACGCAGGATTATAGGGGTCTGCAGAGCGCTGATTGGCCCAACCCGGCTGATCCCCCTTCACACCCAACCCTTCTCGTCCATATGCTTATCCAATTTTATCTTAAAGCTCCCTACAGTTTTAGATCCCACTATAGCACTTGGTAGTCCATTCCACCCATCTACAACTCTGTTACCAAACCAATATTTGCCTATATCTTTTCTGAAACGAAATTTATCTAATTTGAAACCATTGGTACGAGTTCTTTCGCTATCACTGAGCTTTAGTACATTTGTCATGTCCCCTTTGTTAATCCCACTAACCCACTTGAACACCTCTATCATATCCCCTCTAACTCTGCGTCTCTCTAACGAATGTAAACCTAATTTCTTCAACCTTTCTTCATACGAAAGATTTCTAATATTATGGATCATTTTTGTCATTCTACGCTGTACTCTCTCCAATGAATCTATGTCCATTCTGTAATAAGGACACCAAAATTGGACAGCATAATCCATATGGGGTCTCACTAATGACAAGTAAAGTTTTAAGATAACATCAGCAGTTCTGTTACTCACACTCCTAGAGTCTACTGTTTAACGGGCTAGAGATGAACCCGAGAATCCTGTTTGCCTTATTACGAACGCTTATACACTGTTTTCTAGGCTTCAAATCATTGCTAACAAACACACCTAGATCTTTCTCACAGTCTGAATTTTCTAATTCTAAATTAGCTAGTTTATATTTAACATTTGTTTGCATCTTCCCTATCTTTAATACCTTGCATTTGTCAATGTTAAACTTCATCTGCCAATTTACTGACCATTCATGTAAGGTATCTAGATCCCTTTGGAGGCACTCTATATCGCTATCTGAATCAATTGATCTCCCTATTTTAGTATCGTCTGCAAATTTACTTATCCTACTAGTTATACCTAAATCTAGGTCATTTATGTATATAAGAAACAACAGGGGACCTAATACCGATCCCTGGGGGACACCACTTTTGACTGCTCCCCATTCTGACTTGGTATTTTTTATTCTCAACCTGTCCTTTTCCATTATAGTTTATAAGTTTATCCTAGGAGAGAGAGCCGATACTAAGGCCACACCTCGACCAGTCGAGCGTGACTCTCGCACCAAGACCAAGACCAAGACCATTTATGCTGACTCTCTGCTTCCTACCAATTAGCCATGACCTAATCCATCCTAACAACGCCCCACCTATTCCATGTGCCTCAACCTTTCTCATCAATTTTTCATGAGGGACTCTGTCGAAAGCTTTACTGAAATCTAAATATATAAGAACATAAGAACATAAGAAAATGGGAGTCTGCAGAAAGCCGATTGGCCTAAGCAAGGCAGATCCCTGTCCCACACAACCCCAATTCATTACAAAGCCCAATTATAGGCTTCACACTCTAATACCCTGAGGATCATCTTACCAAAACGGTTAGAGATTAACGCAGGATTATGGAGGTCTGCAGAGCGCTGATTGGCCCAACCCGGCTGATCCCCCTTCACACCCAACCCTTCTCGTCCATATGCTTATCCAATTTTATCTTAAAGCTCCCTACAGTTTTAGATCCCACTATAGCACTTGGTAGTCCATTCCACCCATCTACAACTCTGTTACCAAACCAATACTTGCCTATATCTTTTCTGAAACTAAATTTATCTAATTTGAAACCATTGGTACGAGTTCTTTCGCTATCACTGAGCTTTAGTACATTTACCATGTCCCCTTTGTTAATCCCACTAACCCACTTGAACACCTCTATAATATCCCCTCTAACTCTGCGTCTCTCTAACGAATGTAAACCTAATTTCTTCAACCTTTCTTCATACGAAAGATTTCTAATATTATGGATCATTTTTGTCATTCTACGCTGTACTCTCTCCAATGAATCTATGTCCATTCTGTAATAAGGACACCAAAATTGGACAGCATAATTCATATGGGGTCTCACTAATGACAAGTAAAGTTTTAAGATAACATCAGCAGTTCTGTTACTCACACTCCTAGAGATGAACCCGAGAATCCTGTTTGCCTTATTACGAACGCTTATACACTGTTTTCTAGGCTTCAAATCATTGCTAACAAACACACCTAGATCTTTCTCGCAGTCTGAATTTTCTAATTCTAAATTAGCTAGTTTATATTTAACCTATCCCACTAATACCTGGAGTACTGACCCCACCAAAACGATCCGAGATTAACACAAGATTACGGGGGTCCGCTGAGCGCCGATTGGCCCACACCTGGTAGATCCCTCTCACACCCAACCCATCTCGTCCATATGCCTATCTAATTTTATCTTAAAGCTTCCTATCGTTCTTGATCCCACTATATCACTTGGTAGCCTATTCCACCCATCTACAACTCTGTTACCAAAGTCCAAACCAATATTTGCCTATATCTTTTCTGAAACTAAATTTATCTAATTTGAAACCATTTGTTACTTACTTACTTGTTCCTTGGTGTGGAGTTTCTCAGCCGCGCTCCGTCACTAGATGTGACGCTCGTTGCAGCTGCCCTTTAAACCATCTAGCACTTGTAGTCTTGTCTCACAGTGCCATCTTCTAAGTCATAACACTCCCTGAACAAATGTGTTTTAAGTGACTTTTTAAAGGCCTTTATGTTCGCACACCTTTTCACATTAACTGGTAGATTATTATAAAGTCTCGGTGCACTCTTTTCGAAGGCCCTAAATCCAAATTCATGATTGCACCGTGACTCATTCAATTGATGCAGCACGTTGCCATGTCTCAGCATCATATCAGTGCCAACATTGAAGTCTTCCAATAAGTCTCGCACATATTCCGGCTTTCCAAAGTTCAAAGCTTGATACACTATAACACACAGTTTGAATATGATCCTCGCTTTCACCGGCAGCCAATGCAGGTCAATTAATGCCGGCGTTATACTCGCACGGAATGGTAGACTCTTTATTAATCTTGCTGCTCTATTCATTATAAGTTGTAGTTTTCGTAGCAAGTAATTTGGTAGTCGATAATATAGAGAATTACAATAGTCTAATTTACTAATTACATGATTGTGGATTAACATTTTGGTTGTACTGTATTAATATCCAGATATTTTCTCACAAAAGCAATATTCCTCAGATGATAGGCAGAGATTCGCACTGTTTGATTAATCTGATTTTTAAATGACAGTTCACTATCAACCAAGACTCCCAAATCCTTCACCACACTACTCACAATCATCACACTATCATTGATATTGAGGCTTTGCACGCCCAGTCTCTCAAGGTCCACCCGTCTGCCTACTAATAGGCATTCAGTTTTATTTTCATTTAATTTCAGTTGCTTTGACTCCATCCACTTCCCAATGTCTTTTAGTAAACCACTAATCTTCTCAACATTCACCACGTCACTTAGTGCCAGATAGAATTGGGTGTCATCCGCAAACAGCTTGAATTTCACTCCATGTTTCATTAATATGATAGATAGTGCAATTGTATATATACAGAATAGAATTGGTCCAAGAACACTCCCTTGAGGGACGCCCCTCTCTAGATGCTTCATCTCTGAGAATTTATTACCTATTTGCACACAATAAGTTCTGTTAGTAAGGTAACTTTGAAGGTATTCCAGCTCATTACCATCAATACCAATAGCTTTACAGTCTTCTATTAGTAAGCAATGCACCACTGTATCGAACGCAGCACTCAAGTCCAACAAAATTAAGATTCCACACTTCGCATTGTCCATTTGCACGAGTAAATCATTAATCACAGAGCACATCGTGGTTTCCGTAGAGTAAAGTCTTCTATATGCGGACTGGTTGTCTGGGAGAGCCTTCACTAAACTCAAGTGATCCCATAACTGACCCAGAATTACATTTTCAATAATTTTTGATAGAAATGTTAAATTGGAAACAGGCCTAAAAGAGCTCAAGCATTGAGAATCAAGGCTCCCTTTAATAATAGGCTTCACAATCGCATTCTTTTCAGACGATGGAAATACATTATTTGCAATGCCTACAGTTTATTATGATCAACATATATGTCCAGAAAACTGTTAAAATTTTTACTGTGCACTATTTCACGTATCGGTATAGGATCATTACTACAATGGGTAAGTTTTGCTTTCGTAACTATGGATTTAACTGTATTCAGATCCGTCATAGTAAATTCTGTTAACTTAGTCACAGTAGGCTCAGCTACAACAACGTCTTGAGTCTCGACTACTCCAAAATTTCCAACAATGGCATTAATTAAGTCAGAAAAATCATTCGCCAATGTCATATCCGGAATCCCTTCTGGTAACTTATTGTTCTTGTTTCCTGTCAAGTTGTCAAGTACCACATACAGCTTATTCATGTCAGATCCAGCTTCTTTTGCTTTATTCATATAGTATTCACGTTTTCTAAGCACAATGAGCCTGTTTTCTATATTCCGAGCTCTTTTATAGTTATCTCTTGCCTCTTCGGTTCGTAGACGTCTCCATAGCCTCTCATATTTCTTCTTGGCCTTTTTTGCTCTTTGAATATCAGCATTAAACCACAGCGCACTATCAACTATTACTATTTCCTTTTCAATAATGGGGCACATATCTTCGTATTTTTCTCTAGCAATGCTGTTATACAGATTAGTGAAACATGACGTACAGTCATCTATTAATTCTCCGTGAGCACAGTGTTCTCTTTTCTTAATCAGTATTTCATTCGCAACAGTCGATATTAGTAGTTGTGGCTCAAATTTTCTTTTTGACCTACACTTTATTGTCTTAGATTGTCTAGGTTTACTTACAAACGGCATGTTAAAAGTAACTAGTTTATGGACCGGCGAAATACAACACTCATCTTCAACATACAGCTCATTTATCATATCGCTTTCTCTATTCGTAAAAACCAAGTCTAATGCATGACCACCTCTTGAAGTTGCAGTATGCACTTTATTTATCAAGTGGAAAGACTCCATCAATTCTATAAAGATAGTAGCATAGTAATCATTCGGAACATCCACCCACAGATTAAAGTCACCAAAGACGAATGTATTCGTACTAACCATATCAATTGTTTCCAAGTATAATCTAAAATCATCAATAAATGTACTGGCACTTAAATTTGGGGGTAAATAAACAACAATAAAAGTACATTTCCAGCCTCCAATCTCACAGCCCACCTGTATATGTTCAAAACTACCGAACCTTGCAGATTTACATATTTTCATCTTCTTAAACGTGTTTGTAAGAAAAATTCCCACACCACCACCTCCCTTCCCTTTTCGTGGATTGTGCAAGAAGGTATGCGTTAAAGGAGTCATTTCAAGTATTTTAGCAGTATCGTATTCACTCAGCCATGTTTCAGTTACCGCTAGTACATCATATTTTGCCTCATTAATTAAGTCTCGAATTTCAAAGGTTTTATTTCCCACTGATTGAATGTTTATCAGTCCCCCCTTTATCTTTATTAAAGCACTAGATTCCATGATCAGTTAGGTCTCTCACCTTGACTATCTCACTCGAAAAGACCGGGCACCGGGTATCTGATGATGAATGATACACGTCTTGTTTCCCGTATCTCATACAATTTATGCACTTTCTCACAGTCACCTTACAATCCTTCGACCTATGTGTTCCAGCACATTTAAAACAAACAGGCACATCACTGTTTAGTTTAGCAGCACACTTATTTTCTGCATGCCCAAATCTCTGGCAATAGAAACAAGCCAATGCATGGTACCTGTCTCTTATATTATATATTCCCCATTGAAGTTTCACCTTGTCTTTATATTTGTAGAGAGCCGCACGGACTTCAGGCTCACATTTCAGGATATAATGGACTGTACCTCCAGCTGCTGGTTTATCAAAAATCATGGCAATCTTTCCCTTAATATCATCAATCGAATCAAGAAAATCATTCCTTGCAATTAATGTATCAATTATCTCACTCTTGGACTCTTCAGGTCGAACATTGCAAATCATCACTTTTGGTTTTAATTTGTTCACACTCCTTGTAGTAACAGCCGGCACCTCTACCAACTTTTTAACTGCATCATTTAGCATATCCACAGTGCCAAAATTCATCACCATGTTCCCTTTAGGGGTAAACTTCGTATCCTGAATTTGAATCCCCTCTAGCGCCTGAGAAATTTCTCCTCTCTTGTACGAGTTATTTCGCTATCACTGAGCTTTAGTACATTTTTCATGTCTCCTTTATTAATTCCACTAACCCACTTGAATATCTCTTATCATGTCACCTCTAACTCTGCGTCTCTCAAACGAATGTAAGCCTAATTTCTAAAACCTTTCTTCATACGGAAGATTTCTAATATGGATAATTTTTGTTACATTATATGCTACATTATAAGTGAACCGTTAAGTTAGACCGTCGCAGAGACAGGTTAGTTTTCGGTTAGGTTAGGCTAATTTTGAAAATACTAAAATGCGACGGTCCTCGGTATTAACCCTTCTGACCTGGGGTCCCCCTCCTAAGGACAGTCATAAAGTACAGTACTGTCACGATGTCTAGTGGTGATTTTTAGTAGTTACCTTGGGAAATAATGGCTATAAATGGCTCAACTTCTATTAATTATATACTAATTGTGTTGTTGTTGTTGTTGTTCCCCAAGCTGCCTGGCCGAACGGCCCCAAGGCCCCGAGCAAGGTCAAGGCCATAATCGAGCATCCCCACAGAACCCTCCCTGCCGACCACAATAAAGCCTGGGTGACCGAAGCCACTCCATGGCGGGGAGCTGAGGGTGCGGAAACCCCCAGGAAACCAAAGCCCCACCCAGGGCCCTGTGTCCCTCAGCAATTATGAAGAAAAAGTTGAGGGGCAAAGGAAAAATGTGACGCTTTGGCTTCCAATCTTGGTAGATTGGGAGGTCAATCCACGGAAGAGACGCCGTCACTTGAGATCTAGAAAATATATAAGTCAAAGGAACAGTCAGAGTAAGCTATGGGTATGGCAGAGATCGCTCAGTTCTCACTCTGATAGACCAGCCCATCACCACATGACTAGAACCCAATCCTCTCAGCATCAGCTAGGAAAGGCCCTAGAAAGCCACCTTTGGCGGGGGGATAGCTCCCCTATTTCAACCCCTTTCGGAGTTTGGGCACCCGCCCAATTACACTAATTGTGTAATGTTATATTTATATATCGACATACTCTCTTGTAGATTGACCATTTAAGCTAGTACTGTAGTTTATTAGTGTGCTCTTTACGAATATACCAATGAAAGTTGTATACAGAAAGTTTTTATTTGCGTAATGTGTAAAATGAAAATCTGTACTTTAATCGGTGTCTTACCCTACTTCGGTAAGAGTTGTATTAGCGGGGCCGCGGACGTGCCGTCCGCTTTGTTTACATATTCGCATCTAATTTGATTTTTTTTATTACTGTTATTTGCCCCTGCTGGTATAGTGTATATGGCCTATATGATTTTTAGTAATTTGATGTCTTCTACATAATTTTTAAGATTAGCGGGGTTAGGTTAGGGTAATAAGAGGTTAATGACAATATTGAAAGAGGCGGGCGAGTCACGTGTGACGTGTTAGTTTACGTCCACCTATCTAGGCGGCGGTCACATACGTCGGAGGAGAAGCCGTTCTTGTGAATAATTACCGGTAACACTAAATTTGTCAAAACTGGTAACTAGTTTGTAGTCGCCACGTCCAATGAAAGCCAGTTTGACATCTGTGTAATGACCTTCCACAATGGAATATATGGAGTTATGGAGGTCGTCATAAGTATGTAGAGAGCCGATTATCCCACAGATCCCCCTCACCCCCAACCCATTTCGTCCATATTATAATGTAAAACTTGCAAAATAAACAAACCAAAACGTCTACGAACACAGTAAAAAGACAAAACAACGAATCAAAATCGCTATGTGGAAACAACGCTGTCTAATTTTATCTTAAAGCTCTATTTTTCTTGATCCCACTACAGTATAGCACTCGGTAGCCTATTCCACTTATCTACAACTGTTACCAAACCAATATTTGCCTATATCTTTTCTGAAACAAAATTGATCTAATTTGAAACCATTTATTATTCTTTCGCTATCACTGAGCTTCAGTACATCTTTCATGTCCCCTTTATTACTAGTTGTAACTAGTGCAACCAGCCCGAACCTGCTGATCAAGGGCTAGCATATGTATGTGTACTGTACTGTACATGCAACACTCGTCCACATTCACATCGTCATTCCAACAGTACAGCGATATTACATATGCACCCCCGCATACTATAGACACACCAAAGGGCAACATGTTTATCGGGCCACTATCTGCGTTGCAAACTTTACTATAGATATATACATATAATTATGGTCAATTGTCCCTCATTACCTAGTGAGTATAATTGAATTTGTCCTTTTCAGTATCCACGATGAAGACCATTATCACCTCCCAGTCGGTGACCATCCCCAAGGATGTAACCGTGAAGGTTAACAAGAGGGTTGTGAACGTGAAGGGTCCCCGTGGCACTCTCCGTAGGTCATTCAAAGACATGAAGCTTGTGATGAAGGTAAGCCCTTCAAATTATAAAAAAATCTGTAGTGTATTTTAAATGACTGATAAAGCATATACAGTACTGTAAAAAGCATGGCTGTTAGATCTAATTTCATATATGCCAAAAGAATATCTCTTATAAAATTGTCATTGACTAATTAATATTGTTATTCCAGACCCAAAAGACCAAAAAGGGTACAACTGTGACCGTGGACAAGTGGTTTGGTAACCGCAAGGAGGTTGCTGCCGTCCGTACTGTTTGCAGCCACATCACTAACATGTGCACCGGTGTCACTGATGTAAGTATAGCCTAACTGTACACATGCAAACAGTCTGTCGTGTTCTATGGATATGTCATTGTAATTTTAAAATGCTATAGATTTGTGCAATCTGAATGCTAAAAGTACCATACTCTTTGACAGAATGTGGGAGGAAAAATGGAAGCATAATTAGACCCGAAAGTAGAGAAGTTATGATTTACTGAAAAAATTCAAGTACAGTCGACCCTCGCATGGGTGGACCCCAGTTGACCAGACTTCGGTTTGTGCGGACCCAACAGCCGATGCGGACAAGTCCCCAAAAGACCGTTAATTTAAAAGTTGTCCGGTATTTGGCGGGTCGGGCGGTGACACGGGCAGGCAATTTCCCGCTGAAATCGACGAAATACGATAATGTAACCATAAGTACTATATATCTCTTATAAACTTACCTTAATTCTTTATAATATTTCTTAATAAACTTATATAAAACGAGTTATAAGTTCAAATGAAAAATCAGTGTACCGGTACCTACCGAAACACGCGTGTGTTATTGTTATGTCGGTTTGTGTGTGTGTGTGTGTTCTTTTCTTGTGTGGCTATGTCGGCCGTATCAGTAGGGAGTCTAAAAACCAGAGTTATGTATGTAGGCAACAAAATGTTATTATAATTAGGCCTATACTCTATGGAATTTAATTGAATTTTTCAAAATAATATTTAGTGTTTTCAACACTAAATTTGTTTTTAGCAGACAACACAATAACAAAGCTTAATGGATTTTTCTTTGGCTTTTAGCATACTATTATAAATATTATTTGGTAAAATTAAATTAAATTCCATAGAGTATAATTATTATAATTATAATTAACGTGACGATGGTGCGTTGTTATATGTGCGATTGGTTTGCTTGGGAAACGGATTAACTTGCTCATGTAGTAATGTACACCCTATGTGGTGGATTGTGTTCTTTTATTTAATAATTTTCATTTTAGTAAGCGTAGTTTCCACAGCGATTTTGATAATTTAATTTTACTTTATATTGTCCTTGTCCCAATTTTGGTTTGTTTAGTTTGCAAGTTTTACATTTTAAATTATGAAATATTATAAAGAATTAAGGTAAGTATATAAGAGATATATAGTACTTATGGTTACATTATCGTATTTCGGCGGGAAATTGCCTGCCCATGTCACCATTGCTAACATCACCTCAAAACTCTCCACGGAAATCGTCATCACAACTGAACCAGTTGACTTAGAGAGCTCTACTCAATGCCAGTCTACAAATTGGAAACAGCAGTACGTTTAGAGATGCGTGGGAATTTTCTAGCTGTTAAAATAACAAAGATAAGGGTAGCCTATTAAATAAGTTTTTCGGCCATATCGCCCGGAGCTCACCAACGTCCTTAGGATGGAGAGCCCGTGCGTGGCCGAAAAACTTATTTAATAGGTTACCCTTATCTTTGTTATTTTAACAGCTAGAAAATTCCCACGCATCTCCAAACGTACTGCTGTTTCCAATCTGTAGACTGGCATTGAGTAAAGCTCTCTAAGTCAACTGGTTCAGTTGTGATGACAATTTCCGTGGAGAGTTAGGGTTAGAAAACATCGTATAGCCTAGGCCTATTTACTCTATTTCCCATGTACAGACTTTTTCATTGTGCGGACATGGGTCCCCCCCTATTAGTCCGCACATTCGAGGGTTGACTACCTGTACATGTTATTTGGTCTCTATACAAGAACATAAGAAAATGGGAGTCTGCAGAAAGCCGATCAGCCCACTCAAGGCAGATCCCTGTCACACCCAATCCGAATTACAAGGCCTAATTATAGACCCAACCCACCAATACCCTGAGGACCAACCTCGCCAAAACGGTCAGAGATCAACACGAGATTACGGGGGTCTACAGAGCGCCGATTGGTCCACACCCGGCAGATCCCCCCTCACACCCAACCCATCTTGTCCATATGCCTATCTAATTATATTTTAACCCGGGAACGGCGAGAACACTCTTAACCCGGGAGCTGCGGGGAGACTCTTAAGAGTTCCCCCGGCGCACTGCGGGGAGACTCTTAAGAGTCAGAGAAAATAAAAATCAACTTTTGACATCTAAAAAAAAAAAAAAAAATTTTTTTTTTTTTTTTTTTTTTTTTTTTTTTTTGGCCCCTGGGCCATGCAAAATCTCAGTCCTCTACCTCCCCTCCTTCCCCACTTTCCTCCTCTCCTTCAGTTATCACCTATTTTCCCTGTTATTCCCTTATTCTGAGGTATATTTTCGTGCTAACATTAGAAATCCGATTGGAGGGTGTGGTCATCACTGATAGCAAGCGAGTGCAAGAGAGAGAGAGAGAGAGTATCGATCGACTGTGTCTCAGTGGCCTTGGGGGAAATTGGCGGGAAAGCAGATTGCCTCACCCATACATTATACAACTCGCGGGCTATATCTCCGATTTTGACCATCCAAACGCTGTTTTCACTCGTTTTATTGTTGTTTCAGGTTAATACCTTTATAATCAACCCATAATAGGCGCATATGGATAAGTATTAATGCTATTAATGGCACAATGAATATTTTAGTGGCGGAAACACCTCAAATACGTCAGCACAGGGGGACGTTTCCAATTACCCCCATGCGCACTTCAGAGGTTAAAGAGGTATTGGTGAGCAAAGGTGAGAAGACTCATAAGAGGCAAGGCCTAGAAAAAAAACTTTTAAAAGGCCCCAGAAGCACTTCAACCCCAAAAAATGGTTATTAACCCTCTATGAGGTAATTATAAAGAGTGAGAGAACTACTTCTTATTGATAATCTGGCAACCTCTGCGTCATATGTGCGTGAAAGGGTTAAGTGAGATAATTCACTTCCATACCTCCTATCCACATGTGTTAAAATCCCCTCCACCCCCCCCCCCCCCCTTCAATTATCACCTATTTTCCCTCTTATTCCCATATTTATTGGTGTATTTACCGTGCCAATATCTCCAAGCCGGTCCTAGGGTGTGGTGTTATGGTCTCGTGTGTGTGGAAAGAAAGAGAGGGAGACAAGCTTCAGTGTTTGTAGGCTCCAGAGAGGTAGGGTGTGGCTCGCCTCTGCTTCACATTTCATGAATGAACGGTCGGCAATAATTCGCGATTTTCACCATCCAAACATTATTCCCACTTGTTTTATTGTTGTCACATGTTACTATCTTCATATTCAACGTAAAATAGGCGCATGTGAATAAGTAATAACGATATTTATCGTAAAATGACGATTTTAGTTGGGATGAGGCCTAATATCGTCGCCCAGTTACATGGTGTCCACTATTTATATACAGCTTGCGCTTTAGAAGTTAAAGCTCCCTATCGTTCTCGATCCTACCATGTCACTCGGTAGCCTATTCCACATGTCTACAACTCTGTTACCAAATCAATATTTGCCTATATCTTTTCTGAAACAAAATTTATCTAATTTGAAACAATTTGTTAGTTCTTTCGCTATCACTGAGCTTCAGTACATTTTTCATGTCCCCTTTATTAATCCCACTAACCCACTTGAACACTTCTATCATATCCCCTCTAACTCTGCGTCTTTCTAACGAATGTAAGCCTAATTTTTTCAACCTTTCTTCATATGGTAGATTTCTAATATGAATAATTTTTGTCATTCTTCGCTGTACTCTCTCCAACGAATTTATGTCCATTCTGTAATAAGGACACCAAAATTGGACAGCATAATCCATATGAGGTCTCACTAATGATAACGAAAGTTTTAAGATAACATCGGCAGTTCTGTTACTCACTCCTTCAGATGAACCCGAGAATCCTGTTTGCCTTGTTACGAACGCTTATACACTGTTTTATAGGCTTTATTGTGTTTTGTGTTGTCCCTATTCTTGCTCTGTCTTCAGTCGGGCCCCCCCCCCCCCCCCAGAAAAGTGGGGATTGGGCCCGAGTAGATGGTTGGATGACATTTATATATATTTCTTTTTTTATGTGTGCTCAAAGAATATTTTTATCAATTATTTCACATTAGAAATAATTCATATATTTCAAAAAGACCAAATAAGACATAGCTATGTTAATGTATAAAGGAGATAGATAGTGTTGCTGGGTCCCCGCGATCGATAAAATACGAAGATATTGAGAGACATACGGTACTCAAGTTTCTGAAAAGACAAAAAAGGAATTTTTGACTTCTTTTTTAATTTTATTATTTGTGTGCAGGAAGGATGTATTTTTTAATTCCATCGCATTAGAAATGATTCATAGATTAAATTAAAATGTAAAACTTGCAAACTAAACAAACCAAAATTGGGACAAGGACAATATAAAGTCAAATTAAATTATCAAAATCGCTATGTGGAAACAACGCTTACTAAAATGTTATCTATGAAATAAAAGAACACAATCCACCACATAGGGTGTACACTACTACATGAGCAAGTTAATCTGTTTCCCAAGCAAACTAATCGCACACATAACAACGCACTATCGTCACGTTCAAGGAATTAGTCAAATTTGGGAAGTCCGGGACATTCTGGTAATTTTTTTACTAAACTCTGCATGAATAAAGAAACTACATGTTAAATGTCAAAATATTCATTTAAAATCAAATTTGCAACATGACAAGACATTAACAATAGTACAAAATACAAATATTGATAAGATATCTATATTATTACAAAATAATATATAAAATATAGTACAGCACTCACTAACGATAGTGCTATCGGGTAGGTACCTGTAAGCATAGCATGCCTCAAGTGACCCCTATCAATAACTACCCTACAAATAACCTACATTTATCGCACAAATAAACTAAGGAAATCGCAAAAGCAAGCAATTGATACTATCGACAATGAATACATATAATATAAAGACAAATAATTGCAAAAATTAAGTAACAACAGATTTAAACAAAGAGTACTCTTTTAACAAGAACAATCAATTTAAAAAATCATCAATATTAATATTAATAATAGAAAAAGATAAAGATAAACAATAAATACAGACAAAAAGTAAGCAGAGGTTATACAAGAAACTTCAAGTTAAAAATGCTTGATTAAAATTATTGATGTCAAATTTTAGAATACAGTCACAATAATTGACCCTTAAAAGATTAAATTTATGGAACAATTTACTTGTCTCAAAACCTGTCTACTAAGAGTCTGTATAGTAACCTAGCTCTAGCCCAAAAGTCATCTAGTTTAGTGCAAATTTTACAAAATCTTATTAACTGGGAATAAAAACAATTATAAGTTATTTTACTATCGATATTACTACTAGGGAAAGGAAAGTTTATTACGTTAAAATTAAAATCATCAACTTTGTGATATACGCACTGTTCATTAACCCTTAACTGGTGGCCCGCATCATATGTCGAGTGAAAGAAATTTGGACTATGTGGCGGCTCACACCATAAGTCGTGTGGCATTTTCAGCACGTAATGTTGCTGAGAGAGAGAGACAAGTGGCGGCAGGAGAGTAGCGAGCGTATGACTGCTCCAGACCACCGCGGTGGAACAACTGACATGAATCCCACCCTCCTCCACCCTCTCACACTCGCTACATAGTGAATTGTATGGGGAAAGTACCGAATTACATGGTTTTTGCACTCGTGTTGCGCGGTTGTTGCAAGAAAACTAGCGGTCATACAAGGATCGTTGTGGTGTCATTGGAAAGCTCTGTTTATGCCCTTTCAGGGATAGATACTTGTTTTACGCTCTGGGTCTTATTTAGGCATGAAAATTATCACGTAAACAGCCCTATTTTGGGTAAAAACACCCCGCTGGTGGCTACATATTATTTACCGCCTAGCCCGCCAATAAGGTGTTAACAATCTCTATATTTATATCAAGAAAATTTTCAACTTTATAATTTAAGTTACATTGTGTGAGGGGAATAGAATTAGGGTAAATAAGTTTAGCAACTTGATTAAAATTTAACAAATTGCAAACGAGAATATCATCAATATATCTACTATTATTACTTAACAATTTAGCAAGTGCTAATTTTTCTGTGATTTTATTTTTCTTGGTACTGTCAACTAAGTCTTTTATATATTTAAATTCTAAAGCAAGCAAGAATAAATCTGCAATTAAAGGGCTAGCATTTCCACCCATAGGAATTCCTAATATTTGTTTGAAAATGTAAGGCCCGAATCTAACATAAGTATTGAAAAGGAGAAATTTAAGGGCATCTTTAAGTTTAGTTCTATCAAAATATACAGAACTAGTGGGAGTAGAGCTAAGTGATGCATTATTAAAATATGTATAAACATTTATGAAATAATTACCATCCCTAACGAACCTGTCAAAGTGCAAATCTATAATAAAGCAAAGCTCTGAATATACTAAATCTAAAGGCAAATTGGTATACAAAGTTGAAAAGTCGAAGCTATGTACCGAGGTAACTTTCGGCATGGTATTTATTTTATCAATAACTTCTAACGAATTGTCAACACTCCAATAATAGTTAATGCCAGTTCTTCTCATGATGGTACAGTAAAAGTCCGTTAATCCGACGACCGATGATTCGAATCTCCCAATAGTCCGAATTTTTCAATTTGAGGCCAAATCCGAATTCACCCGATGGTCCGAATTTCAAGAAGTCCCAAAGTCCCCTTTTTGAGGCATTAGGCCACTCAAATGACACATAATGGAGCACACACATATCATATGTTCATGAATTCACTTTAAAAGTTTACCATTGTCATTGTAGCCTATTATCTACTTCAAAACATTCAGATTAATGGTCAAAGGAAGCTACTGATATAATCGTAAACACCTTCGTCATCTTCTTCTTCCACATCGTCTGCTAGAGAGTTTGTTTTGCTCTTGAACGCATCCTTGGGACGCTCCGATGCGCTACTGGCTTGCACCGCATTTTCTGCAAGCGCATTCAGTCTTGAGCTTGAAAACGCACCTTTCAAGAAGTCCCAAAGTCCCCTTTTTGAGGCATTAGGCCACTCAAATGACACATAATGGAGCACACACATATCATATGTTCATGAATTCACTTTAAAAGTTTACCATTGTCATTGTAGCCTATTATCTACTTCAAAACATTCAGATTAATGGTCAAAGGAAGCTACTGATATAATCGTAAACACCTTCGTCTTCTTCTTCCACATCGTCTGCTAGAGAGTTTGTTTTGCTCTTGAACGCATCCTTGGGACGCTCCGATGCGCTACTGGCTTGCACCGCATTTTCTGCAAGCGCATTCAGTCTTGAGCTTGAAAACGCACCTTTGGACGTATTAGTCTTGAGCTTGAAAACGCACCTTTGGATGTTCCGATACGCTACTATTTATAGTTCAGTGATCGGAGCATCCCAAGGGTGCTTTCAAGACAACAATACAAGGGTGCTTTCAATACAATATAATATAACAGAGCACGTCACAAAAGGAAAATCACAAAAGGAAAATTACAAGAACCTCTCAGGGAAGTGCCGTTGTTAAGGCATTACTTCCCGAACCACATCTGATCTTCAAGAGCAAGAAAAACTCGCTAGTAGACGGAAGAAGAAGAAGACGTTTATATCAGCAGATTCCTTTGACCATTAATCTGAATGTTTTGAAGTAGTTAATAGGCTACAATGACAATGGTAAACTTTTGAAGTGATTTCATGAACATATGATATGTGTGTGTGCACCATTGTGTCATTTGGGTGGCCTAATGTCTCAATGTTTTCGTCATACACAGGTTCATAGGGGTAAAGTCCGATAATCCGAAAAATCCACTAATCCGAACGAGAGCCGGTCCGCTGCCCTTCGGATTAACGGAAGTTTACTGTATTACAATATCTTTTATGAGTACTTTTAATGTATTTTAAGCAATTTACGACTTGTTCTGATAGTTTTAGTGGTAGCAAATTTTGCTCCGGCAATAAAGCGGTATTTATAAGGTCTTTTATGAAATTTAGGTAACATGTATAATTTTGCAATGCACTTGTTCTTATCAGAAAGTTTAATATCAAATGTTATATTTTTCTTGGTATGTTCATCGATTAAGTTATCAATATTCAGATTATTTTGAATTTCATAAACAGAATTACCACAAATATTTTTACATACACGTAATATGTTACCTTTAATGCCTAATTCTTTTTTCATATTTTCAAGATAAAATTTCTTACATGTGAAGCTATAATTATTGCTGGCTTTATCTACTGTAGTGATTACAAAATGTTTATGTAAATTTATTAAATCAGCTTTAAGCTTATTATAATTATAGTCTATAAAATCTGAAAGATTAAATTAATTTTTAAGCGAGAAAATTTATTTCTAATTAACTTAATTAATAATTTAGACCATGCTTCTAGCTCTCTCGCATCGCAGCACACAATGTTTAACAATCTATCTTTTAATTTATTGACTGAAAAAACTATCTTTTAAAATTATGACCAAAAAAACAGACCAAATAAGACAGCCCGTAGCCTAGTAGGTAGAGCTTTCGTCTCACACCGAGGGGTCGGGGATTCAATCCCCGGCTGGGCGGAGACAAATTGGGCTTGTTTCCTTTCATGTGTTAGCCTCAGTTCACCTAGCTGTAAATAGGTACTGTACCTGGAATAAGTGGACGACGTTGTGACGTCCCATCTGGGGTTGGCAAAAATGGTACAAGGCGAGATGGGTATCATATGGTTCACCTAAGCTGATGGCTACCTAAGCCTTCGGGCGAGATGGTACCGTCTATAGTGAGAATGGTACCATACAGATCCACCCTAAGCCTTCGTTTCCGATGTCGCCAATTGGCTAAAATACAGACTACACACACATCCACAGCCATTCCAACAGTACATAAAACACTTAACATGCATTTCACGCAATACATTCCCAGTTAAGGAAGCGCGATAATAATGAGCTTAGCTCGCATTGCGTGGATTCCCCTTGACGAACAAGTAACTGAGAGTGAGTAACAACTATGTTAATGTATAAGGGAGATAGATAGAGTTGCTGGGTCCAAGCGATCGATAAAATCCGAAGATATGAGACAGAGTTAAGTTTTTGAAAAGACAATGGACGGATTTGTTTTGATTTTTTTTTTTTTTTGTTTTCGTTTTATTATTTTTGTGCAGAAGGATATTTTCAAAATCCATTGCATTAGAAATCATTAATATATTTAAAAAAGACCAAATAAGATATAGCCATGCTAATGTATAAGGGAGATAAATAGACAAAATAGGTAGATAGATAGGGAGTGAATTGGGGAACCCATAATGAATATTCGTGGATTTCGATCGCTGCATTTTCGGGAACGTAACCCCCGCGAATATTGAGGGATCCCTGCATTATTATTAATTACTGCCAGGGGGGGGCCCTCCCCCCAGCACTACGCATGTTGTCACCGTAGGGTGGCTTTGGGGTCGGTAACTGAGGCTTGATGGGGGAGAGCGGGAAAAGCAGAAAGTTTGAATGGTATTGGTTTGGAGTGTATAAAGAAGGGTGGAGATGTGATAATAGATTGGCTGGTGAGACTATTCAATGTGTGCATGTATTGTGCCGTTGTACAAGGGGAAGGGAGATCGGCAGGAGTTTTCATAGAGGTATTAGTTTATTATCAGTGGTTGGAAAGCTGTATGGCAAGGTGTTGATAGAGGATAATAAAGGGTGTGGAAGTTGCAATAGGAGAAGAGCAGTGTGGTTTTAGGAGGGGAAGAGGGTGTGTGGATCAGATTTTTGCAGCAAGACAGTTATGCAAGAAGTATTTAGAGAAGCAGGAGATATTTTGGGCTTTTATGGATTTGGAAAGCGTATGATCGTGTGAATCGAGAAACAATGTCGAAGGTGTTAAGGATTTATGAAATTGGAGGAAATTTAGATCAGTTCAGAGATATTATGAAGGGAGCAGAGCGTGTGTTAGAGTAGGAAATAATAAGTGAATGGTTTGAGGTAGATATAGGTTTGTGACAGCGTTATGTAATGTCACTGTGGCTGTTTAACCTGCTAAGCGCGAGCTATATGAATGAACACCCTATAACTGGGCGGCCATATTAGGCCTCATTCCAGCCTAAAATAGTCATTTTACGATAATTATTGTTATTACTTATTCATATGCGCCTATTTTACGTTTAATCTTTTCACGCTTTTATGACGCAGAGGTTGCCAGATTAGCAATAATAAATAGAGTTCTCTCACTCTTATAATTACCTCTCCAAAATTAGTTTTCTGCCCACAGCTAACTCAAAGACAACTGCAGAAGTTGAGGTAACTAAACTAAAGGTTTCTAAATACCCCTGATGGTAACAAAGGCTTTAAAGTATCCCTAATAGGCTCAAAATCGCGTCATAAGCCTGTAAGTGTTAATATGAAGATAGTAACCTCTCTCTCTCTCTCTCTCTCTCTCTCTCTCTCTCTCTCTCTCTCTCTCTCTCTCTCTCTCTCTCTCTCTCTCTCTCTCTCTCTCTCTCTCTCTCTCTCTCTCTCTCTCTCTCTCTCTCTCTCTCTCTCTCTCTCTCTCTCTCTCTCTCTCTCTCTCTCTCTCTCTCTCTCTCTCTCTCTCTCTCCAAAGAGAGAGAGTTTTGTTGTCATTACACAAGATATACATTAATTTTATCCATAAATTCAATGGACTAGAGTGCGAACGTGACTTTTAACCATAACTAGGACAGTAAAACTGATCTGGCTGACCTCACGACCCATGTGTGAGTTCCAGGGCTAGCCTCCTCTTATGCCGTCACAAAGTTGTCAGGGAGGCTGCAGCCGGGCCTGATATATATGCCATCTAATGGGCAAAAATTAACTACAGTGTAAGAGTAGGAATTCCCTATGACGTTTAAGGTTTGATTGTTAGTTATTTTGCTGTAACAATACTTTGCGTTGAATATGTACAGTATATACTATTAATGTAAACATGCATTTTTATTTGTAGGGCTTCCAGTACAAGATGCGAGCAGTATATGCCCATTTCCCCATCAACTGCGTGATTTCCAACAACAAGAAGACTGTGGAGATTCGTAACTTCTTGGGTGAGAAGTTCATCCGCAAGGTGGAGATGGCTCCTGGCGTCACCATCGCTTCCTCAGCCAAGCAAAAGGACGAGTTTGTTATCGAGGGCAATAGTGTCGAGGCTGTGTCCCAGACTGGTGAGTTATTGGTTATTATAGGTTTTGCCATTAACCCACTGAACCCCAGCGACGACAACGTGTCGTCGTCAATGTATGTAACGCTAAACCCCAGCGACGACAACGTGTTGTCACAGGTACTCCTGTCCCAATTACTCCGGTCCTATGGCACCTAGAGGGCTCAGATTTGTATGGGAACTGTGTAAGTATCCCACGCAACCATGCCGATGGTTGAAAACTCCTAAAGTCCAACCGCGTGCGCGTGAGCGCGCAAAAACTTGTATTTTGTGTGTATTTGCCTTCAATTTTTTACTCTTGTAAAATCTACTTTCGGGGGTCCGTAGGACAAATTTTTGACCTTTTTTATTTTTATTTTTATTTATTTTTTTTTTTTTGTGGTTATTCCTTCATTCCTAACCCATTCGCTATTGTTTCTGGAAAACAAAACAAAAATCAAATCCTGTCGGTCCCTGGTGGTACATTTATTTATAACTAGCTGGGGCTCAGTGGGTTAACAAGTACTGTACAGGTACAGATAATGTATTTTTAGCTTGCCCCCCTGAAAAAGGTCTCCCTAGACCCCATTGACTTAACATTTTTAAGATGTTTCACAGCATTAATTTGGCTTCTGTGTGAGCAACAACCAGCTTTCAATTTGGTAGAAACTGCCCTGCATCTACTAGAATTAAAATGTAAAACTTGCAAACTAAACAAGCCAAAACTTGGACAAAGACAATATAATGGCAAAATAACGGGAGGCAGCTCTAAATCTAAAGCCTGTCCTTGGCCCCGCCCCTCAAATGTACAACTATTAGATTAGATTAACCTAACCTAACCCTAAAATATAAAAAATATAAAATACACTAAATTCGAGTGAGATCGAAGACTGGTTTTCCCAGTGGTAGGCGGGAGCTATACCGACTGTGCTACGGAGAGATCTAGCAGTGACGGTTTGAAGGGTATATTTAAACGCGGGGCGGGGCCAAGGGGCCTAGATTCTCACGCATGCGCAGATGGTGAGTTTTGGAGAGGCTTTAGAGCTGCCTCCAGCGCCTCCCAAAATAATTGATCAAAATCGCTGTGTGGAAACAACGTTTACTAAAATAAAGTTTATGAAATAAAAAAAACATATCCACCACATAGGGTGTACATTACTACATGAGCAAGTTGATCTGTTTCCCAAGCAAACTAATCGCACACATAACAACGCACTATCATCACGTTCAAGGAATTAGTCAATTTGAGAAGTCCGGGACGTTTGGTAACTTTACTAAACTCTGCATGAATAAAGAATAAATTAGTGTCATAATGTCCTATTAACTCCCTCAGACATATATAACGCGATCACGTCATATGAATAAGTCCACCAAAAACTCATATGACGCGATCGCGTCATATGGACTTATCTCTATACCTCTCCAATAAGTTTATGACGCGATTTTGCGTCATATGAGCTCAGTAAGTCCGATAAGTTACCATACGATAAAACCGTTGGTGGCAACCTCAGCCTCCTGCGATAATTCTAACGGCCGCAGTGTTGTTGTGAGTGTAGTGCGAGGCAGTGGCAATGATCCTGGGGCTCCCGCCTCCTCGGACTTACTGGAACATAATATGTCTGAGGGAGTTAAAATCAACTTTGCAACTTACAAGACATTAACAATAGTACAAAATACAAATAGCACTCACTAACGATGACAGCCCTATGGGAGTTCTTTGAGGAGCTCAGTGGTCTGGTTAAACTTCTCCCCAAAAAAAAAAACGCTAACGATAGCGCAATCGGGTAGGTACAAATATCTTTAAAGGAAGGGCGGGTGGGGGATTTTTCAGCTTGCAGGGAAGTTTATCGAGGGTAACAACACTACTTGCCACACTCAACATTAATAAAGCTTTTGATGCCATCCCCCGCCACAACCTAACAAACATGCACAACAATACAAGAAGGGTGCTCACTGCTCGCCAATTATACTTCTACAATTCTAAACATGCAGTTCTAGGCGCGGTCAAAGCATTACATTGCTGCCACATGTACATGTATATATTATTTTCGATATCAAGTACCTTAAGACGGTATGAAATGCTCAGGCTATTTCTACATTTACAAAAAAGCTATTGGTTTTTATAATTAATTCGCTTGTTGTTAGTAAATTCAACGGACATTGTACAAAACATGGAAGAGTAGCTACTGCGACGCGTTGTCAGATCAGGTCAGGCAAAACACTCACTCACAGACTCGCACCCACACCTGCTAAACAAAACAAACATCACGTGATGGCGCGCTGCCAGGCATACAAAATTAGCACAGTCACATGTAAACTAAATCCATTCGTCACTTCAGTTCATTCCTGACTTTGCCACCATCCACAATGGAAGCCTCTCCAAATTGCCCCACACACCTGCATAGTAAGGCAAAAGAGGTGGCATATAACGTTCACCAATACTTCCAGAAAGAGAAGGAGCTTGGAGGCCCTCTTATTGCCGTAACAAAAGCTACTTCCCGGACAGCTGCAGCCACAAAACTGGGTTAACCCTTCCCGCACGGGCTCGCTATCCTAAGGACGTTGTTGAGATCCGGGCGATATGGCCGAAAAACTTATTCAATAGGCTACCCGTATCTTTGTTATTTTAACTGCTAGAAAATTCCTACGCATCTCTAAACGTACTGCTGTTTCCAATCTGTAGACTGGCATTGAGTAGAGCTCTCTAAGTCAACTGGTTCAGTTGTGATAACGATTTCCATGGAGAGAGTTTCGAGGCGATGTTAGCAATATGGGACACTTCAACACTGAATATGTTTTTAGCAGACAACACAATAACAAACTCCGATCTTCTTGTGTTTGGAGGTGCGCGCGTCGCCTCCGACCGGCTGTGTTTACATGCGTCGGACGCGCGGCTTTCAAAATAAGCTTAACCCTTGGGATCCGGGGGGCCTCATATGA
Organism: Paralithodes platypus; assembly: GCA_032716605.1. Lineage (NCBI taxonomy): Eukaryota > Metazoa > Arthropoda > Malacostraca > Decapoda > Lithodidae > Paralithodes > Paralithodes platypus. The sequence goes on from CM064483.1 coordinate 3,223,712, forward strand.
AGTTTGGTATTTTCAAACTTCATAATTCAGTAGCTACTGATTGAGACCACCTAGAACAGTCAATTTTTTTGCAAATTGTAGAACGTTTTCTTCTCTGTAGACTGCCGTTAAGATGACATCGCTACGTTGCGTGGTTGCTGAGTTCTGATGATTATATCGGCGACTTTTTAGCCGCGCATTTTGCCTCGTATGAGGCCTCCCGGATTCCAAGGGTTAATAGGCTTTCAAGCTTACAGATTTTAAAATGACACCCGGGCTCCTGCCCATCTGCCGCGGTGTCATTTTAAAATACTGCACGGGCGGGAAGGGTTAAAGAACAATTCTCGCTACCAAGAATACCCTTGAGACCTCTGGTGGACGCTTCTGAACTAGCGCCAGAACTACGACTGTCGACATCAACAATACTTAACACCTAAGACGTGCACAGTTTATCATGATTTCTTGTGATTATACTGTCTTTTATTATGCAGTACAGTCGACCCCGCAAGGGTGCGATTCTCCAACCGTGCGGCAGATGTCCGTGCGGTGCTTATAATCCAAGGGTGCGAAAAAAGCAAAGCGTGCGGAACTGGATGCGCATTTGTCGGGCGGCCATGTTTGTGACGTCAGAGCGCGCGGGATGACTCAGTGACCCGTGTGTAAGCGTACCCAGACGCAGCCTTGCAATTCTCTTCCGCATTCTTTGTGAACAATGGACCCTCCAGCCCCTCCACCACCCCAGCCACCTGCTGCCCCTAACCCACCGCCCAGGGCGATCGTGTTACCCACCAAAACAAAAGTGAAAGTTCTTGATTTAGAACAGAAAAAACAGTTACTAGACATGTATATTTCTATACTGTACAGGTATTCTTTCCTTAGTTCATGTTTTTCAGGGGTTATTGGGCGAAAAATGGGTAAGTTTGAAGAGTCCCCGGACTACATAGTGAATTTCCCATAGGTTCTTAAGCTCCAAGGGTGCGTTTTACAAGGGTGCGCGCATGTCTCGGACTAAGGTAACCGCACCCTTGTGGGGCCCACTGTATACGACTGCACTAAATCCTTATAAAGTTTAGTAGTCATGAGAATGTCCATATGCAGCTGATAATGACTACAAACATAATTATAAGCTGAATAATAATCATAACAAAAAGGCGCGAAAATGCTTGCTGACTTTGTATTGTAAATCTACGTTATATATGTGTATGGGTGACTTTAGAATTTAATAAACAACAGTATGCACTATGCATAGGCTATAATATGTGTCAGCTCTACAGACATTTCGACAGACCGCTTATAATAAAGAATTGTTGAAAGAGAGGGTGCAGATATCCGCTATGTAAACAATTTCCCATGATGCACCGCGGTAAACATTTCGTTCAGCGCCTCCGTCGGCCTTTTTGGGCATTTGTTGGTAGGGAGAATTGCAAGAATAACCAAAGAAGCAAGGAAACGCCCAAATTTGTCACCCAAGAAACGACAACACCCATTACAGATTTTTTTTTTATAAATTCAATGAAGGTGTTCTAAGAAGAACAGTGCTCAATTTTTACGAAAGAAAAGAGATTCCCAAACTGGAAAAAAATCCATGAAGAAATTAAAGAGAACCTTTCCTACCCCAGCAGCCGAGAATCTTTGAGAAATGTTCTCAAGAAAATTGGGTTCTAGTATGCAAAGGTTGACGGTAGAAGATTTCTGATGGAATGTAGTTATGTTGCATAGCCTATGCCCGCTGCAAGTTTTTGGGAGAAATGGGGAAACTTGTATCTTCAAACAAAAACGTTATCTACCTAGACGAGACTTGGATTAACCAGAACCACACAGTTTCTAAATGTTGGGTTGACAACACTTCAGATAAGGCTGTGGGAGTGAAGGTGCCAACAGGGAAAAGAAGTCAATTGATTGTGCTCCATGCTGGAACAAAAGATAGATTTGTTCCCAATGCTGCACTTATCTTCAGGGCAAAAAATTATGGGGGACTATCATAATCAAATGAATGCTGGGACTTTTTAAAAATGGTTTCAGCATCAACTTCTCCCACCATGCTTCCGGGCATATACATACATACCTTTAAATTGCTGATCTTGTATTGATTTTTATTATCACACCTTTTAAGTGTTCAATTTGTGTACTATATATTTATACCTGTGCTCACTTAGTCACATTTGGTCATTCTTTCCATGTTTGTATATTAGGCCTACCCTTTGGAAAAACTGTAGCAGGATGCTCTTTGGCGCTATATTTTGTGGTAGACTTTTATTCCTCTTCCTCAACTTTGCATTGTATCTGACCTGAATGTTTTTTGCTTCCAGCTGCCCGCATCCAGCAGAGCACCACTGTCAAGAGGAAGGATATTCGTAAATTCTTGGACGGAGTTTATGTTTCTGAAAAGGGCCATGTTGTAGAGAAAGAACAATAAATGCAGACACAAGTTATACTACATTTTTGCTCTCCATTATTACTACTGTAGTTCATTTAGTAATAAGTCATGATAGCATCTTGGGTAGTCCCTCACCATTTTTGCATTTTTGCATTGTCAAAAAGTAGCCATGCCAGAAGAAACGAGGGTAAATTTGGCATTATTATAGTTAAGAGTGATACCATATTAACAAAGTATTCACCCCCCTGATACTACTCTCCTTGCCGCGGTTGGGGGCCGGCGACTGGGGCTTGATGGGGGATGGATGTGGTCATTTCCCTTCCTATCTCCCCTCGAGCTTTCGTCCTCAGCTTGAGTAGTTTTTCATTCCTCATTCTATGTTTTTCCCCTTCTATTCTTATTCTGTCCCATTTGGCTGTCCTCGGGCAGCCCCTCTCTCATGTCTCCCTGGCCTGGCTAGGTAATTGACTCCTGACCCGTTTTGTCTCTTCGGTTGCTGTTGTGGCCGGACTGACTTGATTCCCTTCGGTAATGCATTTTTTGCTTCTCGATGTGATTTTCTACCTTCGACCTGATCTCATTCTTCGCCCTGATCACTTCTTGGTTGGTTTTGCGGTGTAGCAGTTCTTGCCTCATCCTTCGGCCCTGCCCTATAAGAGCTCATGTGGTCCGGCTGAACTGGTGAAATGGCGAGAAATGTCTGCGTGTCTTCACCTTCCTCGATTTGTTCCCCTACTGCCCTTCCCCTATCTATCTTGACTCGTTTAGTTATATATCTTGATCGAATCCTTCGGGCCAGCCCTATGAGAGTTCTTTTGTAGAGCTCAGTGGTCTGGTTAAACTAATATTTAAAAAAAAAAAAAATCACAAATGTTCTGGGATTTATGGCTTGCTCAATAAGTAAGGGTCTACTCCATACTGTATTGGATTGTGATTAAAGGTGGTGATAGGGAGTGCCTGCTAATGGCTTCCTTAACACTCATGTTCATACTACAGATCCTGTAGTAAGAGAGAATGACCATATTTTTCTTTGGGTGGCATTTTTTGGTGCATCAATTATCAAACTGAGTTTATTTTTCCTATTTTTGGTTGTGTGGAAATTATATATCCAAAGATCAAACTATGTATCCTGTACCAGTATTCCTGAATGATTATTATAGGTACCGGCATGGAGAGGTTTTGAGTGTAAAGAGTGGTACCAAGGTGGATTAGGTTGGCCGTTATCCAATCAAGTTCGTCTTTGATCTTGGCTTGGGATTTGCTTCAAAGTTGAATTGAACTGATGTAAATAAGTGTCCTTGTATGGCATCTCCAGAAAAGCATTACATTTTTTACCCCCTATGGAAGAGAGAAATGGAGGATGAATGGAAACATATAAGGAAGGAGTGAAAGCAAACAGAAGATTAGAGAAACAAAGAAAATTGCAAATGAAAGGTGGGGTCAAAGATTGAGAGAATTTTGAGGAACGAAAGATGTTCTGGAAGGAGGCAAATAGAGGAAGGAATAGAAAACAAAAGCGGGAAAAGTCTGTGAAAGATGCAAATGGAGAGTTAGTGGAAGGAGTGCAAGTGAAGGGTGAGTCTGTGAGTACAGTATTTGGAGCGTTCGCTCACGATATGGATTCTTTCTGCTCCTAGGCAGGTCATTTGAAATGGCGAGCCATGAGTTCAAAGAGAGCCATAACTTTGTTAAGGCATTTCGTCAATGATTCCGGGGCCACTGCTAAATATTAGGTTTTCATTCTTCCCTTTGGGACTCAAACCTATAATGTGCCAGTTGCAAATGAAGCACATGATTGCCAGTGGTAATTGAAGCATTAATAGCGCCAGTCTCTGACATAGCATTGTCCGAGGGCTCCTCTTACACGCTTTAGAGGCAGAGGCCAGTCAATATACAGTATATATAGGCTGTTGCTGATTGCTGGACTAGGTGCCACAAAGTGCGAAGCCAGGCCATCCAATTTCCCTAGTTCCCTTTTCTTTGTGGTATTGATAGAGGACTCGATCAAATAATTCTCTTACTGTCGCCTAGAGGTGGCGGCCAGGCCGAAGTTCCTAACCAACCAGGTACGATTACAAATTACCGAAAGTGATTATGAAAGGAGATACGTATGAATTAAAGAATTAACACCTGTGGGGCTACAGTAATTAATTTTGTCTTCCCACTGTAATTGTGCTTGGTCATTTTTTACTGGTAGGACGATGGGCATGAAAGAACCACTAATGAACAAGTTTACTTTACGGCCATGTGGGGATGAAATTAAGTAATTTGGTTAAGAAAAGCTAAATATTGTCAATGAATCGGTCGCTTTAAGGTCAGAGGGGGCCAGAGGAAATAGATTATAATTATATGAACTGTAGTTGGATAGGACTGCCTTAGTGATCTTACAGCTAAGGTACATGAAGTCGAGTTATTAAGTGATAAAAAGCATGAAGTATACTGTACATCTTAACCCTTTCTCTGCGGGCATATTCAGGCACTCTTGAATCTATAATGTAAAACTTGCAAAATAAACAAACTAAAAATGGGACGATACAAGATAAATGCAAAAGAACTTATCAATATCGCTATGTGGAAACGACGCTTAACCCGGCAAGCGCGATAGGCCTCACGGAAGGCTTCCTATAGGGAACGCGATAGGCCTCACGGAAGCAAGACCATAAAAAAAGCCTTCCAAAAAAAAAAGGGCCTATCAAAATAAAGGAATTTGTCTCTAGGTGAGATAATTCCCCTCTAGTACTCATCCATGTGTTTCTCCCCCCTCCCCCTCCCCTCCTTCCCCACCTTATTCCCCTCTCCCCCCCTCCTCAATTATCACCTATTTTTCCTCTTATTATCATCATTTATCGGTTATTTTTCTCTCCCGCGATAATGTAGCACAAGTGGGTTGCATAAAAGATCGTTGCAGCAACACCCAGACACCGGCCCACACCGCCTCGCTCGTCTCAGTTGACTCACAGACAGCGAGAGGGGAGGGCTGCCTGTGGCTCTCTCTCGCCTGAGATTATGACTGGGTGGCCAATATCTTTGTTTTCCACCACCCAAATGCTTTTCCAACTTATTTTAGCACTCTTGAAGGTTCATATATACATCATATATGTAAAATAAAAGCATACCGAAAACAAATAATGCTCTATATTGTATATATAACGAATTCTGTCAGAATCCAAGGCTAGAAATGCACAAATAACTACCCTAGCCCCTAGGTCTATATCGCGCTTGTCTTAATAAAATAACATTTTGAAATAAAAGAACACAATCCACCACATAGGGACAGAACTAAATGAGCAAGTCAATTTGTTTCCCAAGTAAACTGATCGCACATATAACAATGCACCTCGTCATGTTCAAGGAATTGGTCAATTTGGGAAGTCCAGGACGTTCTGGTAAATTTTACTAAATTCTGTATGAATAAAGAAACCACAATTTATATCAAATTTTTTATTAATTATTACGTTTTCTCCACTAACCAACTTTACTCCCAAACTCGATTAATGAAATTAACAAACACATGTGGCAGTCCGGGGATTCGAACCCAGGACGCTCGCACCGAAAATCAACACACTTACAGTATGCATTGCACCACAAAGACGGTTAAAGAATGTTGCACAAGCCTACGATTTATTATGCAGTTTCGAATCCTGCATACCAATCTTAGCATGTACAACCATTCCAACTGCGCTATCGGAGGCTATGCATATATGTGAATGGAAAAAGTAATTAATGGGGCACTTAACCCTACGGAAGGCCTCTCGATAAACTACTACTGAACCAGAATTAATTATTATGTTTTCTCCACTAACCAACTTTACTCCTAAACTCGATTAATGAAATTAACAAACACATGTGGCAGTCCGGGGATTTGAACCCAGGAAGCTCACACTGAAAATCAACACACTTATGCATTGCAGCTCGAAGACAGTTAACCCTTGTCTAGCGGGGTGTTTTGGGCTCATTTGGGAATATTCAGGCCCTCCAGCATGATAAATCAAGCATCTGCATGAAAAAAAAAATATTTAGCAAAACACTAGGCACTAAAAGCTTCAAAATGAGACCAGAACGAGCTACGTAGCACTCGTGGTTCTCTTGCAGTGATGCCACGAACATGGGAGTTTAGCATATATCGGTATATTTTTCCCAGCTATGCTCACTACTGGCTACACTGCCGGCCTCTCGAGAACACAGGGAACATGAGTTAATGGGCGGCGGTAAGCCCTGGGAGTCGGCTGTCTGGCCCGCTGTGCTCCCGGCCATTTGCACTCTATTTTAACCCTTTAAAAGACTTAATAATTCTCCTAACTTGCTGTAAATTGGTACACGACTTAAGTCGAGCGCTGCCAATAAGGGGTTAAAGAATGTTGCACAAGCCTACGATTTATTATGCAGTTAATCCTGCATACCAATCTTAGCTACAACCATTCCAACTGCGCTATCGGAGGCTATGCATATATGTGAATGGAAATAGTAATTAATGGGGCACTTAACCCTAAGGAAGGCCTCTCGATAAACTACTACTGAACCAGAATTAATTATTATGTTTTCTCCACTAACCAACTTTACTCCTAAACCCGGCTTTCTAGGGCCTTTCCTAGCTGATGCTGAGAGGATTGGGTTCTAGTCATATGGTGATGGGCTGGTCTATCAGAGTGAGAGCTGAGCAATCTCTGCCATACCCATAGCTTACTCTGACTGTTCCTTTAACTTATATATTTTCTAGATCTTAAGTGACGGCGTCTCTTCCGTGGATTGACCTCCCAATCTACCAAGATTGGAAGCCAAAGCGTCACATTTTTCCCTTGCCCCTCAACTTTCTCTTCATAATTGCTGAGGGGCACAGGGCCCTGGGTGGGGCTTTGGTTTCCCGGGCGTTTCCGCACCCTCCTTGGCTCCCCGCCATGGAGTGGCTTCGGTCACCCAGGCTTTATTGTGGTCGGCGGGGAGGGTTCTGTGGGGGCGCTCGGTTATGGCCTTGGAATTGCTCGGGGCCTTGGGGCTGTTCGGCCAGGCAGCTTGGGGAACAACAACAACAACAACAACTACTCCTAAACTCGATTAATGAAATTAACAAACACATGTGGCAGTCCGGGGATTCGAACCCAGGACGCTCACACCGAAAATCAACACACTTATGCATTGCACCACGAAGACAGTTAAAGAATGTTGCACAAGCCTACGATTTATTATTATTTATTAAATTTGCAATTTGACAAGATGTCAATAAAAGTACAAAAAACATACATAAGAACATAAGAAAATGGGAGTCTGCAGAAAGCCGATTGGCCTAAGCAAGGCAGATCCCTGTCCCACACAACCCCAATTACAAAGCCCAATTATAGGCTGAACACTAATACCCTGAGGATCATCTTAACAAAACGGTTAGAGATTTAACGCAGGATTACGGGGTCTGCAGAGCGCTGATTGGCCCTGATACCTGTAAGCATAGGGGAGCATCTGTACGCGCCGGATACCTTACCCTCTACGCATGCGCGAAAATGTAAGCCTCTCTTGGCCCCGCCCCCCGTTCCCCGCTTTTAAATAAACCCTTTAAACCGTTCCTGCCAGCTCGCTCTGTAGTACAGTCACTAGAGCTCCTGCTTGGCATTCAGATATCCAGTGTTCGATCCCACTCGAAGTTTAGTATATTTTTATATTTTTATTTTGTCATTTGTGTTATGTTATATTATATTATATTAGGGTTAGGTTAGGTTAATCTAATCTAATATAATATAATATTTGTACATTTTCGGCAGTGGGCGGGGCCAAGGGAGGCTTACATTTTCGCGCATGCATAGAGGGTAAGGTATCCGGCTGCGTACAGACCCTCCCTAAGCATAGCATGCTTCAAGTGACTCCTAACAATTACTACCCTAATAATAACCTACATTTATTGTACAAATAAATTAAGGAAATCGCAAAAGCCAGCAATTGATCTATCGACAATGAATAGATACAGTATAATAAATCAAAAATTTTGAAAATATGAAGAAGGCAATAGATTTAAACAAAAGAGTACTCTTTTAACAAGAACAATTAATTATAAAAAATAGTAACTAGAAAAAATTAAATATTAATACAGACAAAAAGTAAGCAGAGATAATAATAGAAACTTCAAGTTAATAATGCTTGATTAAAATTATTGATATCAAATTTTAAAATAGTCACAATAATTGACCTTAACCCGTACAGCCCCAGCGACGCGTCTGACGCGTCGGCAATGTATGTAACGCACAGCCCCAGAGACGCGCCTGGCGCGTCACCCTAATTGCGCCGACTGTAACCTCAGGTGTAGCCACTCAATAATAATAATAATAATAATAGTTCTTAAAGCTAGCGCATGCTAAGCTAGCTAAGGATAGCTCAATAAGGCCGATTAGGCGTATTTCCATTGGGATCCTGTACTACTATCCCATCCCTTTGCTCATGAGGGATGGTAACGACTCAGTGCTTGTGAAAAATCTTTAATGCGCCGAGCGTGGGCGCGAACCCGGGCCTTCTGGGTGGAAGTCCGAGACGCTAGTCACTACACCAAGCGAGCCGCTTGGTGTAGTGACTCAGATTTGTATGGGAACTGTGTACGTATCCCACGCAACCGTGCCGATGGTTGAAAACTCTTAGAAGTCCACGTGCGTGCGCGTGAGCGCGGAATAACCTCTTTTTTTGGGGGGGTAATTGCCTTCAATTTTTTGAGCGGTTTTTCGTGGTTTTTCCTTCATTCCTAACCCATTCGCTATTGTTTCTGGAATAAAAAAAAAATTTGAAAACCGGCCGGGTTCTGGTGAACAAACATTACAAAACTAGCCGGGGCTCCACGGGTTAAAAAGATTAAATTTATGCAACAATTTACATGCAACAAAACCTGTCTACTAATGATTAATCAAGTGTCTGCATGAAATGAAATGTATTCTGCCAAAAACTAGACGAAAATAGCTTAAAAATGACACTAGAATGAGATTTGTAGCGCGTGGGCTTAACCGGCAGCGGTACCATAGACATTGGCGAAAACTCGCTATTTATGAGCAATGTGGCGCTATTTTTGCCTTTGGCATCACTGCTGAGACATGGGGCTGGGGTCTCAGTGCACGGACTGACGTGCTTGCGGTCGGAGGTGGGTCTTTTGCACTCCCGCCCACTGACACTCAATTTCTACACCTTTAACCCTCCTGGCCCGGTTGTCATTTTAAAATGACACCACGAATTAAGGGCCGGTGCCCGGGTGTCATGTTAAAATCTGTAAGCTTGAAAGCCTATTCAGCTTGGTCTGAACGCCGTGAGTCCGACGCATGTAAACAAAGCCGATCGTTACGTCACCGCACCTCCGAAAAAAAGAAAGAGAAGACTCGTTTGTTATTGTATTTCTACACTTAGGTCCTTTTTTACCCTTATATGATTCAGCTCTGTCGAATTTAATTTCCAGCTCACATTGGCTACTGCTTCTGCTGTTGATCTAAACTTTAGTTCCACTCTTAGTGGTCTATCCCCTTGACTTTCACAACATCCCTTTCCTTTCTTACCTTCATATCTGCCAGGTGCTCTTCCACATCTCCAAAGATTACTACACACTTACCTCTATCTATTGTCTCTCTCACTACCTTCTCTTTCTTCTTTAAAACTTGCACTACATTTTTTTCAAACTCTTTCTTTTCCTTTTCTCTCTCTTCCTTCTGCTCCTTCACAATTTCTTCAAGGGCTTATGTCTGTATGTCTGTATGTCGTTGTTTCAGTAGTGAAAAGATCGTCATATTGCTAACATCGCCTGCAAGTGCTCTCCACTGAAATCGTCATCACAACTGAACCAGTTGACATAGAGAGCTCTACTCAACGCCAGTCTACAGATTGGAAACCGCACTACATTTATAGATGCGTGGGAAATTTCTAGCAGTTAAACTAAACAAAAATACGGTAGCCTAGGCCTAGACGTTTTTCGGCCAGATCGCCCGGGTAGCCCACTCATTTTGAGAGCCTGCCCGGGCCAGGAGGGTTAACAGGCTTTACAAGCTTGGAAATTGCTCTAAATTGCCATGACGTTCCGGAACGTCTCACGCAGCCAATGGGTTAATACAGTATACGTGAAATAATGGAAAAGCATCTCGCCACCACCAAGCAATTTTTCTTCACTGCCCACCACACCTCCAAGCCACAAGGAAACAACCCCCAGTCCAACAAGATGTGCGCAAGTCGCTATCATTGAAATGACACATCCTCCAACACCCCGGAAAAATCTATTTATCACCATAGACAATCCCGAAGCCCAGTATAAAAGGAAAGATGACAAGAAAGGGCGCCATTCTATCCCACAGCCGCATCACCGCCGTGACCGTGAGGCCGAGAAGGACTACCCCAAGCACCACATGAAGTCCCCCTCACACCGGTGTCCTTATTAACCTGAGACAAACCAACTGAAACAACCCAACAAAAGGTATGACTACCGCAGCATTTTTTAAGATGAATACATAGTTGGAAAACTATATCTTATTTGTCACTGGAGAATAAGTAATACTGTAGCTGGAAAACTTTGGCACCCAAATTATTATTGGAATAAACCTCTCGTTGCACTGGTAAGTTGTTTACTTCAATAGATGTTTGGAATCGTGGCTCATCTAAACAATCTGTTATTAGACCTTGCTGGAGGTAGCTAATATCCATTCCTCTCCACGATCTGGCGCCACTGTGAATAGAGAAGGCGGACACTGTCAAGCGCTCTATTCGGGGTAGACCAAACTGTCTAGTAATTGTCCTTGCAATGGCTGGACGTTATTAGGCACAGGCTCTGTGAGATACCATCTAGCTAACGGCACTCATCAGGGAGTCCCTCCGAGGTAAAAATATCTCAGAAAAGGCCAAAGTATACCCATCAAGCTCAGTTCTGAAAGACTTATAACGGTTAGAACAGTTAACAGCAAAGTACTAGTGATGCCCATTTAATTCAGGGAAGTACTTAAATGTAATCTTGTTATCTTAATACAAAGTGAAGTATAAATATTCTAAACAAGAACCAGTGAAATCATGAATCATAAATCAAAATCGGTGTCCCATCGTATAGAATTGCTCCGATTCAAAGGTACGCCAATTCTACTTAAAATATAACAGTACAGTACAAGTGTAGAGCCTAGTATACACGTGCCGTTTTTCAGCCGTACAAAAAATTGTGACGTCACTTACAGACATGCTGGCTGTACGTAGTGTGAACCGGGAAGCCGTCTACCACAATCCGGACCGGACAAAAAGATGGATTCGATTTATCTTTTTTGGGTCCGCACAAGAAGTCTGTTCCGTACTTTGAACATTGAAGTGAAATGTGTGTAATTTTGTTATGCCAATTTCTATTACATTATAGTTAATATCGCATAACAATATAAGCTATATGTATAATGTTAATGGCAAGGCAAATATTAAGGCAGTTTAACCCTTTCACGCATTTATGATGCAGAGGTTGCCAGATTAGCAATAAGAAATAGTTCTCTCACTCTTATAATTACCTCTCCAAAATTAGTTTTCTTCCCACAGCTAACTCAAAGACAACTGCAGAGGTTGAAGTAACTAAACTACAGGTTTCAAAATACCCCTGATGGTAACAAAGGCTTTAAAGTATCCCCAATAGGCTCAAAATTGCGTCATATGTCGAAGAGGGTTAATACGGTACACTATTGATCGTGTACCTGGCAGCCGTCGCGGCACCACCAAAGTTAACACGTACTCTTTTGTGCGCCTCCAGATACAGACAATAAACACCTAGATTATAACTACAGAACAACAACATGCTTCTCCAATAAGTTTTTTCTAATCGTGATCTGATATAAATTTTAGTACTGTAGGCCTATACGATTGAATTGCAAGTGCGTTTTTTTTTAATCATCAGTTTACTAATCCTGAGTCAACCACTACACTCGTAATTCAGTGATGCGCAATATATTTCCATGAACATTGGTCACGGAGAGGAACAGAACTGATTTAAATATGTGGGCAACTGCAGGCTGTACTTAGTTTCTTACAGTTTCTTACAGTAGATCCTCTGGAAAAAGGCAAACTAGGCCTGTGTATCCAGCTCAGTACCAGTACTTGCACTGCTGCGGTCGTTCACGGTTTAGGCGGCGGCGGTAGCAGACGCAACATTTTTACTATTCTGTATTTTTGTTTTATAATCAAACTTCAAATCTTGTCTTCCCCATGCTTTATCAAGATTACTATCAAACTCCCTTATTAATTCGGAATCGACTACATACTGGGGCAGTGCGTTCCACTCATTTACCACTCTATCACAAAATGAGTTCTTTGCCTTCTCAATCCTATTTCTCTCTTTGTAAATTTTCTTAGAGTGTCCTCTCGTTCTTGTTCCCTCCCGCATCAAGAAGATACCTTCACACATATCCCCTCTCTTTCTCCTATATGCCAGTGTCGGAAGCCCCAGTGTCCTCAACCTCTGCTCATAGCCCGCGTTCTTCAACGTTGGTACCAGCTTGCTAGCTCTCCTCTGCACTTTCTCCACTGCTTCTATATCCTTTACCATATATGGAGCCCACACCTGGTTCGCATATTCCAGGTGCGGCCTAACCAGCGCTGTATAGAGATTCCTGAAGATATACGTGATAGCTTGGTTTTTATATATTTTCCTAGTTAATATGCATTGTTGAATTACGGTGGTGGTTCATCTTCGTTCAAAATTAGGAAATAAACATCAAGAAAGATCGTTTCTCAGTCCATGATGACGATCGTCTAGTAGGTGATTACCTTACGCCAGAAAAGTACGTTCCGCTACCCAGAGTCCGGCCCGCATTTCCTTTCAACTTTGGTATTCCGTTTCCGATTTTCGTATGTGACGTCCGTCACACAGGGTTGCCATATCAAAAACGCTAGATAGTAAATAAATGCCAAAAATTGCTAGAATAATGCGGCAATCTCCACAAACATTGCTTTAAAATGGCTCAAATCTCCGAGTATCACTAGAATTCACGGCGTTAGATGTAAAACTTGGCCTGTAGATGGAAGTATATACCTCTAGATCTAGCGGGAAAGTAGCTAAAATGGCAACACTGCCGTCACAGGCCCGAAAACGGACCCGCAAAAGACGGCTCGTGGAACCGGGCTTAACCCATCAAGCGCGATAGGCCTCACGGAAGCAAGACTATAAAAAAAACTTTACAAAGTACCCCAGGGGCTCCCAAAACAAAGGAGATTGTCATTAGGTGAGATAATTCCCCTCTAGTACTTCCTACCACTCATCCATGTGTTTCTCACCCCACCCCTTCCCCACCTTATTCCCCCCTCCTCAATTATCACCTATTTTTCCTCTTATTTTCATCATTTATCAGTTATTTTTCTCTCCCACGGTAATATAGCACAAGTGGGTTGCTTAAAAGATCGTTATATAACACCGAGACGCCTCTCGCAAGCTTCAGTTGACTCAGAGACAGCGAGAGAGGAGGGTGTGTGACTCGCTCTCTCTCGCCTGAGAATACGACCGGGTGGGGAATATTTACGATTTTCACCACCCAAATGATTTTCCCACTTATTTTATCGCTCTTCAAGGTTCATATATTCGTCATATATGTAAAATAAAAGCACATTGAAAACAATTAATGCTTCATATCGTAAATACAGTATAACAACTTATGTCAGAATCCAAGGCTAGAAACTCACAAATAAGTACCCTTGCCCCTAGGGTATTTTCGCGCTTAATGGGTTAACACCTCAATTGGTGGAAGTACATATCTACTATCTACATATTACCCTTATAACAGTACAAGTGTAATACCTCGATTGAAGGAAGTACTAAAGTACAGTAGGGGCTCACATAGAACGTGTTCGCATAGAACAAGTCGCTTATAGAACGACCGACCTAAAATATTGTTCCAATATTTTCGTTAGGAACGAATGTGATCATATAGAACGATTTCGCCATCAAAGTAGGGCAAATCCGAGGAGTTCTCATATAGAGCGCCGAAATATCGTACGCTCCTGACGGAAATTTACGCTTACAGTGAACATTGACCATATTGGGCCACCAAACTGCCGCGATCACATACTGTAGAGCGAAATCACATAGAACGGCCTCGTTTATCGACCAATTTCTCGTTCTATGTGAGACCCTACTGTATATTGTCGAAGCAACGGTCTTACAAGTGAACTTATTGTGCGTCTCATATTTTGTTCTATACCATTATCTATTATTACATATGCGATAACCATGTGTAAAGAAACATACAGTAATATGAGTGTACGTTTTGTTATAATTATCCTCTATTACTTTATGTGCATGTGTTGAAATGAATTCGGCTCCTCCAGTCAAGTAGAACCTACCTAATTAAACCAATCAACCCCAGCAAAAATCTGGTATAACAATACGGATATACAGGGTGTCCCGAAATAGACGTGCCAAACTTCAGGATTATGTTAAGAAAAATAATCTATAAGCAAAATTCCAAATTTTACTCGTTACAGAGATATTGCCTGCTTAAAATGGCATTTTCTTTAGTATGTCCCCATAAGGCTGGCCTAGCTGTCCTAGAACCTACCACGCCCAAATCTAACTAACTCAGTACAGTGCTGTTATGCCACGCTTTTATAGAAGCGAGGTATATTCTGGTCGCACTTCCCAGCTCTGAGAATTGTGCAGTATCTTCAACTTAGGATGCTCTCGACTGGGCGAGGACTGACCTTAACTCTATTTGAGATGACGGAGGATAAAGTTATTCCCGACATACCTACCAACCATCTACCACCCATGACTATCATACCAAATCAAACCATCCGCATTGCTAGCATAAGAACCTGCAGTGGCAACCAGAGGAACCGAGGAAGCAACGACAACAACAAGAGAAGACCAAAGAGAGAAAACGCGGCTCGGAAGGGAAACTACGATAGCCGCTCAGACCAACACGTGGCCGCACGGTACTCCAGCAACACCATGCAAGTTCATCACCAACCCCTGCAATGTGCCCCTGTAGAATATCAAAACCACAGTAAAGTGAATGTTAAGTTGCAAAGTGAATATGTAGAACCAGTGCTAACTCATCACAACATTGCAAATAATGAAGAAATAAACAGGCAAGAAATAACAGAACAGCCTCACATGTCATACATAAATATCCCTCAGATCCAGCACAAGCCAAATACCAAAGTTAAATAATTGCATGCATCATCCTCAAGTAATCCCCAAGTGCAAACAAACCCTAGTGCGACCGGCTCCCTGAAAGAACACAAAGCCAGAGTGTCACCCATGCCCCTCTTGCCCCGAAATCGTGCAACGAAAACGCCAACAAAAATGGAGTCATTATGCGTGCTGAACAAAAAAGAATCAAGCAATCAGCCTACTGGCTTTACACCTAATTTGAGTTCTGTGCTCGAAGCTCCCAGGATAGAAGGGAGAAAGGAAGGTACAAGTCTTGTCGAAAAATGTAATTCTTTATCTTCTGGTGATCCATACCAAAGGGGGACAGAAAATAATTCAATCGGTATCTTCTCCAAATGTGAGATCCCGATCGAATCACAAGATCTTGTACAAAGCAGCTTCTTGAGTCTTTCTTGTGACTTCGTAATCACAGACAGGGACGAGATAGAGTCATTGGCTGCTATATCTTTCGATCAGTTCATAATAGACGACCCAAGTACTATTAGTGCAAGTTTAGTTAACACCACTCAGCCTAGGCTTGCATCACCGTACTTCTTCGAGGTTCAGGACAGTAATTATATGAACTGTCCACCTACGCCGGGAAATACCTTAAGTTTACCGAGTGTAGGGGATCCTTTATTATCATCCTCCAGGTTCAGCGTGAATAGTGATCAAGTGCGTCGAGACGAGAGAAAGGAGAGATAGAGCAGAACGAAAACTGGAATTGTTTGGGCCCGAACCTAGCTGGGAAGTGTGAAATCCCAGGTCCCTGTAGTCAAGAACCAAGACAACCGTGCCTCTACCAGTGTGCTTCAAACTCGCTCTCTAAGTGTTCTACTCTCTACGCAATCCTTTAAGTGTTTTTCTTGTTCGTAATGGTAACGATGATTACAGTGAGGATCTAGACTGAGGTATTTCAAGGTTCACAGTGTTAACATAAATTAAGAAGAATTTCCATTCTTCCCTTCTTTATTTATTATCCGTTGCTCTGTTTCGGGAGAACAATACACACTTCTATCGTGCGAAAAATATTTATATACTTCCTTGAATTCAGGGTCCTGTATTCTTCAACTGTATATTTATCCGGTTATTAAGACCTACACCTACACGTAAAACTTGAACACTTATTCAGACCTGAGTTTATACGCTACTTATCATCCGGGTACAGATCCAATAGTGAAAGTTCAGTCGCAGAGTATTTGCTACCTCAGTCACTCATAGATGACTAATATTCTAACCATACGTTTATGAAGTTATCTTTAATATTTATCACTCTTTGAGTTATTACAGTTTAATTACTTCTTCAAGTTATTTTAACTTATTGTTCGTTTTGAAATCAAATACTGTCCTATTGTCCATACTTATCAGTGCTACGCTTACAACATCGCAGTAACTATTATTTACTTACATTCAAGCCATATTTGAGAGTGAAATGCTGGGTGTGAAGGGAATTTCATGGTCTCCTGAAATATCCCCAGGCTACCTTTAGGATCAACTTTTCCTGGTACCTGGCGCGGGGTACGAACCTCTGAAGGGAATTTAACCCCCCTAAAAACCCACAGGTTTTGAGATGCCTTGGGTGGGGTTCGAACCCTGGTTAGTGACCCAACGATCACCACCAGGCCCGCGCGCTAACCCACTGTACTACCACGGACGTACTAAAAGTATAGCAACCTTAGTCCGATTTTTAAGAACCAGGTGATAGTCTCGTGGTGTTATCACGTGATGAGTTTATTGGACTTACCATCTCCGACTATTTTACGCTATACCTGACGTCAACTCGGGTTAGTATTATTGTGGGTGCGGGACATTTTCGAGGGCATTACATTACATCCTTCTTTAACTGGGCTAGTCCCTAGCCTATTTTAAGGTCGTAAGGTATCGTAGCTGTATTACCTCAGCAATCTCAATATTGTTGGTATAGGGTTCGCGTGACGGGTGCTCCACGTAGCTACCTGGTCACGTTCCCTAGCTGCCACCAATGAAATGCTGGGTGTGAAGGGAATTTCATGGTCTCCTGAAATATCCCCAGGCTACCTTTAGGATCAACTTTTCCTGGTACCTGGCGCGGGGTACGAACCTCTGAAGGGAATTTAACCCCCCTAAAAACCCACAGGTTTTGAGATGCCTTGGGTGGGGTTCGAACCCTGGTTAGTGACCCAACCATCACCACCAGGCCCGCGCGCTAACCCACTGTACTACCACGGACGTACTAAAAGTATAGCAACCTTAGTCCGATTTTTAAGAACCAGGTGATAGTCTCGTGGTGTTATCACGTGATGAGTTTATTGGACTTACCATCTCCGACTATTTTACGCTATACCTGACGTCAACTCGGGTTAGTATTATTGTGGGTGTGGGACATTTTCGAGGGCATTACAGAGAGGTTTGTATATTTATTTCAGGACTTTATTTATTGTGATTTGAGACTTATCCTCTCTGTGTGTTATTATTCATATGTTAATTTGTAACATTATTATTCTTTATATATGAATGTTATGTTTACTTTTCCAGAGACATATACCTAGCTATTAAGGAATAAAGCCTGTATATATATAGGAGAAAGAGAGGGGATATGATAGAGACTTTTAAGATAGTGTCAGGAAAGTATGATGAGGATGTGTGTGAAGGTATCTTCTTGATGCGGGAGGGAACAAGAACGAGAGTACACTCTAAGAAAATTTACAAAGAAAGAAATAGGCTTGAGAAGGCAAAGAACTCATTTTGTGATAGAGTGGTAAATGAGTGGAACACACTGCCCCAGTATGTAGTCGATTCCGAATCAATAAGGGAGTTTGAAAGTAATCTTGATAAAGCATGGGGAAGACAAGATTTGAAGTTTGATTATAAAGCAAAAATACAGAATAGTATAAATGTTGCGTCTGCTACCGCCGCCGCCAACACCGTGAACGACCGCAGCAGTGCAAGTACTGGTACTGAGCTGGATACACAGGCCTAGTTTGCCTTTTTCCAGAGGATCTACTGTAAGAAATATCCTTTACTTGTGTGATTTTTGTCCATTGCATATTACTAGAGTGTTGTTGTTGTTGTTGTTGTTCCCCAAGCTGCCTGGCCGAACATCCCCAAGGCCCCGAGCAAGGCCAAGGCCATAACAGAGCGCCCCCACAGAACCCTCCCAGCCGACCACAATAAAGCCTGGAGTGACCGAAGCCACTCCATGGCGGGGAGCTGAGGAGGGAGCGGAAACGCCCGGGAAACCAAAGCCCCACACAGGGCCCTGTGCCCTTCAGCAATTATGAAGAGAAAGTTGAGGGGCAAAGGAAAAATGTGACGCTTTGGCTTCCAATCTTGGTAGATTGGGAGGTCAATCCACGGAAGAGATGCCGTCACTTGAGATCTAGAAAATATATAAGTAAAAGGAACAGTCAGAGTAAGCTATGGGTATGTTGTTTAATAGAGCTAAGGGTGATTCCTACCCATTGGAGAGGTACCTAAGTTGATGATTAGCGCTGATTCCTAAGGTGGAAATCGCAATCAGATTAGGCCTATCTCAGAGTCTGCATGAAAAGACTAACAATGTGAATGAACTCTAGAATAGAGGGCGGGTGCCCAACCCCGAAAGGAGTTGAAATAGGGGAGCTATCCCCCCGCCAAAGGTGGCTTTCTAGGGCCTTTCCTAGCTGATGCTGAGAGGATTGGGTTCTAGTCATGTGGTGATGGGCTGGTCTATCCGAGTGAGAACTGAGCGATCTCTGCCATACCCATAGCTTACTCTGACTGTTCCTTTTACTTATATATCTTCTAGATCTCAAGTGTTTTCCGTGGATTGACCTCCCTACTGCCAACCTAGAAGTTGGCAGATTGGGAGCCAAAGCATCACATTTTTCCCTTGCCCCTCAACTTTCCCTTCATAATTGCTGAGGGGCACAGGGCCTTGGGTGGGGCTTTGGTTTCCCGGGCGTTTCCGCACCTTCCTCAGCTCCCTGCCTTGGAGTGGCTTCGGTCACCCGGGCTTTGTTAGTGGTAAGCAGGGAGGATTTTGTGGGGGCGCTCGTTTATGGCCTTGGCCTTGCTCGAGACCTTGGGGCTGTTCGGCCAGACAGCCTGGGGAACAACAACAACAACAACAACTCTAGAATAGAAACACTTTACAGTCCTTAAGTCCAAGTGATGTATAATACATAGACTCAGATATGCGCAAGGATCTTCTGGAATGACGTGTATCACTGGTGTATGTGTAATGGACGATGTCGTATCTATATCTCTTCTTCAGGGGTTCGCGGGAGCCCGGACCCAAGGAAGTATGTATACCCAAAGTCGGTGTGAGATAGGTGTTTCGTGTTCCCCAACAAGCGGGGTAATGGTGGCAAACTAGAGGGAAGTCACAAAGAGTCACTTCAATTATTACGTGAATTGAAACAGTCCTGGCACATTTTATTTTATTTTATTTATTTATTTTATTTTTTTCTGCTAGAAGCCGTAATTCCCGTGAAGGGGTGGCCATGAACATTAGGCGTTTGTCACGAATTGCTAGGTCAAGTTGCCCGGTCTTGACATCTACCAATAACATTTTGACAGCGGGTTTGACCTCCCGACCCTTTGATCAACAGCTGACGCTTTACTGACTATGCCACGGCTCGTGTCTAAATCTAAATAAAATGGTGTCTTACTTCTAACCACAACACGAGTCATTTAATTCGGACAGGGGAGCAGGAGCACTGGGGATGAGGAAGACGCTGGACACAGGGCAGCGGCGAGACAGGAGAAGTTCTGTCTTCTCGTCGCGGCTCACTAGAACAGGCCCTGCTTGAGACTCGACGTGGGCTAGTCTAACTTCCGAATTGGGTTTCCCCAGTTGCGGC
This sequence comes from Paralithodes platypus, assembly GCA_032716605.1. Taxonomy (NCBI): domain Eukaryota; kingdom Metazoa; phylum Arthropoda; class Malacostraca; order Decapoda; family Lithodidae; genus Paralithodes; species Paralithodes platypus. The sequence continues at coordinate 3,243,996 of CM064483.1, forward strand.
TTCTTCACTTGTCCGAGTCTGGGCCGAAGAGTTTCAAGAGCCGCTGGGTGTTGGGGATCCTCCGCACTGGTCCAGGAAGCTTCGGGTGTCTGGTGTCCTCTCGCGTCTGCTGTTTTGTAACACTCGAGCTGTGGGGGGAATGGGCTGTCGAACCGACGCACTCAAGTCGCTCTGGAAGAGAGGCGAGAGGGCGACTGTTCAGCGAGCCAAGATTGTTTGCTCTCACGGCTTGTTTGTTACCTTGGGACTCTTCGTTTAGGAATGGCAGCTGAGTCGCATACCGGGGTAACAGCGCTTAGTGTGTCCGACTCGAACGTAGGGGTCTCGCCTTCCGAAGAAAGCACAGAGCTTAGACAAAGATAGCAAGCATCATGACGAGCATACCGTGATCCCTGGCTGGTCACTAGAGCGCGGTTCCCATTTCTCTGTTTTGGACGGACCTGCGTCATTGATGACATGGGTCCTCACAGCCGTGAGTGCTCACGCAGGAGTTAAAACTTCACGTACGTGAAATCCAATGTTGCCACACTACCTTTTAGCTCGCCCAGTAGGCCTTATTTTAAGTATAGATGGCAAATGATTCGTCTTTGTGATACTGCTTGACACAATTTATCGTGATATGCACTATGTAAACAGAGTCAAAATATGGCAGAGTATTTAAAAAGCCTGAAATCCAAGCTAAATTAACGAGCACTAGCATCAAAAGAGGCAATGTACTTCAAGCCTATATTTGTTGATTTCGGAATAAATATTACACAATATCCATAATTGGTCGTCGTGACAAAATGCACAGCTATCAAATTACACTTTCTATACAACTCTGGCTTCACAAAAGGGAAAGTATGAGACTATTTAAAAATGTGGACTACCTTTTCGCCTTGCTCCTGGGCTATAGCAAATCGGCAGTACTTCAGATCGACTAGCCCAACAGTGTGTCCGTGGTGGAGAGAGCGAGTGTTTCTCTTGTTTACATTATAAATACGTACTATACGTACATCCTGTGTGTGTGTGCATAGGTTATAGGGTGTGTACTATTCATTGGTGACCAGTACATGCCAATATAATACCTCATGGGCACCATAAATACACGTAATTGTCTTCCGACGTCCGTCCAAAGTTAAATCAAGTTCAACTCTGATCGATCGAAAGGTCGGAGCCGGCCGTGACGGAGGGCTTCTAGTCTCCGTTCCCACCCGCCGGAGCCCACACGTGGACGGACCTACGTCATCGATGACGTAGGTCCATCCAAAACAGAGAAATGGGAACCGCACTTTAGTTCACGTCTAATACCGTGCCCTCTTGGCAAGCATTATAACTTGCACAATCTAGACCTGGGTTATAACTCTAGCAGCAAGCATCATAACTTGCATGATATAGTCTCCAGTTGGTATTATGACTAGCTTTCGACACTTTAGGCTTCTTAATCTCTCTATCTCAAGAATGTCTAGGATCTGTCGTGAAGCAACCCAAAAATGTTTTGCTTAAGCCAGCAGGCTGAACGCTTGTTGATGGTCTGACTGGCTGAAGAAGTGTCATTTTTAGTAGCGTTGTCCTAGTTGAAACATCTCCGGGCAGGAAGGGCTCATCGGTGGGCCGGGGTAGACCCTCCGTTGACTGGGATGTCCAGGTGGCTGTGTCTCCGGGCATCAAGGGCATGTCGATCGGGAGTAGTCGATTCTGAGAATATGTTGTTCGGGCTAGTGGGACCTTATGCAATGGCTGTTTCTGATCATTGTTGAGGCCCGTTAGGTCGTGCACGTTTTGGACCTGGTTCTGGGATGTGGAAGGAATATTTGGAGGGTTTAAACTGGTATTCCTCTCGTATTTCCGCCTTGGTGGTGATGGGAAATAGGTCGTGGAGAGGCTTGGGAGGATATTCGATCCTTGGGTGCACGCCGTGGCTTGTAGTAGTCGTAGGCAATTTTGGGGCTGTTGGAGGTGTGTGGGGCTTTTGGTGGCTGAAGCTGCGGGCACACGTGGTTGAGTTCGGGCGGATGAATTTGTCCCCCCTTCGAGTCCGTATTTTATGGCGGAGGGTACGTGGCTTCTCAGAGCACGACCCTGGGTATGGGGGACTCTGGCGATGCAGGCCCAGACAGTTGCGTCTGCGTTGTAATGCAACTGTGGAGCTGGTACTGATTTCTGAGGCTGCATATCAAGTAGGCTACTGTACAATTATTGTACCATGACATTATTGAGTTATTATACTTATGTAAATTGCAAAATTATTATATATGACATTAGCTCACTTTGATCGAACCTCCTGGAAACTATTTGACATGGAAAATTTCATTACAGCAATGCAGGGAGGACACTATTTAACCCGGGAATGGCGAGAACACTCTTAAGAGGTTTTGGTGGGCAAGGGTGAGGACCCTCTTAAGAGGTAAGGCCTAAAAAAAAACTTTTAAAAGGCCCCAGTAGCACTTAAAACAATTTTGTTTCCCTCCATACCTCATATCACTCCTCCACATCTGTCAAAATCCCCCCCTCCTTCCCCCCCCCTTCAATTATCACCTATTTTCCCTGTTATTCCCTTATTCATTGGTATATTTTCGTGTAAACATCTCCAACCCGGTTCTATGGTGTGGTCATGTGTGTTACGTAAGGTAGAGACTGGGAGAGTGTGAGGGAGTTGTTGTTGTTGCTGTTCCCCAGGCTGCCTGGCCGAACAGCCCCAAGGCCCCGAGCAGGGCCAAGGCCATAACTGAGCGCCCCCACAGATCCCTCCCTGCCTACCACAATAAAGCCTGAGTGACCGAAGCCACTCCATGGCAGGGAGCTGAGGAGGGTGCAAAAACGCCCGGGAAACCAAAGCCCCACCCAGGGCCCTGTGCCCTCAGCAATAATGAAGAGAAAGTTGAGGGGCAAAGGAAAAAAATGTGACGCTTTGGCTTCCAATCTGCCAACATCTAGGTTGGCAGATTGGGAGGTCAATCCACGGAAGAGACGCCGTCACTTGAGATCTAGAAAATATATAAGTAAAAGGAACAGTCAGAGTAAGCTATGGGTATGGCAGAGATCGCTCAGTTCTCACTCTGATAGACCAGCCCATCACCACATGACTAGAACCCAATCCTCTCAGCAACAGCTAGGAAAGGCCCTAGAAAGCCGCCTTTGGCGGGGGGGGATAGCTCCCCTATTTCAACCCCTTTCGAGTTTGGGCACCCGCCCGTGTGAGGGAGTAGCTCAGTACTACTTCAGCCCTCGAGAGAAGAGGGTGTGAGGCCGGCTGGCTCACAATTGATGAATGAACCGCTCGGTAATAATTCGCGATTTTGACCATCCAAGCGATATTCCCACTTGTTTTATTGTTGTTACAGGTTACTATCTTCATATTAAACGTAAAATAGGCGCATATGAATAAGTAATAACGATATTTATCGTAAAATGACGATTATAGGCAGGAATGGAGCTTAATATTGCCGCCCAGAAGTGTGGTATTCACTACACCCTGCGCGCGCGCGCCGGGTTAAAGATGAACAGCTACAGGAATGAACGCAAAAACAAAGATTAATGCAGGGTCATAACATTAATATACTGTAATATGTATATGGGCAATATAGATATAATTCCATTAAACTCGAGAAAAGAATTCTAATATATAACAACGTTGGCATTTTCGGCGGAGTTCAGCTGATCGGGAGTGACGAACAAATGTGAAGAGGCAGTTTGTAAACAACACACGGAGTCATGGACTGTCAGGTCTGTTTTTCGTAATTAATACCTTTCAATACCTAAGCTCTGCAAAAGATCCAACAACGTCCTGAAGGTATGGTGCAGATCAAGAAATAATCCCATCTCGCCAACAATAAACATACAGGCAGTGTTTTTGAGTGTTTTATCCTGGTCCAGAATCGAGGGAGGTCGCTTGTAAGGCCTATTTCTTAATGATAGTATCGTTTTCTGTTCAATTTATATATCGCGGTCCCTTGACCAGACAGTGATGAAGTCAAATGTTGAGCTGTACACATGCATACAATTTATAAGAGTTGCTCACATAAAAAAGACCACAGATTCACCCATTTCCCATGCCGAGAGTTCCCGCCATTGAACATAGTGACATCATGGTAAACACGCCAGTTCGCGCCACATCAAATAAGTTAGATAAGCTATATTTCTGAGATGACAGGGTCTGGCCATCAAAAGCCAATACCATCTACGCACCTGCTCCAGTCTTCAAGCAGCAACTCCCACAACACCTACCGCATTGCTACCATTTGGAGTCAACCGTTGCAACCCAGGCCCTCCAGTACCCAGGACCAACCTCAACAACAACAAGTGAGAAGCAAGCTAGAAAATGCGCCTTCAAGTAGAGGATGGGATGATTGGGATCTGAACCCAATAGAAAATGCACCCTCAAGATCAGCTCACACTGAAAACTTGGAACCCCAGGATTCCAGGGCCGACTCAAACAAAGACCAATCACTTCCAGAGCTAGAATACGATGAATACATGTTTATGCAAATTCCCCATCAACACCCCCAATACTCCCCCATCGAGTATCCAAATCAACTAACCCAACCTATTAGCCATGCCCATTCACCATCAAACTCTTTCCCTAATTTTGCTACTCACAATAACTCCAATTCTCCATTAATTCCCCAACCTCACAATCTCATGCTAAATCGCCACCCAGTCATGCCCATAGTTAATAAACAAACAGAAAACTCCCAAAGCCTCTCCTCCTGTGATAACCACCCTCATCCTAATTTTAGTGCAACTCCCCACCTCCCTCAAACTAAAATAGAACTATTTAATAGTGGCCCCTCCATCATTGACGATATGCCTATTAGTATAATAGTCTCCCTTCAAACACCCGCGGTCGCTAGTTTGAATCTACCGCGCGGGAGGAAAGGAGTACTAACCTCATAAGTGCAACGTATATTCTCTTATGGAATCGTCTTCTGATCGGGTACTCACTACGAAAAAACTTAGTAAAAAATAAAAAATAAAAATTTACTTAATAATTGCTATACTCAAGCTTCCCAATGCGTGGATTTCTTGCGTGTGGATTCCTGACGCTGGCCCTCTAGCGTCCATACTTCCTTCCTCCTCTCCCGGCCGTACCGTGAGGGCGGGTTGCTCTGTGCTCCAGCTTCATTCGGCGTTCGATCGATTCTAGTGAGTCCCTGCTCATTTGTATAAATTATATCTGAGTTGTATTGAACAGGTTTTAGATTAGCTAGCACAGGCTGCCCCATTGGTACGCCCGCAGGAGATGTGTAAATTGGGGTACTATTGTAACAGGCGCCTACGTGTCCCAGGACCCTCGTGCCAGGTTTGTTATTTGTGTTTTATTTTTGCGCCTTAGCTCTCTGATAGTTATTTAGGAGGCTACCATTCCGCAAGTTTATGCTTCAGGCCGTCACTATGAGGCAGTTGCATAGTTATTTTTGCAGACTATGTGGTGGATTGTGTTCTTTCATTTCATAAATTTTATTTTAGTAAGCGTTGTTTCCACATAGCGATTTTGATATGTTGTTTTGACTTTATATTGTCTTTGTTCCAGTTTTGGTTTTACTTTGTTTGCAAGTTTTACATTTTAATGCTCTAGTTCAAGGGTTGCCACACGTGGTGTGGAATATTCTGGAGTCCGTATCTGCATGTGGGCCTCTCCTCCTCGTGCTGCTGCTGCTGGGTCTTCGGAGCGTCTGGTTGCAGCCACCGTGATGTTTCGTCGTTTCCTCGTGGCCAGCCTCATTAGGGGTCTCCAATGTAGGCTAGGGGTTATTTATTTTTATAAATTATGCTCTATGTAAATTTTAAGCTTAATGTTTCCCCTATGTGTGTTTTTTGGCATGTGTGCTTTACATGCTCTAGGGGTTGTGGGAGATGTCCCATTTTTTATGGGGGGAGGGGGGGGTGACTTTCCCATGTTAGTGCTCACCTCTGAAAATTTTGGTTCATTTTTCCGGCGGCTTTCTCAGCAGAGCCGCCGTTTTCTCGTCTCAGACGATAAACCAACCAAATGTCCCGGCGTGGTGTACTGAACCACGAACCTTCCGGCAGAATAATGCTAAATTCTTAGGGAGTCCGTGGTATGCTGAACCACGAACCTTCCGGCGGAATTTGCTACATTCTTAAGGGAGTCAACTCGCCCTGACCGATAGCCTCACGCAGTAAGACTTCTCTCGCCCGGCGTAACAGTCAAGTGGGCTTAACTATGACTCGAGTCATAAAGCTAAGTAACTATCTATCTAGTGCAAATAGTCAATGATAGTAAAATGCTTAAGGTCGATTGGGCCAGTGACGTGTTGTCACAGGTAAGCAGTTCATATGTATAAGAAAAGAAAAACCCCAGATTTTTCTGTCGGGTCCAGCGGAAGGTTAGAGTAGCAGTGGCTATAGCTAATTTTCCGGCGGACTTGAGGTAGGATATGTATTAAAACACCTCTCAGGTTATCCTTATGAGCATTGATTCCTGGAAATTCTATTTCCAGATCTCTTCACATCGTGAGCAGCACGACAAAGGACGAAACCGTTCCGGGGGGGGGCCAGTCCCATCTTGCATGCTTTCACTTTTTATGCCATACCTACCTGTTTTCTCTAGTTCCGATAATTGCACACTAGGATATGTGCATGGATGGGTCTCAGTTACTCTGGACTTCCCAGAAATGCCCGGTGGGCGTAAATCTTTATACGGAATGGATGAGTTTCTTTTCTAGATCATCCGGGCCTAGCGGCCTTGATCGATATATAACAAAATTTACCTCCTAGGCCACAAGAGTGGCATTCGAGGTCGCAGACCGGTTGCAACTCTTTCTGCTCTACTCATTCAATAAGAATTCCCCAGTGTCACAGTCATCGCTTTTCTATGCATCCAATACTCAACACTTAGTTGAGTAATTAGCCATTAGCAGTGACCAGGAATCCATTGAGGTAAACTCGAACTCCTTCCCCCCCCCTCCCCCCCCCCCCAATACATAGAACCCACCCGGCATCGCCAGACTCCGTCTAGATTGATACCCCGGCGGCAGGTCGGACAGCTTCCGGCCAGGGCCCCCGCTCTCCCAAGTGACAGTATAGAGCCGATGTCGCACAAAAAGGGTAAGTCGGTTTTCACGACCGCTCCCCTTGGTTTCTGCCCCAAAGGTGCCGGAGTTTTTTCCCGGACTCCTCAGGGCAGGAGCTGGGGAGATTGAGTCAGATCTCCAAGCTAGGTCTAAAGTAAGGGTGGTTCAACTAGTATCTCATTCAATGATCAATAAGTTATTGTGCCTTGCCTCAAGGAGGACGGTTATAATCAAGCCAGTGAGACGGCTCATAAATTTTATTGTAAGATACGCCGGGGAAACGGCTCAAAATTCTCCAGCTGACACCAAGCCGGGAAGACGGCTTGCCTTGTTTATCCTAAGTAAAGCCGGTGAGATGGCTCAACATTTTATTGTATTTTTACATATCTGTCATAGTTACAACTATAGGATATTACGGATAACTTGTATGAAATAGGATGTGTACGGCTGTCCATTTGGGACATAAATCTTACAGGCAAAGGTTCGATTTGGGCTTTCATTATGTGGAACAAGTAGAGAGAATATTCATAGACACCAATTTCATTGTATCTACAGGGTGTATTCTTTACACAGGTAGGCTACCTGGACGTCTCCAAATCTAAGTTCTACAAACTGGAAAAGTTCAGGTTCACTACCTCGCACGCCCCTGACACTACGTTTATGGTAACAACTCGGATTGGATAATCCCTGTTAGATCCTTCTCGTCGGAAAACCGGGCTTTGAAGACCCGGGACAGCAATTAGAATTCAAATTCTTTGGTTTAAATAGACGCTGTTCGTCGCCGATAGTGGGATAAGTTCTACAAACTGGAAAGTTTCAGGTTCACTACCTCGCACGCTCCCGACACTACGTTTACGGTAATAACTCGGATTTGATAATCCCCTTTAGATCCGTTGCGGCGGACAACCGGGTTTTGAAGAACCAGGACAGCAATCAGAATTTTTTTTTTTTTTTTTTAAATAGACGCTGTTCTTCGCCGGTAGTGGGAGATGTGTCAAACACATTATAGTTGTTTTTTCCTACCCCACATCAGCTTATGACGGCGGGGTCTAGTGTCAAGTCCTTGTCTAGCCTCTCGGACATTTAGGCACCATTCGTGAAGGCAGACTTAGGATTCAAGTCACGGGCACAGGTTTAGTAACTCAGTGACTTCTAGCTTCAGTTCCTTCCCTTCCCCTGAGGAAGGGTATGGATCAAGGAAAGTGACATAGACACAGTTTTTTGGAAAACTCACACTGGATAAGGTGTTGGGTCGTTCACAATTTACTCTAGGGATATGGCCCGCCAGGGTTCACTATCTCCCGGCCGGAACACCACGTAATAATAGGCGATCTCCGTCGCCTCGGTTCCCGGGCTTCGAATGTCGACCCGTTTCGGTAATGAGTTCAAACGATCATCTGGGGCATTAACCAGATTTTCCTAAACCAAGATGTCTCCCCATAATTGACCTACATATGCCGCATGTCGCGGTACAAAATGTTACGAAGCCGGGAAAGATAATCCGAGGATTTTCGCTTAAAGGCTAGTTTTTCGGATTCATATCACAGAGTTGATGCAGGACGGCATAAAACCTGTGATGCCCGCCGGAAGGGCGGTCAGGTGAGGTGCCTCTGGTATGTTGCCCAGCTCACTCACCAATATAGTACAAGTGCTAGTCGGGACTACTTAAGCATGTACTAAAAACATTAACACTGCATAGGGCTTGCCCCCCGGGGATAGATGATTAGCTGGCGCAGTCTACAAATTGATATCTGCCCGGAGGATATAGTTTTATACCCTTGGGTAGATAATAGCCCAGTGCAATCGGACGCTGTCTGCCTCCCCAACACAATAACAGTCACGGGTCATTTGCTCCAATCTTACCATTGAATCTTTCAAGTCAGGATTCCGGTTAGAAGGATTGTAACCTAGTAGAGTTTAACACTGACTGCCTCCCTAGTACAGGAGAAGTCACAAAACTTAATAAGCCCCCTCCCTAAATCTGTGAATTTAGCCGTAGGAGTTACCTCAGTTGAGATATTTTGTCCGGTTTTTCTAGACTCAATCTCACGGTCCAAAACGGTATTTCTGTCTATGATCCAATAGGAGTAGAATGACTTTAGAAATGTTCATTCCGCCGTACACACCCTGTTGTATAACGATGCTCCCTCGGCTGTGTCACCAGACTTTAGCACAAGTAGTGGAAAGCAGTAACGTCCCTTCAAGGTTGACTCCGACTACCGAGTACAAGACTCCTCGTGCCATAGTGGGTTACTGGTCCACTGCACCAGGGCGTAGCTCAATCTCACCAGATTCACTCCGTTCATAGCATATGTAAAGACATTAGAGGACTCAGATCAGGTTTACGTATCCACCACGTAGTGGAAAACGTTTCTGTCCTGACAGAAGCCTTTTTTGCATGTCTCAATATCCCTAACACTTCAGTGCTTTAGGGTTCGTTTTCTTCTTTGCTTAAGATCACAAAAATTACAAGAACGGAGTCCCTAGCCGTTTGGCTCTTGAAGGAGGCACTACTAAAGTTTCTATACCTCAAGTACGCTTATTGATCTGGATTCATCTCCCGTGATAACCGGACAGATAGATGTCCCAGAAGTAGACTTTTGGGGGGTAAAAGAGCGTTTTACCGCTAGTGATTACGGAACACTCGTAACCAGTATGAAATTGCTTTTCGCTAAGGTTGAACTGGCACCACGGTTTTCTGTCGCGTTCTTATCCTCTGCCTACGATAGGTGTAATACCGAGGCTTCAGAAACGGGCGTTTATTGAGGTTTATTAAGCCCCGGCTTCGAAAGTGGTTGGTTCCACTCCTCGGAGATTCACTTCATCTGAGGTCTAGAAGTAATGATCTGTACAGTTTTGCGACGCCGGCAGACTATATGGTCTACCAGGCACCGGCAGAGCAATTCCAATCATTCGATTGAGGGGGCTCAAACATGCAATTTGTCAAGGACTCTACAGGAATTCGATGTTGATAGTTAACACCTGCTTTGGCCGACCCCTTGGGGCTGGCGCGCCGCCCGTCTCTATCTCACTACAGTGATAAAAGACTTGGCTATTGTACAAATCCACGGTGAGAATCCTATTGTAAAAGTCCACGGTGGGAATCCGCCGGGTTTCACTATGTCCCGGCGCCCACCCTTAAAACATTTAGTAGACTGCCTTCTGGCAGTTGGACATCGACTGTTTACTTTTCCCGGCGTGGCCTAAGACGTTGGAATGACAGTATTTCTTCCACCCCGGCCTTACCCTACGCCCACAGTGTCACACCTTATGTAACTACGTCCGGTTGGACAGACTTCGTAGTTGGCACTTCATCCCGGCGTTCGCCTAAAAAGGGGGAATAAACGTATCTCCGGTGTTTCACCCCAGTTTTTCCCGACATCCACAGTGTTGTACATATTACGGGTTTCAGGTGCTAATCGATCCTTGGGCAAGATCCAATTTGGATACAAGATGGCAACTAGCTCCTCGGTAGCTAACTAATCTCGGCATTAACAATTCCGAGAAAAGACTCTTTGTAGCCTCGCCTTACCTCTAACAGTCAGGCTAGTCTTTGGTGTTTACAGAAATAGAGGAATCCGATCGAACTGAAACTCCAAAATCGCTCACATTCCCTTTTTTCGATATTACTATTCAAACTAAGTCAATCACGAATTTACAGAATCACGCGGCAACAATCTGAGACGCCTCCCTCTTTTGGGGTCCTCGTTTCCGAAGATGAAGGAACAAGTTTTTTGGGTCGAGTGTTCACACTTCACCCCGCCCCATCAGCGTAGGGGTACCCAGTCAAAATGGGTATCCCATCGGGAAGCGTCGAACCTGGATCTTTCCAGGAACAAACGACACATTACCATTGGCCTTAGGGCGTCTTCCTCTACCTTCACGGCCACTAACGAGCCGTGTGGTTGCCTAAACAAATTTCAGGCTCCCGGTGTTTACAAACACTGAGCTAGCCATCGGTGTGTATACCCGGTGGCAGATCTAAGGCAAATTGAGGGAATTATTCCGGCTGAGCCAGCCGGGTTCTCTCACGGGTTATATTCCCTCTCTCTCTCGCTCAACCAAATCAATTTGGTGGCCCAGTACTGCAACGGGTCTGAAGGCATGGTACTTTAGTGTTAAGTTGCTTTACGAGTTAGAGAAAAGGAGGGGGGGTGGGATACTGGAAGACCAAGACCATCAAACCCGCCGAACAGGTGGGGCATAGGCAAGCAACAGAAACAAGCACAAAACAAGAACATTTTAAGCAACGACGAAAATTTTCTTTGCTGATTGTCCAGAACTGAATGGATAATCCAGGAAGATGATGTGTCCTCTTTAGTATGTTAAGAGACAGAGACATATACTTCCGGTGATCAGTAATGTTGCTTAGCCAAGGGCAAGGAATCAGGAATCCTAGTTATTCCTATCCGGTTGACACGTAACAAAGAGGTTGGGATATGCATCTCCTTACCTAGGCTCAAGGACTAGGCAAAAGTCACGAGTTGGAGTTTTTTGCCTCTCAGATTTTTGCAAAATCTTCCATTGATGGCATAGCTAGCACTAAGTTGTGGGCTCCCAACCGTTCTTTCTTGACACGATGCCTGTCTATGGCTCTGGATAAGCCAGCAACTGCCCTGTGTGGTATCACGGCAGTGGGTCTAGTAGTCCATGTGCTTCTCATTAAGTTTGATCCTACATGGAAAAAAGGAGGGGGGGGGAGCGCCGGTAAGCCCAAAGAACCCTAGAACCCCTCCGCCGGATAATATGATGAATTCATGAGCTATGGTATTAATAAGTCGAGCTGAGTCTACAGCTCTCTAATAATTTTTTCTTTTTCTTTTATGTATGAATCTCAATTATTATGTTCCTTCTAACAACCAACTATACTCCTAAAATTGATTAATGAAATTTACAAACACATGTGGCAGTCCGTGGATTCGAACCCAGGATGCTCACACCGAAAATCAACACCTTATGCATCGCACCACGAGATCTGACCATTTGTACCTAGTCGGTCAATTATAACACGGGGTACAGAACCCCTTCGCCGGAGATTGTGATGAAATCACGAATCACGAGCGGCGAAATGATTCGAACTGGTTATACAGTTTATTCAAATTTTATTTTAAAGTTTTCTTCTTAACCCGGGAACTGCGGGAAGACTCTTAAGAGTAAGGGAAAAAAAAAATCCACTTAAAACACCCCAACAATTTTTTTTTTTTTTTTTTTTGTTATTGCCCTGGGCCATGCCAAATATCACTCCTCCACCTCCCCTCCTTCCCCACTTTCCTCCCCTCCTTCAGTTATGACCTATTTTCCCTGTTATTCCCTTATTCTGTGGTATATTTTCGTGCTAACATTAGCGAGTTGCAAGCAGGGCATTGTCATCACTGTTAGCAAGCGAGTGCAAGAGAGAGAGAGAGAGAGTATCGATCGACAGTCTCTCTCTAGACGTGGGGAAAAGTGGTGGGAAGGGAGGTTGCCTCAGCCATACATTATGTAACTCCCGGCCTGTATCGCCGATTTTGACCATCCAAACGCTGTTTCCACTTGTTTTATTGTTGTAACAGGTTAATACATTTATAATCAACCTATAATAGGCGCATATGGATAAGTATTAATGCTATTTATGGTAAAATAACGATGTTAGTGATGGGAACAGCTCAAATACTTCAGCACAGGAGTGTGGTGTCTCATACCCCCCATGCGCACTTCAGAGGTTAAGAAATATATCATAGTTGCATCTATGTAGCATTAACAGAATGTACAAACATGATATTGTACAATTAATTTTAAGTCCAGAACATAATCCAAAGGATTAATGTTCAAGTTGTGAGAGTACAAGAGTGTTCTCACTAAACATGCAATAGATCTCAAGTGTAGGTCCAGTCATGTACAAGCAGATCTTCTTTGAAGTAACGCACTGCTTGCCTTCTTTTATATTTGTATATTGTATGTACACAATACAAAACTTATATTGTTATACAGATTCTCTGTTACCTATGGTATTTAGGTTGGTGGTTATGATATTGTCACGAATGTTCCCCTCCAGTTTTAGATATCAGGCATATTGTCAATGATGGAGGGGCCACTATTAAATTATAGGTTTGATTCCCGGAGGGAAGTAAAGAAAACCTAATATTTAGTAGGGGCCCCGTAATCATTGACGATGTTAGTGCCCTCCCTGCCATCCCCTTCCCATTCGCTTGATTTCTGAGTTGAATCTTGATATGTCAGTGAAGGAAGTATGGACGCTAGAGGGCCAGCATCAAGAAATCCACGCATTGGGAAGCTTGAGTATAGCAATTATTAAGTTAATTTTTATTTTTTATTTTTTACGAATTTTGTTCGTAGTGAGTACCCGATCATAAGACGATTCCATAAGAGAATATGCGTTGCACTTATGAGGTTAGTAGGCCTACTCCTTTCCTCCCGCGCGGTAGATTCAAACTAGTGACCGCGGGTGTTTGAAGGGAGACTATTATACTAATAGGTATATCTTCAATGATTACGGTTATATTAGGTTACTAAATATTAGGTTTTCTTTACTTCCCTCCGGGAATCAAACCTATATTCTCACACGCCCCTACTACCCCGAGAAGTAAGCCCCTTGATGCATACATTTAAAGAGTCACGACCCACACAAACCAGAGGAAAGTCATTAAGCAACACTGGGATCCCTAGTTCAAAAGGGAGTCAGGGCAATACATCTAGAGTGCAACTCTTCTAATAAGAAGGACTCGAATCACAACGAGTGCAAAGAGTGACCAGAATAAGAGAGAAGAGAGAAGGATCTGACCTATTAAGAGTGTGTGAAACTCTTCGAGCCCCTGTGATCAACCGGGGGACAACTATCCAAGTGACAACGTGTTCCCCAGACTCTACCAGGCTTCTATCCTTCCTATAAACCTTTAAGTACTCTTTTGTTTCGTAATGGTAACGATGATTCTAATTAGGGTTAACTTGGTATGATAAGGTTCATAGTTAACGTAATTATCGAAGATTGTCCATTCTTCACTATTCCTAGTTATCCGTCGCTCGATTTAGAGAGAACATTTTACACTTCTATTGTGGGATAAATATATATATACTTCTTCGGATATAGGCTCCTATATTCTTTATGTAGAAATATACATATGTTCGTCCGGGAATAAATACACACACTTACACGTCAAAACCTGCAGTGAACGCTTATTCAGATCTCGTTTTATGCTATATCATCATTTGGGTACATAAATCATAGATAAGTTGTTCACAGAGTGTTTCTCGATCAGTCATCTATTTTTGACTACTATTATTATCACGTCGCTATATGAAGTCTAATTCATTTGTGTATTATTTGTGTTGATCTAACTCCATGTTATTTAAATTGCCCCAGGAACGAAATCCCCATCAGTAATGAAATACTGGGTGCGAAGGGAATTTATCTGTCCTGAAAACTCCCCAGGCCCACTTATGCCCCCTTTCCTGGTGCCTGGCGCAGGGCTCGAACCTCTGAAGGGATTTTAACCCTCCTAAAAACCCACAGGTTTTGAGATGCCTTGAACCCTGGTTAGCGACCATAACCTCCATAGGTCAACCAGGCCCGCGCGCTAACCCACTGTACTACCACGGACGTACAATAGTATAGTAACCTTAGTCCTCTTTGTAAGAACCAGGTGATAGTCTCGTGGTGATTCACGTGATGAGTTTATTGGACTTCCCATCAACGACTATTTTACACTATACCAGACGTCAACTCGGGTAGTACATTATTGGGGTTGCAGGATATTTTCGAGGGCATTACATTAGTAAATTGCCCCAGGAACGAAATCCCCATCAGTAATGAAATACTGGGTGCGAAGGGAATTTATCTGTCCTGAAAACTCCCCAGGCTCACTTATTCCCCCTTTCCTGGTGCCTGGCGCGGGGCTCGAACCTCTGAAGGGATTTTAACCCTCCTAAAAACCCACAGGTTTTGAGATGCCTTGGGTGGGGTTCGAACCCTGGTTAGTGACCATAACCTCCATAGGTCAACCAGGCCCGCGCGCTAACCCACTGTACTACCACGGTCGTACAATAGTATAGTAACCTTAGTCCTCTTTGTAAGAACCAGGTGATAGTCTCGTGGTGATTCACGTGATGAGTTTATTGGACTTCCCATCAACGACTATTTTACACTATACCAGACGTCAACTCGGGTAGTACATTATTGGGGTTGCGGGATATTTTCGAGGGCATTACATTATTCAAGTTGCATTAACTTATTGTTCGTTCAGAAATCTCAGTCTCGCATACATGACTATTATCCAAATCTAACCTATTCATGAATTTATATTCATAATTATTACTCTTTTATTTGAGATTAATCTCCTGTTCAAGTTAAATTAACTTATTGTTTATTTACGAGTCAAATAGTGTCTTATTTTACATACCTTCAGTACCGCGTGTATGCTAGCGCAGTAACTAATAACTACTCTGAGCGAGACCATAATTAGAGTTTCTATCTTTTCCATCAAGACACTATATTTATTGTGATTGAGACTTAAAATCTCTGTGTATTATTATTTATATGTTCTGGTAGTAACAATATTCTTATATATATATATGTTCTATTAGTAACATTAGTATTATTTATATGTTAATGTAGTGACATTATTCTTGTGATCATACATTAATATTATTACTTATTCTATGTTAGATCTTTAAAGGTGAATTCCAGGGATGAAACCTATTCAAACTACAATGTCCATTGGGTTATGCTTGGTTTTAGGGGTATGATACTGAAGAACTTTCATCAATGTGTCCCAACAACATTGAAATATAGCTTATCTAAGTTATTTTATGTGGCGAGCATTACATGGGAAATGGGTGAATCTGTGGTCTTTTTTGTGGTCTTTTTTTTTTGGTCTTGTATGCATATTTACAGCTCAACATTTGGCTTTATCACTATCTGGTTAAGGGACTGCGATCTATAAAATTAACAGAAAACGATACTATCATTAACCCGGCAGCTACGGGAAGACTCTTAACCCGGCAAGTGCGGATCTCCTCATAAGAGTTTTACTGGTGCGCTGCGGATCTCCTCATATAATCCAAGGCCTTTAACCCTCCTCTAGCGGGTGCTCTGTGGCTGTTTTGGGCCTTTCTGGGCCGTTCTGACTGCTATATCAACCATCAGTATGAAAGGAACTGTATTGCGCCGAAAACTAGGTGGAAATCGCTACACAATGACGCCACATACAGCTACGTAGCACTCGTGGAGCACTGACAGTGTTACCTCGAAGATGGAAGTTTAGCGGATTTTGCTACCTTGCTCACTTTTAGCGAACTATTGGTTACACTGTCATCCTCACGCGCGGTGGGGGAACTGGAGTTAGTGTGGGCCGGGAGGCCACAGATGTCGGACGTATGGATCATTACTATCCCACCCATTTTCACTCGATTTCCACCCTTTTTTCACCCGTTTTTTGCCAGTTTTTTCAACTCGACTTATGTGGTGAGCCGCTTTTTAAGGGTTAAAAAAAACATTTAAATCAGCCCAGTATCATTTTATTTTATTTTATTTTATTTTATTTTTTTTAATTGCCCCTTGGACATGCCAAATATCACTCCTCCACATCCCCTCCTTCCCCCCTTCCCCCCCCCCCCCCCCCCTTCATTTATCACCTATTCTCCCTGTTATTTCCTTATTCTTAGGTATATTTTCGTGCTAACATTAGCGAGTTGCTAGCAGGGCGTGGTCATCTGTGTTACCAAGCGTGGGAAAGAGCGAGAGAGAGAGAGTTTTGCGCAACAGTGTCTCTCCAGACGTGGGGAGGAGTGGAGGAGAGGGAGGCTGCCTCAGCATTAAGTTATGTAACTCCCAGCCTCTATTGCCGAATTTGACCATCCAAACGCTGTTTCCACTTGTTTTATTGTTGTAACAGGTTAATACCTTTATAATCAACATAAAATAGGCGCATATGGATAAGTATTAATGATATTTATGGTACGATGACTATTTGAGTTTAGGAAACAGTCTAAATACCTCCGCACAGGGAGGGGTGGCCAATACCCCACCTACGCAGCGGAGAGGTTAAGTCGAGGTCCTACTGGGCGGCTGCGGGAAGACAATTAAGATCCTAGGCCTAAAAAAACACATTTAAAACATCCCAGTGGCACTAAAAAAAAAATCATTTGTGTTTAGGTGAGATAATTTCTATCCATTACTTTCTACCACTCCTACACATGTGTCCCAACCCCCTCTTTCCCCTTCTCCTCCCTCCTCAATTATCAGGTATTTTCTCTATTATTCCCGATAATTATCGAGTATTTTTGTGGGAGAGAAGGAGGAAGGTGGAGGAGTATAACTCCGACCCTCCAAGCCAGTCTGAAAGCTCCCCTGGCCTCTCAGTCCCACGCGAGACAAGAGAGAGTGAGGGAGTAAGTCTCTCACTGCTCAAAGCCAGATTACGACCGCGGGGCTAAAATATACAATTTTCACCAGCCAATTGCTGTTACCAATTGTTTTATTGCTTTCCCATGTTCATATGTTCATATTAAAACAAAAGTAAAATACTGTAGGCGCATATGGATAAGTATTAATTATATATATGGCAAATTAACGAATTTAGTGAGGAATGGATCAGAATACCTTCGCACCGCAGGCACATTTAAATACCATAGGTGCGCAGTTAAGAGGTTAAGAAATAGGCCTTACAAGTTACAAGCCACCTGCCTGACTCTGGACCAGGATAAACATTCATAAAACACTGCCTGTATGTTAATTGTTGGCGAGATTGGATTATTTCTTGATGTGCACCACATCTTCAAGACCTTGTTCGATGTTTTGCAGAGCTTGAGTATTGAATTTAAAGGTACTAATTAAGAAAAACAGGCCTATCCACGAGCTTGTGTGATGGGGGGCGAAATATCCCATTGTTTCTTCTTCTTCTTCACGATGCACAGTGTCCACAGGGATGTAGCCCCCAGATAACTGTGCAAGTAGTACAAGACTTAACACTTAAAGAGCGGGGCCCGACTTAAGTCCGTATCTAAAAAGTAGCAAGTTAGGAGCATTATTAAGGCTTTTAAAGGGTTAAAATCGAGTGCAAATGGCCGGGAGCGCAGCAGGCCACACGGCCGACACCCAGGGCTTACTGCCGCCCACTGACTCACGCTCCCTCTGTTCTCGAGAGGCCGGCAGTGTAGTCAGTAGTGAGCGTAGCTGGAAAAAATATGCCGCTATACGCTAAACTCCCATGTTAGTGGTAGCAGTGCATGAAAACGACGAGTGCTACGTAGCTTGTTCTTGTCTCATTTTGAAGCTTGTAGCGCCTAGTTTTTTGCTGAATACATTTCTTTTCATGCAGATACTTGATTGATCATTCAGGAGGGCCTGAATATGCCCAAAATAGCCCAAAACCCCCCGCTAGATGAGGGTTAAGGTTCATGGCGAGGGGGCACGATTTCTAGCACACAGTTTACATTGTCGTCACACGAATCATGCAGCTGGAACTCACCCAACTGACGGACGAGGATGCCAACGGCGCTATAAACTAGTATTTTTTTCTGGAGTTTAATTAAATGATATCGATATTGCCCATAGGGGAGAGCGGTGATGGTTCGGACGTTTTTTTTTAAATATTTGTAGAAATTCAGATTTAAGCAGTTGTTGTTGTTGTTTTTGTTCCCCAAGCTGCCTGGCCGAACAGCCCCAAGGCCCCCGAGCAATTCCAAGGCCATAACCGAGTGCCCCCACAGAACCCTCCCCGCCGACCACAATAAAGCCTGGGTGACCGAAGCCACTCCATGGCGGGGGCTGAGGAGGGTGCGGGAACGCCCGGGAAACCAAAGCCCCACCCAGGGCCCTGTGCCTCTCAGCAATTATGAAGAGAAAGTTGAGGGGCAAGGGAAAAATGTGACGCTTTGGCTTCCAATCTTGGTAGATTGGGAGGTCAATCCACGGAAGAGACGCCGTCACTTGAGATCTAGAAAATATATAAGTTAAAGGAAAAGTCAGAGTAAGCTATGGGTATGGCAGAGATTGCTCAGCTCTCACTCTGATAGACCAGCCCATCACCACATGACTAGAACCCAATCCTCTCAGCATCAGCTAGAAAAGGCCCTAGAAAGCCGCCTTTGGCGGGGGGATAGCTCCCCTATTTCAACCCCTTTCGGGGTTGGGCACCCGCCCGGAGATTTAAGCAGTAGTATAATCTAGTTGATGTTAAAATGTTGCTTCGTTATTTGGTTCTTTAGCCTAATTATTTCAAATCCTTAGCTCTTTTCAGTTTTGAGCTATAGTTCCCGAAACACAAGTTTCTAAATCGTCCGAACCATCGCTACCAGTGGTGATGGTTCGGTCAGAAGGGTGGGATGGTTCGGTCACGTATATTAATTGGCATAATCTTAAAATTATGTGAGTTGGATTTGCTAAAAACAAGAATTTATCAATTCAAAGACATTTTATTTTGCTAAAATACAAAATTAAACTTCATAATCGAAATTAACCTCTTCATATTTGTAAACAAATAATATTGAAAACAAACTGGATTATACTTAACCAGAATTATGAATAATGTACTTATCCATAAATCAAATAAACATATACAGTACCTTTATTTGTATAAACAATATTATAGGTATGGATTAGGACTGTTACTTCAAATAAATTACATAATTGACTTAGTTTATATTATATTGTATTAGCACAGATAAATACATAATAAAATATAAATATATTATTCCCTGATGGATATTAACCCGGGAACTGCCGGAAGACTCTTAAGAGTTCCCCCGGCGGACTGCGGGAAGACTCTTAAGAGTAAGGGAAACAAAAAATCCATTTAAAACACCCAAAAAAAACTTTGTTTTTATTTTTTTATTTTTTTTATTTTTTTATTGCCCCTGGGCCATGCCAAATATCACTCCTCCACCTCCCCTCCTTCCCCACTTTCCTCCCCTCCTTCAGTTATCACCTATTTTCCCTGTTATTCCCTTATTCTGTGGTATATTTTCGTGCTAACATTAGCGAGTTGCAAGCAGGGCATTGTCATCACTGTTAGCAAGCGAGTGCAAGAGAGAGAGAGAGAGTATCGATCGACAGTCTCTCTCCAGACTTGGGAAAGTGTGGTGGGGAGGGAGGTTGCCTCAGCCATACATTATGTAACTCCCGGCCTGTATCGCCAATTTTGACCCTCCAAACGCTGTTTCCACTTGTTTTATTGTTGTAACAGGTTAATACCTTTATAATCAACCTATAATAGGCGCATATGGATAAGTATTAATGCTATTTATGGTAAAATAATTATGTTACTGATGGGAACAGCTCAAATACGTCAGCACAGGAGTGTGGTGTCTCATACCCCCCATGCGCACTTCAGAGGTTAAGAGTTGTGTTTCACTATGTATTCATGATATAGATGTTTACAAGAAGTAGTGTTATCAATTGATAAGGTAATTTTTGGGTAATTAGTGGGAAGGATGGTTCGGACGGGTCCGAACCATCACCACCCTCAACTGTCCGAATGATCCCGAATCTATATAGTTAATCGATGGGTACGCTCAACGTTCACACAAGCGACTTCAGCATTTGTTATTTACGGCAATATCTTCAGCATACAACATAGTTTCACCATAATAATGCATATTTCGCTGGTTGACATATTCATGGAGGTAGAGCTTACGATATAAAGTGAAAATATTACATAGGAAGTGCAAAAAAACATAAAATCGGACCTGCATTAAAAATTGTAGCTGATGTAGGAACCAAATCACGCGTGATGAAAGTAGACAAACTCTCGCAGTTTCACGCAAAATCTCGGGGCCTTAGGTCCCATACGTTTCTCAGGAAATGCACTGTCCGAATCATCCTTCCGTCGGAACCATCACCGCTCTCCGCTATACATATCACAGTATATTCATGCCAAGTTATGGCCCTGTAGTAAACTTCTTTTTCTTGTTTTCATTCCTGTAGTTCATACATACATACAAGTTTAAAGACCGTTTGTCTACAGAAGCTGTGGTTACAGTCTCACGTCCTAAATGGCAGCTTTCCAGGCGGTCCTGTCAAGGGCCGCCTGTGTTGTCAAGTTCTTTATTTTGAGATCGGACCGGAGTACCCGAGCCCACGTCATTGTAGGTCCACCCCTACGCGCAGCTTCCCCCAAGTTCACTGTCCGGCATTTCTTCACCCAGTTCTGATCATCCATTCTCTCCACATGTCCAAACCAACCAAGTCGGCTCATGCACATCACTTCACTGATACTCCTAATGCCCAGACGCCTTCTCAATTCCTCGCTCGATACCCTGTCCCTAAAATTAACCCCACACATCCATCTCACCATTCTCTTCTCATTTCGTTCCATTCTATTGACATCCTCTGCTTTAACCCTTAATTAGCGGCTCACCACATAAGTCGAGTTAAATAAAGCTGGACTATGTGGCGGCGCTCGACATAGGTCGAGTGGCAATTTCAGCACGTAATGTTGCTGAGAGAGAGAGACAAGTGGTGGCAGGAGACTAGCGAGCATATGACTGCTCCAGACCACCGCGGCGAACCTACTGACACGAATCTCAGCTCCCTCCTCCCTCTCTCACTCGCTACATAATGAATTATATGGGGAAAGTACCAAATTACATGCTTTTTGCACTCGCGTTGCACGGTTATTGCAAGAAAACTAGCCATCATAAAAGGATCGTTATGGTGTCATTCGAAAGCTCTGTTTATGCCCTTTCAGGGATAGGTACTTGTTTTACGTTCTGGGTCTTATTTAGGCATGAAAATGATCACGTAAACAGCCCTATTTTGGCTAAAAACACCCCGCTGGGCGGTACATATAAATAAACCGCATAGGCCGCTCGTAAGGTGTTAACCGGCCACGTCTCAGAGGCATAGGTCATCGCGCTCCTAACACACGAGGTATACACCTTCCCTTTAACCCAGGAACTGCGGGGAGACTCTTAAGAGTTCCCCCGGTGGACTGCGGGAAGACTCTTAAGAGTAAGGGAAAAAAAAATCCATTTAAAACACCCAAAAAAACAAAAAAAAAAAACAAAAAAAGTTTACCCCTGGGCCATGCCAAATATCACTCCTCCACCTCCCCTCCTTCCCCACTTTCCTCCCCTCCTTCAGTTATCACCTATTTTCCCTGTTATTCCCTTATTCTGTGGTCTATTTTCGTGCTAACATTAGCGAGTTGGTAGCAGGGCGTTGTCATCACTGTTACCAAGCAAGTGGAAGAGAGAGAGAGAGGGTATCGATCGACAGTCTCTCTCCAGAGTGGTGGGGAGGGTGGTTGCCTCAGCCATACATTATGCAACTCCCGGCCTGTATCGCCGATTTTGACCATCCAAACGCTGTTTCCACTTGTTTTATTGTTGTAACAGGTTAATACCTTTATAATCAACCTATAATAGGCGCATATGGATAAGTATTAATGCTATTTATGGTAAAATAACGATGTAGTGATGGGAACAGCTCAAATACGTCAGCACAGGAGTGTGGTGTCTCATACCCCCCATGCGCACTTCTTAGGTTAAGGTGGGGTGGGAGCCCTCTCATGGTCAGGAGTGGCAACAGCTCTCTAAACTTTCCCCAGCCACTTCTGACTCTAGCAATGGAGCTAGCTTCAGCGCCACCTCCAGCAGAAACTGTATCACCCAGGTAACAGAACTTTTTCACACACTCCAGCCTTACACTGTCGAAATCAACACTGACAGGCGGGTCATTTAATACAAGATCTCCCTTGCACACTGCACATTCAAAGTCTATGATTCTTGTCAAAGGTCCTCTAGCTCCACTACATCTCTTGTGTACAGGTTAATACCTTTATAATCAACCTATAATAGGCGCATATGGATAAGTATTAATGCTATTTATGGTAAAATAACGATGTAGTGATGGGAACAGCTCAAATACGTCAGCACAGGAGTGTGGTGTCTCATACCCCCCATGCGCACTTCTTAGGTTAAGGTGGTGGAGCCCTCTCATGGTCAGAGTGGCAACAGCTCTCTAAACTTTCAGCCACTTCTGACTCTAGCAATGGAGCTAGCTTCAGCGCCACCTCCAGCAGAAACTGTATCACCCAGGTACAGACTTTTCACACACTCCAGCCTTACACTGTCGAAATCAACACTGACAGGCGGGTCATTTAATACAAGATCTCCCTTGCACACTGCACATTCAAAGTCTATGATTCTTGTCAAAGGTCCTCTAGCTCCACTACATCTCTTGTGTACCCAGTCACTACAGACACAACATTGAATTGAATTACATCCCACCCCCTTCCCACATACTGCGCATGGATAGTCGCCGCTTCTTTCCATAGCTCCACGCCCTACTCCACTAATCATGACCTTTGTTTTAACCTTAGGCTGCTATTATTATCTAGAGGTTGTTGATCTATTATTATTCTAATATCATCTGGAGAATGTACCGGCCCTAGCTACAGTACCAAGGAAATAAAACTTGTGAACCTTTACTGTGTATATAGGCTATTTTGTGTCCATTGATAATTATTATTGAAGTGAGATTATAAAAACAAAGTTAGTTGTTTCCCAGCGGAGAGGAACCCAAGTTGTTGATTAATGCTATTTCCTAAGGTGGAAACCGCAATCAGAGTAGCGTATCCTACTGTAGGCCTATATATCACGTTTAATTATAACGTGGCATAACAATATTTCTATAGCTGCGTTTTCTGTTACCCCAAAGTCTGATAACCCACTCTCATTATAGTGGGGTGGTACAAAATGAACAAGGGGCGATCCAGACTTTTAAATATATACATTATATGGACAACCTTTCCTGACTATTTTTAAGAATGAAAGTAAATATTCATTGCAGAATAATTACTACAAAGCAAATAAAGACAAAATAAAAGCGAAATAGCGTAATATACCAAATATCATGAGGTATGTCAGGGACTGGAATAATCGACAACAGAACATATCGGCAATAAATTTGAATATATACAATTTAAGATGTTTTGTGACATTACATATTAGGTGAAATTATACAACATATTTATTTGTTTAATAGTAGAGCAAGAAATATTTGCATACATAGTAAAATGCCACAGGAACGAAAGGACCGGCGTCACAGGCTGGATAGCTATAAGGATCACCACACCAACTTCGTTGTCTCCCTTCCACATAACTCCACATATGTATACGTCTCTACAATCACAGCCTTCTAGTATACAACCCACATTACTTTATTCCTTAACATTTGTATGTACCAACTAAGTATGTATTTAATTAAGGTACCAACAATGCATGCAGACTATAATATTTTCATTGTGTAGGTACGATGGCGATCTGAAGACACCTCAGTAAACCTATGCCCCTCCCCCTCTGTTCTGGAGTCCACCACGACTGTCCGGTAATACGAACCTCAGCCGTGTGACTCGCCTAGTCATTCTGGGCAATTATTTGTTTCAATACTCCCCAGGTCTCTCAACTTGAGATATTAATTGTTTCTTTGTTGTTAATCCGTCACTTAAGATACTCGACTCATATCGATTGTTATTAGTACTGGCAATTAATACTATGTTCATGTTTCACCTTTGTTGCCAGTAATTCACTGAGATTCTTAACCACATTTGTGTAGGATTTATCCTCAACCTATTATGTATCCTATTATGTATCCAAGCGGCTCGCTTGGTGTAGTGACTAGCGTCTCGGACTTCCACCCAGAAGGCCCGGGTTCGTGCTCACGCTCGGCGCATTAAAGATTTTTCACAAGCACTGAGTCGTTACCATCCCTCATGAGCAAAGGGATGGGATAGTAGTACAGGACCCCAATGGAAATACGCCTAATCGGCCTTATTGAGCTATCCTTAGCTAGCTTAGCATGCGCTAGCTTTAAGAACTATTATTATTATTATTATTATTATTATTATTATCCCTTGTGTGTTACTATTACTATTGCTTCAGATGAGAAAACATCCCCGACTACGAATCTATATTCGAGAGTTGGAGATCGAAATGATTATTAAAATGCCCCAGAACGAGAAGCCCACCACGGAAGCCACGAGCGAGAACAACAAAGAAACGGGAACAGAAACACCCGAAGGAAAGGCCCACAGAACGAAAGGCCCAGGTGAGAGCAGACGCCCCATAGATCAGCGTGAGAGAAGAAAGAAGGAGAGAAGGCACCAAGCCAACCAGTTCAGACAGGCTGAAGCCCGCAGGGCTAAGCAGCTGCAAACCACACCTGCCTATCGCTTCTAACCACTGACCCTTCCCCCACCTCGCGTATCCACTACCCCTCGTGTCCTACACCTCTTACCCGCCAGACTCTACCTACATGATGATGAACATGAATACACCTTAATTTAATACACCCATGCCCTGTCCCTAAGTTAAGATATCAATATCAACATACCCTAAAATACCTTGTCTTGCCAGACTAAGTTTCTGAAGACAAACCGCCCCCATAAATCTATGTATGTTCTTCCATCCGAGAAGTAATATGTTAACCCCCATGTCATAATTGATAAGAAACTATGACACCCACGGGTACACCATTGTATATATAACCATTATTCCTGTAAGACCTAGACAGAGATAATGACTGAAGATGTTAGCAACCATGCAGTAACTCTAATTCTTACTCCAACCAGAGATTGTATAGATAACCCTCTTTTACCATTGTCTCGATGCATATCTACCACGAAACAATAACGAAGCTACCCCTACGAACTGCCGCTTTCTTTGGAATATATTTCATAGAAAATGCAGTTCCCAGGGACAACTAGATCAGCAAGAAATCGTGTCAACTAATAGTGTCCATAACCCATCGTATTGACGAGTAATAATACACTATGTTTTTCTCTACTTTTATCCACAGTCAAGCACACACCTACAGCTAACCTCATCTTCCCCACAGTCCACATGATTCTATAATTTCCAGACTCATATACCACCACCTATTGCTCATCCCCCGGTAGCGTTTGATTAACCTACCTTCCCTGTCGTTAACCCCCAGTCTAAGATACCAACTGTAGCCTAATGCCACCCCTACGCCCAGAGACCTTAGGGTCAAACTTCCACGTAGCCCCCCTTAACCCTCTCCCTCTCGTTAACCCCCACGCTCCTCGACTCCCTCCTAACCTAGCCTCTCCACCATACCCCCTGAATATCCTTAACTTTTCCGTTACTAACATTCTCAAACCTTTTGTATATATACTCCTATCCAGCCTACCTTCCCCCAGTAGGAAGGAACACCATTAGAACTTTACTAACCCTTTGCATGCCATCTATTCCCTCACAACCCATTCACAACCCTGTACCAAATGATCGTCAGTGCGAGGCTAGCCGCCTCGCCAGTGACTAACCTCTATTGCCATACTTCCAGATAAATGTGGCAGAGTTAGCAACCCAGTCTCCACCACATCCAACAAACTATGCTATTAACAACCCAACCAATTAAACCAGCTGATCAAGGCACCTTCGGTTTTGGTGTTACGAACACCCACATCTGTCTCATAAACAGAGGGTTATTACAAACACTTGTAATATGGCAAGCCCCCAGCCACAGCCGCCCAGACGACCATCACAGAGAGAGGACGCGCCCCTACCCCTTTCACCCACCCGAGGAGGGAGACCCCTACCCCTGCGGAGGTATACCTGACCCCTGTTTTGACTTCCGGGTCCTTGCCAGGTAGCACAAGAATTCTTCCTATCAATGAACTAACCATGTATGACTAACACCCTTACTAACCTGTATTAACCCGGGAACTGCAGGAAGACTCTTAAGAGTTCCCCCGGCGGACTGCGGGAAGACTATTAAGAGTCAGAGAAAAAAAAAATCAACTTTAAACATCGAAAAAAAAAAAAATTGCCCCTGGGCCATGCAAAATATCACTCCTCTACCTCCCCTCCTTCCCCACTTTCCTCCCCTCCTTCAGTTATCACCTATTTTCCCTGTTATTCCCTTATTCTGAGGTATATTTTCGTGCTAACATTAGCTAGTTGCAAGCAGGGCATTGACATCACTGTTAGCAAGCGAGTGCAAGAGAGAGAGAGAGAGTATCGATTGACTGTGTCTCAGTGGCCTTGGGGGAAATTGGCGGGAAAGCAGGTTGCCTCACCCCTACATTATATAACTCGCGGCCTGTATCTCCGATTTTGACCATCCAAACGCTGTTTTCACTCGTTTTATTGTTGTTTCAGGTTAATACCTTTATAATCAACCCATAATAGGCGCGTATGGATAAGTATTAATGCTATATATGGTAAAATGAATATTTTAGTGATGGAAACAGCTCAAATACGTCAGCAAAGGCAGAGGTGTCTAATTACCCCCATGCGCACTTCTTAGGTTAACCCACAATAACCCATTAACCTTTCTTGCATACTCCGATAACCAAATTAGCACCTCAGCTATACCATAGAATGAAGACTGAGAAATCTAAGAGAGACGCTCCTATCAAAGATGTCCCAAACCTCCTCGCAAAGTAGATCCAGTCTCTCTCCCCTAAATACTTCCAGTATAGCCAAAATAGTACCTCTTGCTAAGGCTCAGTTATATCACATTATGAAGGCTCCATACAGCCATGTGCCACAACAGTAATCACCACCTTACCTAGTTCCCGTATCAATTGAGAGCTCAAATAAGTCCATCAAAACTCGAGATCCCTATTGCCTACAGGGTCCAAAACCGAACCTATAAACCGAGCTCCAGCCCCCAGTCAAATCAGTTGAAAGATAGACACCCAACAGTGGCTGGTGCCTTGGGTTGACCTCTAGCTCTATCATTGTTTGTTCCTGAGAATTGAGTTCCAGAGCCGGAAGACTCCGTGGCAGATTTAGATAGAAGGATCTGTCCAAGTAAAAGAAATCTACGTACACCTTATAACCTTCATACAGACCGGGAAGCTGTGCGATCGACTTGAGATGCGCTTGGCGTTAATTCCGATCCAGATTGACAGGAAGATCCCAATATCTGTGATTCAGGTCTAGAAACCAGAGGGTATATAAGAGTGTAACCAGCAACGATCGCTAAGAGATCCGTCTTGAGAACTTTCTACATATGGACCATCTGGACGGCCGCGGAACCAGTCGTTAGCCCCCAACATCACGGACGCAAGATAACCAGGACCAGACCAATCAAATACTACCCAAGATTCACTCTATCAGTGCTACAGTGTTACAGTACTATTTAGAGACTCACTTATTAATATTTCTGTGAAGTGGCTATATCTTTGCCCCAGTATAATTCATATATAACCATTCCTTTAGGAAGTGCTAAGCGTATCAGTGTTTATTAATTAACAGGCGATATTAACTCGTAATTACCCATATATCCAGATATTATTACATAGAAGTGAAACCCTAGTGATATGTGCTGTTCGCCCACTGATTTGCGTTCTATGTGTTTCTGATACAAGAATATAAAACTTAGATCAGTACCCCCCTGAGGTTACTAGAATTCCTGTGCTCTAAAATACGCGTGTCTAATCTAGTCTGTGAACTACTACTTGTGCACCAGAGCTACCAGTGATAAATCTAACAGTGAATATGAATCTATAAGTAACATTTATGGTCTCCAGTATATAAACTTGTGAATAAAGCCAGTGATCAGAAGATTAATACCTGAACGTTGGAAGTGGGAGACTAGGCTCCATCCAGATCCACTTAATGCTAGTGTTGTTCAATTCTATCATTTGTCTTGTACGAGTATTCATATCTTCTTATGCTTCATATTAATCATCATCAAGAAAACTATAGAAGTGTGTACATCAATAAAAGTGATCGTGTGTCTTGCTACCGTGTGCTTATTTTGTGTTCTCTATTCCTCATACCTTGTTTTGTGCATGCAGCCTTCTATACCCAGTCAGTTAGAACTCACATTACCCAAGTTAATCCTGTAGAAAAGCAGGGCATAACAATTATGTTGAGACGATTCTATAACTCCTCAAGATAGACGTTACCTGAATTAATATACCATCTACATGTCTATCTGATTACGTCAGCCCTGTACTTAGTTATATAACAATTATATATTCCCAACCTTCCTAATGCAACCCCCCATTTCACTAGACAAGATACTCATTGATTTGGAAAGCCCCCAGACCATCCCCAATTTCGTATGCAGGCCTGTGCTTAGGTAAGGTCGTGCCGGACAATATCGTTGTATTAAGTTCGCATGAGTTTGGCTACGGGTCAAACTCGGTACAACCGCCTCAAAATTGTTACCCCAAGAAAACCTGTTGTCCTATGTATGCCACCGATCCTCAGAAAACTAAACCTGTGCTTGTACTAATCCATATCTGTTGATTTATATAATTAATAATATCCAATTTGCATACGATCATCTCCAGAGAAGTGCAGGAAAACTACCTAGTCTCTCTCTCTCCATTATGAGATAGATCGATGTCACTCATGCATGTACCCATTCCTAAGTTAACCCGTGGAGCCCCGGCTAGTTTTGTAATGTTTGTTCACCAGAACCCGGCCGGTTTTCAAAAAATTGTTTTATTCCAGAAACAATAGCGAATGGGTTAGGAATGAAGGAAAACCCACGAAAAACCGCTCAAAAAGCTTAAAGAATGGTCCTACAGAGCCCCCGAAAACGTATTTTACAAGAGTAAAAAATTGAAGGCAATTACCCTAAAAAAAACAGGTTATTGCGCGCTCACGCGCACGCACGTGGACTTTGAGAGTTTTCAACCATCGGCACGGTTGCGTGGGATACGTACACAGTTCCCATACAAATCTGAGCCCTCTTGAGTGGCTACACCTGACGTTACGGTCGGCGCAATTAGGGTGACGCGCCAGACGCGTCTCTGGGGCTGTGCGTTACATACATCGCCGACGCGTCAGACGTGTCGCTGGGGCTGTACGGGTTTTATCCACAATACTCTGCTTAGTGACCGCGTGCCCAGTGGTAACCTTTTGAGCCACCCTGTCCTTTTTCCTCTCCCCGTAGGCCTACCAACCCAACTTCACAAACCTTCCCCTCGCATGACGCCCATCAGGATGTTTTATACTCCGTGCCGAGTCAGTTCCAACTCGAACCCCAGTATACAGAGAATGCAAACCTATTCTGGTATCTCTTTCACGATCCTCTAACCTAAGTAAACCACACTCACCACCTGAACCGTAGGGGTAGAACGCGCGAGGCTATGCCCTCCTCCCACCCCCTTGAAAGAGGGTATAGGCCATAAAAATGTCACGTCCACCGACCCCAAGCTCAGCTGTTTCGTTTTAGTGCCTAGGATATTATATGAACCAGAAATTGCCCGATCGATATGGATATGACACAGAGGCACTGCCCATGTCGAATCGTATTCCGTGCATTTCAACCAGGGTTCATTCGCTTTAGTTTAACGACGACTAATACCGTCATTTTATGCATGCATTTCGTTTTCGTAAGTTAAGTATTTCTTTTTCCTTCACCATTGTGTTCCTCCTTTTCCGTCTCTTTCCACGTGCACCTATTATACCTCTAATCAGTCACCCCTTCTAGTCCACAGTCCACACTACTTTTCGTATCTCTGTTGTTGTTGTTGTTCCCCAAGCTGCCTGGCCGAACAGCCCCAAGGCCCCAAGCAAGGCCAAGGCCATAACTGAGCGCCCCCAAAGAACCCTCTCTGCCTACCACAATAAAGCCTGGGTGACCGAAGCCACTCCATGGCGGGGAGCTGAGGAGGTGCGGAAACGCCCGGGAAACCAAAGTCCCACCCAGGGCCCTGTGCCCCTCAGCAATTATGAAGAGAAAGTTGAGGGGCAAAGGAAAAATGTGACGCTTTGGCTTCCAATCTTGGTAGATTGGGAGGTCAATCCACGGAAAAGACGCCGTCACTTGAGATCTAGGAAATACATAAGTAAAAGGAACAGTCGGAGTAAGCTATGGGTATGGCAGAGATCGCTCAGTTCTCACTCTGATAGACCAGCCCATCACCATATGACTAGAACCCAATCCTCTCAGCATCAGCTAGGAAAGGCCCTAGAAAGCCGCCTTTGGCGGGGGGATAGCTCCCCTATTTCAACCCCTTTCGGGGTTGGGCACCCGCCCTCATATCTCTGTTGTTTTATATAAGATTAATTATGACAAATCTGAATACAATCCTCTCCAGAGAGCTCCAGGGAAGCCACCTAGTTTTCTCTCCATTTAAGAAGATAAACGTATATTACCCCATGCTCCGGGATTCGTTCTAGCACCTAAGTAGTTATACAATTGAACTTGAGTTATTCAACCAGGTTCTATACTTTTATATTAACGACGGCAAAATACCGTCCAATTCATGCATGTCACCTTTTCCTAAGTTAACTCTCATTGATCCACCAATACTTTGCGTAGTAACAAGCGTGCTCAGGTAACCTTTTATCCACCCTGTCATTTTTCCATACCAACCGGAGCTTAATAACACCCTCTAAAAAGGACGCCATCAGGATGTTAATTTGTGCCGAGAAAGTCATTTTCTCAAGCTTCCGTAAGCAGAGAGTACAAACCTATTTGGTACCTCCTTTAACTATCCCAACATAACATAAATAACATAACTAACCACCCCTACAACCTGGGGCAGTGAATTAATGCGCGCGAGGCTAACCCCCCCCTTTCTCCCCTCGAAGAGGCCCAGCATCTCCCCCTCGCGTTGAACTACCGACATCCACATGCCCGCCAAATTCTTGCTAGAAACTCCGGGTATTTACAACCCATAACAACCTCCAAGTTTTCGATTCCAGTCTAAATCCTATTCCTATCTAACCCCCAAGTCCCCCTTAACCCCTTATGTTCTTATGTTCTTAACCCGTCTTAGACTCCGGATATATAATAGCATTTCAGCTAGCTCAGAGGAGGATCCTAGAGATAATATTAAAGTAGGCTGCCTTACCGCTTGAGTCCAAAGGCGCTGGACAAACTAGTTTTTTTTATTTCCCCAATGTCCTCTCAACTCATATTAATAATTTGTCTTAGAGTAAATGTCAGAAAAAAGGTAAATCATATTGCGGCCTACATGCTAACTTTATAATAGACCTTTAATGCTACCCTCTTCAACCAAGGGATTAAATTAACTTTTATTCCCCTCCGACATCCAAAAGTTAGACAAAGGAACCCCCCCCCCCTCCATATATAAAGTCCCGCGCCAAAAACAAGCCAGTTCTGGAGGTAGAAGTTCATGTAACGGAAGTGCCGCAGTCGTGGATATATTACCTCAACTCCACCCTCAGGATATACAGTGATTTACGGTGTATGCGATCCAAGTTAATCTGTGAGATGAGTAAACAAACCCTTCACGATTATATTCTTGCAACTGGGACTCCAAGGGCAAGATTATAACTGGACAAACGATTTACGAAATTGTTGATTGTATCATGAGCTTATTGTAAGCCGGCTCTGCCCCTACCTTGGGTTCACGAACAATCATAACTCATAACCGGTCTAAGCTAGAAAGATCTGGTTATGTTAGAAGGAATTACGCGAGTTAGAAGAAAACTCTGGCGAAAAGAATTCCTAGGTTAACAACTGTCAGTTGACCAAAAAGGCGTAACGCCACCTGCAAGCCCCGACCCTCCCATAAGGCCAGGATAGTACAAGTCATTCCCCCGACTGTCTTACGTTAATTCGATCCCTTGTTCTTTGGCTCGCCAAGTGCAGTGTGATTCAAGGCTTTCAGAGGAGTACCAAAAAGGCTTGTCATCACCGGCTAGACAAGTTAGCCCAGCTGTAAACAACTCTACACTCCCGGACACCTTGGACGGCCCCGGATCCGCTGTTAGCCCCCAACACACCAGCTCAAGATAGCGAATCGTTGAAGTAAGGTGATCAGAAGTACAATTCCTGAACGTTGCAAGTGGGAAGCGAAGATCTCTCCAAATCCGCGAGCAGTGCTAAGAGACTGTTAAAAAGACCAATAACTTAACCGAGTGCTCCAACATCTATTGTTCGTGCGAATCCTATTACGTACTCTATACCCGAGTGTTTAACAGTTTAAATAAAACTGTATTACAAACTATTTATCCACGATTATTTTTGTCCTCTGTTGATTTCCTTTATGTACTTTGCAATATATCCAATAGCCCAGTCTTGCAGAACTCACCTATACCAAGTTAAACCTGTATAAAATCAGGGCATAACACATAGACATTTCAATAATTCTGAGGTGTCAGATTAATTACCGTGACGAACACTGATTTTCTGAACTTGACTCTTGGTCAAGGTCACAAGGCTAGATGCCCCCCCCCCCCCTCGATATCTCTACGTTCCTACTGGCCCTCACGCAGCCGTGGTGCTTTGCGCGGTCGAACCTATATTTCACAAATGTTATGATATTTATATATATATATGCGTGTACTGTTACTTAGTAATATTGTATTGTGTAGCCTAATCAACCCAAATGATATAAATTTAAGTAAGAATACACCGAAATATAATCGTGATTAGGCGCGAATGGAGTGGACGTGCTGCGGCCATGTCCTCCAATGTGTATAAACAACAGGCTTTACATATCAAGATCAATATTTGATCCATCATTTCGACATTATTTTGATCTAGGCTAGTTGAATTTGTAAAAAATTGTGATGACTATTCCTATAATATAATCGCTTACTTTGGGGTATTATATATAATAACTCCGGTAGGTTATCGGCCTTCTATAGGATTATGACGCTTCTTTTGGACATTCTGAGGATATAGCTAGCTACATTTATAATTATGACATCCAAATCGATTATTTATATATGGATTATACAAAAAGTCTTAAAACTGTTATCAAGCTCCGAAAGTCTGAATCGGGTTGAGTTTCGACCCTGTGGAAGAGCAGGGTTGAGTTGGCTTGATATTGGACACCCTTTTATGGCATTTGGGTGTGAAATACGACATAATTTCCAGTCTATCGGAGATAATAATGGTAAAGGAAAATGCGGCTTATGTTGTTAAAACACATTGATGAAAGTTCTTCAGACTGTATCATATAGGCCTACCTAAAACCAAGCAGATCCCAATGGACATTGTAATTTGAATAGGTTTCATCCCTGGAATTCACCTTTAAAACCTTATACCTCATAAACAGTTAAGATTTGGAATTATTGTTATAGAACATTTTATGCTTAGAAACATCTGAATAATCATATCCTGAAGTTTGGCACGTCTATTTTGGGACACCCTGTATAGGATATATATATATATATATATATATATATATATATATATATATATATATATATATATATATATATATATATATATATATATATATATATATATATATATGTGTGTGTGTGAAAAGTGAGAAAACTGTAATAATGTACACTACTGACAACATTCCCATACTTCATCGGTTTCAGCTTTTTAATTCAAAGCTGGGTTTCCATTACTCATGTAATGCCTCACCAGGCGCTGTAATCTGCAATGCTAGCCTATGATTGAAACAGTAATAATGCCAAAATGAAATATAAGCGCAGTTCGCAGCGCCCATAGCGTGCCAGTTGCCTGTATAACACTTTAAACTATTGCATCGAATACATTTAGATCTTCTTGTCAAACTAAGGAGGGAGAATCTAGAAAGAGTGACAAAGTGAGGAAGAGGATCGGGTCGTACTGCTCCGTCCATATTCAGTCGTTTATACAACAAAACAGCGGCACCTCCTATCGAGCCAGAAGACATCAACCACAAGCCATCTCGGTCTGTATATCAGTGTTATTCATTGGTACATTGTTTTACTGTTGATGAATTGAAGAAAGGTGACTCCCTATGGATGGCTCCGTGAAATTGAGTTTGAATATATACATAAATGAGATTCGATTAATATGTTAAAACTAGAATTTGTTAGGACTGTGTTCTGTTTAATTTTCCCCTGAAGATATTCGAGTTGCAATGGAGTCTCCATTGAATAGTATCTAGGCCTATAGCCTAGCCTACAGTAATACACGGTGGAGGTTTGGTTAGTAGAGAGTAAACACCATTGTGTGGGTGTATGTTTCTAGTAGATTAGGCTATGGTAACATTTTAGGAAATAGACCTAGGCCTAGGCCTTATCTTGTCAACTACTTTTGGTAGAATTTTACTAAAGGGGCATGCATTTGACAGGTACCACCACATACTTATTAGAGATTAAATTTAGGTTAATGTGCCTCCATCAACTACCTACACCCTTTTCTGGTCTGATACTAGGCCTAGGCTTAGGCTAGTAATAATAGGCTAGCCTAATAGTAATAATAATAATAATAATAGGCCTAGGCTATTAATATTTATTCAGTTAGCAATTTACAGAGTTGGTACCACATAGTATGTTACAAATATGACATGTACCAGCTTTGCATAATTCCAACTAAGGATAGCCCAATAAGGCCGTTAGGCCTTAGGCCGTCAGGGGGGGGAATTTAGAAAAAGAAATGAGAGAGGGGAGTGGTTCATACTAGAGAATGGGAGGGGATGTGTCAGAGAGATAGAGAAGGGGAGAAGAAGATGGAGGGAGGGGGTAGAAAATAAAGCCACGCTGGCATATTATAGAGAGAAGGAAAAACCAGCTAGAGAACTGTACTATGATGGGGGATGGGGATCGAAACTCCTATTTAAAGCAAGAACAGGATCGCTAGAAACGAATGAGAGAACAAGGAGATGGAATGGAGTGGGACCGCACTGCAGTCAATGTGAAATGGGAGGGGACCCAATAGTGGAGGATGTAGAACACATAGTAACCGAATGTACAAGATATAATGAGGAGAGAGGAGTTGGATAGGTACATGAGGAATAGAGTTGGGGAGAGGGGGTGGGAGGAGATTAAGCAGAGGGAAGATAGAGGGGTGGGGGCGCTATTGGGGTTAACACAGGAGATGGAAACACAAGACATGGAGATGATGAAGAGGATATTGGAGAAAATGTGGAGGAAGAGAAATGAGTGAGGGGGGGGGGGGGGGGAGGAAGTGAGGGGGGGGTTTATACAAACAAAACAAAAACTGTCTCTTAAACTATCCTTCTACTCTAAACTTTCCCTCCTACTAACGTTTCTGAGCCAGTACCGATACAAAGGTCAGCCCTGTGGATCTGCACGGTCTGCGGGCGGGTTCAAAAGAAGAAGAAGGCGTATTTCCATTGGGGTCCTTGTGGGATTAGGTTAGCTGGGGAAAGCGGGAGGATAAAAGAAATAGATACTTTAGAGAAAGTAGGCTATTTCTAGGGGGTTATTTTAAGATACCTTAGGCCTAGGCCTACATCCTATGGTAAATAGGCCTAGCCTATCAGTAATCCATAATCAGTAATCATTTCAGTTTGGTTTGCCTATCTCTTATGTCGTATTTAGTAGTTGACATAAGCTTGGTGCTCCCTTCTCGCAGCTGTCCGGTTCAGGTGTTCCTTCAGGCTACGTCTGAAGGAATACAGTGTTCTCTTTTCACGGACTGACTAGGGTAGGTCGTTCCAGTCTTTGATGGCAGTGAAGAAGAATGTTTGGTATAATCCTGTGTAGCGGGAGGAACTGTATATATATCTCGATAATTTGGTAATGTTACATACTTACTTACTTACTTGGTCATACTTTGTAGAATTCCGTCCTCTGTGGACGCAGCTAAAGTGGACTTCCGCTGCAGTCAGGCAGCTCCGCAACTCCCTCGTTCCGTCTATTTACTAACGAGTTGGATGCGGTGCTGGGATATCCTGGTATTGGGGGCTCGTCTGGTACTGTAGCCAGCCATCGGTCCAGCTGACGCTTGAAGGAGTCTGTCGTGACTCCCGTCAGTTCCCGGACGGCCTTTGGTACAGTATTGAAGAGGCGAGCCCCATTTTTGCTGAAGTTGTTGTGGGCGACTGTTGCTATTTTCTGAGAGGTAGCCTCAGTCCTCTTGATGTAGCACAGTCGCCCTTTTCTAACGTGATTGTTGATGACTAGTCCCACGTCAGGTACCAGTCCTTCTAGGGTCTTCCACACATAAATCACTAGGTAACGTTCTCGTCGTCTCTGAATGGAGTAGAGCCGCAACTCCTTCAGGCGTTCCCAGTAGTTCATGTGTTGGAGACCCCAGATCCTGCTGGTGAAGGTCCTCTGTAGAGACTCCAGTTTGCCGATGTCACCTATCTTGTGGGGAGTCCATAGCTGGCAGCAGTATTCCACCTTTGGGAGGACCAGAGCCTTCCAGAGTGTCAGCATACAGGCCCTCTCTCTAGTTTGGAAGGTCCTGAGTATCCATCCTGCCGCCCTGCGAGTCTCCTAGCTGTCTCGGTGGTTTGATTGATGTGGCGAGAAAAAGTTCCATCTGTACTCATTGTTACTCCCAGATCCCGCACATGTTCTTTTGTAGTGATGGTTTCTTGATTTGCCTGGTAGCTGGTGCTCTCTTTGATGGTTTGCAGAGGGCCGTACCTTAGCAATTCGAATTTCTCGCCGTTCATCCTCATGTTGTTGGAATCTGCCCAGTCCAGTAGGCGATTCAGATCTTCTTGTAGCAGGGCCACATCGTCAGCTGACTCTACCCTCCTCATTACTCTTGTGTCATCTGCAAATGAGGTGGCCGTGGAGTGCTGGAGATCATGATCAATATCCCCTATCATGATAAGGAACAGAAGTTGTCCCAGTACAGACCCCTGCGGAACGCCACTTATTACCTCGCTTGGGTCTGAAAGGTGTCCTTGGACCGATACTCTCTGTTCCCTATGTGTTAGGAAGCTGTGCAGCCACTTGCCGAGATTTCCTCCTATACCTAGCTTTTTCAGCTTGTGAAGAACGAGGCCGTGATCAACTTTGTCAAATGCCTTGGCGAAATCCAGGTATATCACGTCGACATTCTTGCCTTTACTGATGTCTTCCAGTAGAGCCTCATGGTGGGCAAGTAGCTGCGACAGACAGGACCGGCCCTTTCTAAACCCGTGCTGTCCCCCGTTGAAAGCGTCGAGGTCCTCCATGTGTTTCGTTATTCTCTTTCTGACGACCCGCTCAATTATCTTTGTTATGTGCGAGGTTAGCACTACGGGCCGATAGTTTTTGGCCAGTCCTTTGCTACCCCCTTTGTGGATAGGTTTCACTACCCCTTCCTTCAGGGCTGAGGGAACTGTACCGGTAGCTAGGGACTTGGCAGCTATAAGTTGCAGTGGTAGCGCCAGTTCAGCTTTGCAGGTTTTTAGGAGCTGTGGACTGAACCCGTCTGGACCTGTTGCTGAGTCGGCTGCTATGTCGTCAATGGCTTGAATTATATCATTAATATCTGGGATTATGTCGGTCAGTATTGGTGAGTGAGAGGGCTGTTGCATTGTGAAGAAAGCCGCTGGGTCATCCACAGATTTGTGGGGGTTAGGAAGACTGAAGACACTTTCTTAGTATGTCTGCCATTTCCCCTGGGTCGGCCACTAGGTTTCCATCGACATCTTCTAATGGCCCTACTGTCGATATGTTTTTAGATTTTTTGTTAGCGTATGAGAAGAAAAACTTGGAGTTACTGCTTATGTTCTGGACTGCTTGTAGTTCTTCTCTCTTCCTCTGGTCATCATGGGATTTTAGGAGTTTGCTTTCAATCTCCTGAAGGGCCTTGTGAAAGTTGGTGGCTTTACTATGTGGGGGATTTTTTGCCACTTTTCTTTTGTAGAGGCTCCTCCTCATAAGGATGCGACGGTCTCGTGGGATATGTTTTTTCTTAGCTGTACTTTTTGCCGGCCGGGACATTGGCTTTACATATTTCTTCACAAATTGTGGTGAATTTAGAGAGCATATTTGCAGCACTGTCTTCCGCAATTTTGGTTGCCCAGTCCATCTTTAATTTCCCCCCATTTAATATCTTTGTGGTAAAAATTTAATTTTGCCATTCCTGTTTTTTCTTGCTGACCTTGCTGTGGTTTATTGAGGAAGGCATTTATTGCGAGAGACGCTTCGCAGATTTTGTGGTCCGACATGGTGGTCTCGTAGAGCTCGTAGGAGTGCATAATCCCATGGTTATTGCTAGCTACTAGGTCTAGTATGTTAGTTCCTCTTGTTGGTTCGGATATAAATTGGGTTAGGAATTTAGTCCGCATAAGAGACGCCAGTAGCCTAGCTTGTTGTTTTTCTCCATTCGTTCCTCCCACCACTTCCAATGTCTCCCAGCTCATGTGTGGGAAATTGAAGTCTCCAAGGAGTAAGAATTCTGTGTTGGGAGCTGGCAGGTGTTCTACTGTATGAATAACTTTGTTCATGACCTCCTCAAAAAGCTCTTGTGTGGCGTTTGGAGGCCTGTATACTGCCGTTATAACAAGATTTAGCTCCTTGATGGAGAGGGTGAGGATTTCACATGTCCCGTTTGAATGGCTGTCCAGGGTTTCTACTGCAAATTTATTCTTTATATAAATGGCTACTCCACCATGACTTCTATCCCGACGGTCTGTGCGGTAAATTTCGAAGTCTTGGATCCGCACCTCTGCATCAAGTATATCGTTGTGCAGATGAGTTTCGGTCAGGGCGAGTAAGGATATGTTATCGGTGGCAGCGATTTCTTGCAGTAGGGGGACTTTGTTCT
Organism: Paralithodes platypus; assembly: GCA_032716605.1. NCBI lineage: Eukaryota > Metazoa > Arthropoda > Malacostraca > Decapoda > Lithodidae > Paralithodes > Paralithodes platypus. The sequence continues at coordinate 3,283,383 of CM064483.1, forward strand.
GATTACACCTTGGATACAGCCCTCTGATGTTACCTGTTAGTATCTTGGTTAGTGGTAACTCCAGAAGGCCCTCTTCCAGTTGTCCTGTCCTTCTATTTTTCCCATCACTACTGTCATCATTTGTTGAAGCTGTTCTTGTTGTGCAGCTAGTTTCTCGACTGTTTGCCGAAAAAACCCTGCTTCATTTGTGTGGGCCGGTCTCTGGGTGTTCTGTCTCATGTCTACAGCTACTCTTTCCATTTCAGGCTCCTGTCTTGGCGATTTGTTGTTGTTGTTGCGCTGGCTTCTGATTGGGGTTCTACTGGATGGATATCCCCTGGCTTGATTGTATGGTACCGGTACTGGTGGAGGTTGTCGCTCTCTGTTTGGCCTAATGGTTCCTATGGTGTGGGGATATTTGCAGTTCTGAATGGTGCAAGCCCCGTTTTCCAGGGAGAATCTGCATAATGTTTGATGAAAGTTTATACATTGCTGGCCCTTATTACACCCTACTCGGCTGTTCAGCCCATGTCTCATGTATTTCACGCATGACCTTGGGTGGTAGGAGGGACAGTTGGTGCCTACTCGACCGTATTTGCAAGCTCCAAATTTAAAGTGCCTGCATACTGGTACCTGATTTTTATTCCTCTGCGATGCTGGCACTTTTGGGCTTTCACGTGATGCGGTGTCCCCCCGGGTCTTGCCCCTATGGGTTTGTTGTTCTGTGATGCTAGTGGCTGGTCCTGTAGCTTCTGTACCCTGCGGTGTCCTCTCTTGGTCGGGTGATGTTAAGCGAGGGATCGTGGGGGCCGGGGGGGAACCGAGAGCCCCGGCAATCGAGAGGTTGATGTTAGCTGGCATGCTACCCAATCCTAGATCAACCCTATTGTTATTTGGCGAGGTAGGTGTGTTGCTGGGAATGCTAGGCCTATCTGTGTCGCCCTCCTCCACAAGTGAGAGGGTGATGCTAGCTGGCATGCTCCCTAGTCCCAAATCAACAATCTTGTCTGAGCTGGTGATGATGATGCTGGGTATGCTATTTGCAACCTCATCGTTGGGGCTTCTCTTTGGGGACGAGGTTGCATGACTATTTGTTTTGAGTATGTCAGAGTATTTGGGTGTTCCTATGTCTATGTTGCCTAGGTTGGCTGACTTCTTAAGTATACTCACTGTACTTTTCGTGGGTGATGTTGAGTGGCGGCTCTGGAGTGGAGGATTTTGTTGTGCCTTGGAAATTGCTCGCCGCTGGCAAGCATCCCAACTGTCTATACAGGTATTTTATACGTGCTCTACACTTACACAGGATAGATTCCAAAATTGTTTCACCTGACAAGCTCGAGTCCAGTTTTAGTCCGAGATATTTAACTTGTGACACTGTTGTTATAGGAATATCATTACAGTTGACCGAGAAGCCCACAATGTCTTTCAGTTTGCGTTTTGTCCCACATAAGATGGCTTCCGTCTTGCCCAGGTGAAGAGATAGTCTATTGTCCACTAGCCATTCACTACATTCACTAGGCAAGAATGTAGTTACCGGGTGTACCGCCCGTCTTGTTTACACTACGCGGACGCTCACCATCATGCAGGGTGTCAATCCACAAAATATGAATTGTGTCATCATTATGGTTTATTATTTTGTTATCATTATAGCGCGACAGAGCGGCGAAGGCGCGAGCTCTAGGGGGGTTCGGGGGCATGCTCCCCCGTGATTTTTTTGAGAATTTAGGTGTCTAAAACAGTATTTCCTGCAATCTAAAAGCAATCAAGATGGAAAATATGCGAGACCAAAATGATGTCAATTTACCTTTTTTGTTTCTTAAAAAAAAAGGGTTGGGGGAGTTTCTGTTATCATTATACAAAAATTTCATTTGCGTTATCACTAAAAAACCCAGCGTCGTTTGACACCCTGCCATCATGTTCCCGTCTATTTTGACTGCCTTTGGATACAAAAATACATTACCCTAACCAAACAACCTAACCTAACCTAGTATTAGGCCTATAGATTTATAAGTATTTATCTTATAAGTATTTATAGATGATTTATGTTGTATGTCGGTAGTGGTACACCCGGAAACTACATCCATCCCAAAAACTATTTAGGCCTAGGCTAATAAAGTTTTTAAATGTGTTTTTTCGACGAGAATAAAAAAGTGCGGTAGCATTCAAGGAGACTACTGCAGGACTTCTTCTTACCTCTGACCGGGTATAGGCTATCCTAGTGTTTACTAGCCTATACCCCTTTGAAAGGACATTAGCCTAACCTAACAACCTTACCTAACCTATCCTAGTATTATAGGTGGGGGCTGCTGCCCCCACGCCCCCGCTTTGACTTAGATTTTTGGTGTATTTGTCTGTGAAGTGGGTATTTTTCAATTTGTTGATAACGAAAATCCTCCATGCGGACTATATGGAGAAAAATATGGCGAATCTATTGGTGCCTATTTTCCCTAATAAATTGTTTCGGCAAGAATGTAGTTACCGGGTGTACCGCCCGTCTTGTTTACATTACACGGACACTCACCATCATGTTCCCGTCTATTTTGACTGCCTTTGGATACAAAAATACATTACCCTAACCAAACAACCTCACCTAACCTAACCTAGTTGTTGTTGTTGTTCCCTAAGCTGCCTGGCCGAACAGCCCCGAGTCCCTGAGAAAGGCCATGGCCACGATCGGGCTTTCCCACAGAGCTCTCATTGAGTGTAGATTGTGTTGTTGGCGTAAGTGGTTGTGTGAAATGCAGTCTTCTATGATGTGTTTAATGGTATGGGGTGCTGTGTTACATCCCGGGCAGGCGTCGACAACGGAGTCATCCAGTCTCTTCTGATAGCTCAGGAGAGCTGGATGGTGTCCGCATCTCAGCCTGGCCAGGTGGACTCTGTCCTCGCGAGGAAGGATGGATTTCGGGAGGTCGTGCATGCAGCTGCGTGTTGTCTGTGAGTGAGTGGATGGATCGGTGAGAGATATGAGTATGGATGTGCTTCTGGAAGTTGGTTCGGGGTGGGCAGGGAGGGAGAGAGGACAATAATTGTGTGTGATACCGTGTGCTGGGTGTTGTTTTGATATTTCTTGGTGTCTGTGGGTGTGTTGCCATGTAGTTTAGTGGGTGGTCTTGGTTCGTGGAGGCTGCTGCCAGGAATTGAGTGCCTCTCATGTCCAGATGGTCTTTGACTTTGAGGATTTTGGTTTCTTGATGTAGGTGATCTGTGGGTGCAGTAGCTGTGCAGCCTGTAATGATCTTCAGGGCTTTGTTTTGAATAGTCTGTAAGGTCTTATGATGTGTTTCAGCTAGGTTAGAAGCCCAGGCTGGGCTTGCGTATTCCATCACTGATCTTATGTATTGTTTATATACTGTGGTGGTAGTTTCTTTGTTGTGTCCAAATTTTGTGTGAGCAAGTGACCTGAGGGCGTTAAGTCTGGGTGTCAGTTTCTTTTTAATGTTTGTGGTGTGCTGTTTGAATGTCATATGAGTATCATATGTTACTCCTAGGATTTTGGGTGTGTGTGTATGTGTTAGGGGTGTGTTGTTTATGGTGAGTTGAGGGATGTATTCGTGTTCTCCTGTCCAACTTGTGAGCAGGGTTGCGGTGGATTTGGCTGGGGCTAGATTAAGTCTGTTTGTAGTGCACCAGCCATGTAGTGTGTTGAGATAGGGTTGAAGGAGATCTGTTGCTCTTTTTGGGTCATGGTGTGTGCATGTGAGTGTTATGTCATCTGCATAGGAGGCTAAGTTTATTTGGGGCGTATTGGGTGTAGTTATATCGTGCATGTACAGATTGAAGAGTGCGGGCGATAGGACGGATCCTTGTGGGACTCCGTTTGGAAAGTTTCTGATTTTAGATGACTGACCGGCAAAAGATACGTGTGCAAATCTGCCTGCTAGGAAGTTGGCCAGCCACCTTTTTGTGTTGTTGTGCATGTTTGTATTGTAGATTTTGTTTGTTAGGTTGTGGCGGGGGATGGCATCGAAGGCTTTACTAATGTCGAGTGTGGCTAATAGTGATCTGTGTGGTGGTCTAGCTGAGTTGATGCCGTCGAAAGCTCTTTGTGTAAGGTCTGTGAGAAGAGTGTTTGTGGAGTGCAGTGGCCTAAAGCCATGTTGTGTTGGAGCTAGGGGTAGGTCAGGTGTAATTAGTTGTAATACTAGGCGTTCCACGACTTTGGAGGGGGAGCAAAGGAGTGTGATGGGGCGGTGCGAGGAGGGTAGCGTGGGGTCTTTGTTGGGTTTGGGGAATGTGACCCTAACCTAGTATGATAGATTTATAAGTATTTATTTTATTATAAGTATTTATAGATGATTGGGATACACCCAAGAATCATAAAGGAAGGAGGTGAGATGTTAGTAGAGCCATTGAAAATGTTATTTGAGGTATCGTTTAATACAGGACAAATCCCGATGGACTGGAGAGAGGCGAACATAACAGCTATATTTAAGAAGGGAAAGAGAAATGACCCAGGAAATTATAGACCAGTCAGTTTGACAAGTTTTGTGTGTAAACTAATGGAAACGGTAATTAGAGAAGGAATAATGGAGCATATGAAATCAAACCAACTTTTCAGTGGGAGACAGTTCGGATTCTTGCCGGGGAGGTCGACGGTAGTACAGCTAATTAAGGTGGTAGATGATTGGATGCAAATTCTAGAGGATGGTGATGTAATAGACGTGGTATATTGCGATTTTATGAAGGCCTTCGATAAGGTCCCACATAAAAGGTTAATAGAGAAAGTTAGAAGCTATAATATAGGGGAGAAATGTGTGAAATGGATAGAAGCCTTCCTGAAAGATCGGAGACAGAGGGTACTGGTGGATGGAATAGGCTCGGGGTGGAGGGAAATTACAAGTGGGGTACCTCAGGGATCTGTGTTGGGACCACTACTGTTCGTTATATTTATCAACGACTTACCTGAAGTTATAACTAATGGAAGTGAGGTATACCTGTATGCGGATGACACTAAGCTGTATAGAAGAGTGAGGAGTAAGGAAGATGTGGGTTTGCTTCAAGGAGATGTGGAGGGCATGAAGGGATGATCTGAGCATTGGTTAATGCCTTTTCATCCAAAAAAAATGCAAGTAGATGCGGATTGGGACAAGCAAGATAGACAAGGTAGGATACAGTATGTATGAAGCGATGGAGGAAGTGAATGCAGAAAAGGATATAGGAGTAGTGATAGACAATAAGTTAAATTTCTCAGAATATTTAGCGGAAAAGATAAACAAAGCCAATAGAATTGTAGGGCTGATAAGGAGGACATTTGTGTCACTTGACGAAGAAATCTTCAGGAATCTATACAGCGCTGGTTAGGCCGCACCTGGAATATGCGAACCAGGTGTGGGCTCCATATATGGTAAAGGATATAGAAGCAGTGGAGAAAGTGCAGAGGAGAGCTAGCAAGCTAGTACCGGTACCAACGTTGAAGAACGCGGGCTATGAGCAGAGGTTGAGGACACTGGGGTTTCCGACACTGGCATATAGGAGAAAGAGAGGAGATATGATAGAGACTTTTAAGATAGTGTCAGGAAAGTATGATGAGGATGTGTGAAGGTATCTTCTTGATGCGGGAGGGAACAAGAACGAGAGGACACTCTAAGAAAATTTACAAAGAAAGAAATAGGCTTGAGAAGGCAAAGAACTCATTTTGTGATAGTGGTAAATGAGTGGAACGCACTGCCCCAGTATGTAGTCGATTCCGAATCAATAAGGGAGTTTGAAAGTAATCTTGATAAAGCATGGAGAAGACAAGATTTGAAGTTTGATTATAAAGCAAAAATACAGAATAGTAAAAATGTTGCGTCTGCTACCGCCGCCGCCAACACCGTGAACGACCGCAGCAGTGCAAGTACTGGTACTGAGCTGGATACACAGGCCTAGTTTGCCTTTTTCCAGAGGATCTACTGTAAGAAACTGTAAGAAAATTTATGTTGCATGTCGGTAGTGGTACACCCGGTAACTACATCCATCCCATTGTTTCTAATAAGGCGGATGTAGTGTCCTTGAAGATTATCAAAATCACGGGATAAAATTGAAGACAACCCGGATACGAGCCCCATCGATAATTATCATTGTTTTAGAAGTTTCATGGACGATACTTGGTTGGTGTATAGGCTATGTAATTACCGTCGCAAATTCATTATAAGTAAAATACAAAACACTGTAAAAAAAAACTTCCCTCTGTATGCAAAACCGTCCCTCTAGATGCCGGTGCGCCGATAATACAAATGGCGGTCCAGGAGGCACCCCCATGTTAACACCAACCTGTCAGTCGAATGCCACTACATCTGGCGATCTTTTTATGCATGTGTGAACCAATTACAATGGCTTATGTCACATCTCGCCACTCATGGAACCAACCACAGCCTTACAGATCACCTACATCAAGAAACCAAAATCCTCAAAGTCAAAGACCATCTGGACATGAGAGGCACTCAATTCCTGGCAGCAGCCTCCACGAACCAAGACCACCCACTAAACTACATGGCAACACACCCACAGACACCAAGAAATATCAAAACAACACCCAGCACACGGTATCACACACAATTATTGTCCTCTCTCCCTCCCTGCCCACCCCGAACCAACTTCCAGAAGCACATCCATACTCATATCTCTCACCGATCCATCCACTCACTCACAGACAACACGCAGCTGCATGCACGACCTCCCGAAATCCATCCTTCCGAATCCTCCCTTCCTCGCGAGGACAGAGTCCACCTGGCCAGGCTGAGATGCGGACACCATCCAGCTCTCCTGAGCTATCAGAAGAGACTGGATGACTCCGTTGTCGACGCCTGCCCGGGATGTAACACAGCACCCCATACCATTAAACACATCATAGAAGACTGCATTTCACACAACCACTTACGCCAACAACAAAATCTACACTCAATGAGAGCTCTGTGGGAAAGCCCGATCGTGGCCATGGCCTTTCTCAGGGACTCGGGGCTGTTCGGCCAGGCAGCTTAGGGAACAACAACAACAACAACAACCACAGCCTTACATCATCATAGTAACCAATCACAGTCCATCAATACGTCACGTCACGTCACGTCCGACGGACCTGAGTGCGCCGGCATTTTTGTCTACATTTGGAGGATGGGTCCCGTGTGTAGAGGTTGTGCTCTGGTTCCACATAAGATTATTAAGAAAACCTTCGAAGAAAATGAGCCTCGGCTTTTTCCATTTTGGGGTTTTCTTAACTTAAGTTGAAAACAAAACAAATCCGAGCCAACTTTCGAAATTCATTTTAAGGGTTTTTGAACTTTGAAAATACTTTAAATCCGAGCCAAGTTTTGCCAAAACTTGGCTCGGGTTTTTCCATTTTGAGGTTTTCTTAAGTTGAGAAACAAGAAAATCTGACCCAAGTTTAATTTTAAAACCTCTATTAGCGGCTTATTACGTCTTTAACCCTTCCTACCCGGTCTGCCTTAGGTAAGGACAGCACGAAAGAAGGGCTGCTACCCGGTATGCCTTATCTAAGGCATGAGCTTAATAGCCTAATTATGCTTGGTCTGAACGCCGTGCGTACGACGTATGTCAACAAACCCAAGCGGTCGTCACCGCACCTCCGAAAACAAGAAGGAGAAGACTCCTCAATGTTATTGTTCTGACGTCATGACGAAATTAGTGTCTGAAAAGCCCCCATATTGGCAACATCTCTGCAATATTGGCTCCACTGAAATCGTCATCACAACTGAACCAGTTGACTTCCAGAGCTCTACTCAATGCCAAAATACAGATTGAAAACCGCACTACGATTATAGATGAGTGGGATAGTTCTAGCAGTTAAAATAAACATAAATACGGTAGCCTAGGCCTAGACGTTTTTCAGCCATTTCGCCCGGGTAGGGGCGACCGTCATTGGGTAAGATAGCCCGGGGAGGAAGGGTTAACCCCACATTTTCCCTGATCTTCATAGCCCTCCCCACTATCGGGGGCCGTGATGTAGATTGTTGGATAATGGGTAAATACTCATTTCCAGTGGTCATTGATATAAAAGAACACTGTATATCGAAGAAAAACACTAAAAAAACATTAACTAGTAAAAATGCTGTCCGGGGTCTCCTCAATTTTTACCAAAGCGCGCTTTGGTCAATATAAAGGAGCCCGGACCACAGCTATTTTTATTTTTTAGTTTTTTAGTTTTGTTATTGATAGGCCTAAATCTACAGTTATACTACCCCTATTTTGTTGCTATTCTGTTAGTACTAATAGGTTAATATTATTAGTAGTAGACTTAGTATGGTTTGATGATGCGTGGGCTGCGGAAATGTATATTTGACTTTAAATAGATACATTGAAGTACAGTATTACAAACCTTCGGAAAAGTGGGGTTTGTTTACATGGGTGTACAGTCGGTTGGGCCGCGGCGTACTTTTTGGGATGGATGTAGTTTTCGGGCGTACGGACGTCATGTTGTGCGTTCGCAGTTACGTTCCCGTCTATTTCGACGCTATATTTTCTGCTATTTGCCCCCTGTCATTACTACATGAATACTAGGTTAGGTTAGGTTAGGTTGTTTGGTTAGGCTAATGTATTTTTATATCCAAAGGCAGTCAAAATAGACGGGAACATGATGGGAAAGGTCCGACGCCACTACGCGTAGTGTAAACAAGGCTGGCGGTACGCCCGCACTTAACATTCTTGCCTACTTTTTTGGGGATGGATGTAGTGATCGGGCGTACGGTCTTCATGTTGTGCGCTCGCAGTTACGTTCCCGTCTATTTCGACGCTATATTTTCTTCTATTTGCCCCCTGTCATTAGTAACTCATTACTACATGAATACTAGGTTAGGTTAGGTTAGTTTGTTTGGTTAGGCTAATGTATTTTTAAATTCAAAGGCAGTCAAAATAGACGGGAACATGATGGGAAAGGTCCGACGCCACTACGCGTAGTGTAAACAAGGCTGGCGGTACGCCCGAACTTAACATTCTTGCCCTTTTTTTTTTGCCCCCTGCTGTCAATATATATGATGATGACAGTAAGTCATGAGGGGGCAAAGCCCCCCCCCCTCATGGGGAAAACGTTTGGGTAGGATGTAGTGACCGGGCGTACTGCCATCTTTGTTTACATTACGCGTATTGGCGTCGGACCTTTCCTATCATGTTCTCGTCTATTTTAACCTAACCTAACCTAACCTAACCTAGTATTCATGTAGTAATGACAGGGGGCAAATAGCAGAAAATATAGCGTCGAAATAGACGGGAACGTAAGTGCGAGCGCGGCGATCGCCCTATGTAAACAATGACGACCGTACGCCCGAACTCTACATACATCCCAAACGTTTTTTCAGAGGCTTGTAATTACAGCAGGGTCCCCTAATGTGCGAGAATTTGGTGGATGAACGAGGCTGCACAGATCGAAATCGTACAAATTGAAACATGTATCTTATGGGAAATAATTAATTTGGTGGATGGAAGGTCCCGAGTTTAGGGGTTCAACTTCATATTACCTATAAAAAACAACACTAACTGACACATATTCATAACAATACGTAATATAAATAAAAGTAAGCCATAATTAAACAATAAGTCATTGTTTACTCACATTAAGTTCGGGGGCTCCGAGGCAAACCCCCGCGGCAGGGCGAGTGCAGCTATGCTACCCTGGCCCCGGCCCCAGCCCCGTCTCCGTCTGACTCGCCATCTGTGCTACGCTCATCCCCTCGATTCATAGCTCTATCCAGGCGAAGTTTTCTTTCTTTAATGCCAATTTCGTTATCAATAGCAGATGAACCATACGCCTGGAAACACTTTAACACTTCATCCTTTTTGTTATAAATTGACCTAACATTCGACTCAGTAAGTCCCAACTCCCTGTCTACAACTGAATTTCCTTTTCCAGAGTCCTTTAGCTCAATAACTTTCCACTTTAGTTCCAGTGTGATGGTGCGCCGCTTCCCGGAACGTGGGGGTGGCATGATCAATAAGGGCTAGGTTGGCTCAGCCACTCAAGATTTACGAATTTCTCACGGAGCTATGTGTGCACTCAGATCGGGGGCAAAAAAATATGGCAGACTACCCCCTCCCACCCGGTACCCAAGCGGCGCAGAAGCTGGCTGTGACGTCACTTCGGATGACAAATCTCGCACAGCTGTGAAGAAACTCGTACATTTGGGTTTCTCCACGGATTTGCTTACCTTTATTTCGGCGCTCGCACACTTCGAACGATATTCGCACAGTTTGGAATTATTAAATTAATATTTTTGGTAGTTCGTACAGATCGTGAAACGCACAGATCGAACACGCACAAATGGGGACCCTACTGTATGCCTAAGCTAGGTTAGACCATTTCTTGGTCTGGCTAGCTAGTGACTTGGCAAGTTGCTAAGGTTATGTGGTTATTCCTTATTGATAAGACTATTCACACGATAACAATGAGTTCTGCTGCCAGATATATATCTAACCTAGGTTAGGTAATTTAGGTAAAAAGCGCGATTCACCCAATAAATGGCACAAATTTACGCTGTAACTTCAGATTGATAGATAATGGGTAAGTTTAATGCAAATCCTCCACTCAAACCATGCAAAACAACTATGAAACACTAAATTCCTTGTAGAAAAAACCCAAAAAAACATGGTAAATAAGGCCGATGTAGTCTTGTTTACGTTACCGTATCCCGCAGCCTAAATTTTAATTGAACCGCCAAATTCCAATAGGCCTATTAGGAAATTAGTTAGATGCGCGAAGTAGGCTACTAACCTCGAGCGCTAGCCTATGTCAACAAACGCAACTTTTCCAAGAATTATCTTTATACTGTATTTCGTCTAATATTATTAATATTAAAGTGCCCCCATTGTTTTTTTAGTGTTTCATACACCAGAAAAGGGTGTAGCTTGGCGTGGAAACCGAAAACAATTTTTATTAAATCCTTGGTGATATCTGTCAAATGCGTGCCCCTAAAGTAAAATCGCACCCTACTTTTTAAAAATAACTAGCCTATTTTTTTCAGTAAGATTTTACGGTGTGACAGCTGCGAGACCCATTGATTTTTGTGTGGCATACGGAAGAGTCATATGACATTGGCATAATGTGCACAAATGTACCAGCGTCGGACATTGTCTGAGGTTTATTAAGCAAGCTATAGATATTATGAGAGCTTGTATACTGCTAAATATTAGCACAAACCTAGCTTAAGTCGTTGGCAACACTGTTTGGGCTGTGAGGAGTGTGGTGCAAAGCTGTAGGTGGCTCCAAGTCAGTCTCACCTCAGAGTTCTTGAAGTACAGTAATGTCGCGCCACTCTCCTGACTATATTTGCCTGGGGTTGAGATCAAAATCTTTTGTGAGGGTAGAGTATAAATGATTTAATCTCTATTAATGCTATGGTATTGTTTTTTTTTAAATATGCTAAATTACTCATTTCTTCTTCAGGGTACGTGACAAGCTAATTGTGGCCATGAGTGGTGATGCAGAGTTTGTGAGGTCCTGCCTCGAGAAGTTGCTGCTCGCTCATGCTCCCAGTGCTGACCCAAGGTATTGTAAAGTATGGTACCGTACTGTACTTTTAATTATATTTTCTTAACCCTTTATTGGCGGCGCGCAACTTATGTCGTGTGAAAGAAATTTGGACTAAGTGGCGGTTCACAACTTATGTCGTGTGCCATTTTCAGCACGTAATGTTGCAGAGAGAGAGAGCTGAGCGGTGTGAGGAGCGTAGTAAGGCTATGACCGCCGCGCACCACCGCGGTGGGCCAACTGAAGTGAAAACCACCCTTCCATCCCCCCTCACACTCGGTACACAGGGAATTATGTAGGGAAAGTACCTAATTACATGGTTTTTGCACGCGTGTTGCGCGATTGTTGCAAGAAAACCAGTGGTCGTACAAGGATGGTTGGGGTGTCATTGGAAAGCTCTGTTTATGCCCTTTCAGGGATAGATACTTGTTTTACGCTCTGGGTCTTATTTAGGCATGAAAATGATCACGTAAACAACCCTATTTAGGGTAAAAACACCCCGCTGGGCGGTACATATAAATTACCGCCTAGGCCGCTCGTAAGGTGTTAAAGACAGGTATTTGCTTTGACTATACAGTACAGTACAGTAAACTCCCGCTCTTTCGGACTTCACCCTTTCGGAATTCCAAGACTTTCGGACTAGCATTTCAATTCGGACTCATAGTTCAGCCATTCGGATTTGTCTGAAAGGCTGAGAAAATACCTCCGTCATTTTCGGACTACACTTTTCAAATACTCCTGCCAAGCCCGAACCCGGCGATATCTTTGAATTCTCGGAATTTTGCCGCGCTTTTTTATACATGAAAAAATGGCCTAACCTAGCTTATATATATATCCAGCGGCAGTTGTCGTTGTTGTCTTGCTTTTGGTGAAAACTAGAAGTCTCTAGACCAAGTGGTTCAGTTTTTATGATAAAAATAATTAGGTTAGTAGCCTAAGCTGGACGAAAAGAATTCAGTGTTACTGTTTACTTCCGACTTTCGTCATATACCGATGCTCATATCTCTGCAAATAAATGGCCTAACCAAGTTTTTATGCATACCAGAGGTAGATATGGTCGTTGCCGTGCGATGAGTGAAGACTAGAACACTCTACATTGTGTACTTATTGTGTGAGGTGAGAAATAAGACGGCAAGTTAGGCGGCGGCGCCGCTCTGCCAACCGCGGCTAGGCCACGGTCTGTATATATTCCTTCAACAATTTATTATTTATTATGTGATGTTGTTGTTGTTCCCCAGGCTGCCTGGCCGAACAGCCCCAAGGTCCCGAGCAAGGCCAAGGCCATAGAGCGCCCCCACAAAACCCTCCCTGCTTACCACTAACAAAACCCAGGTGACCGAAGCCACTCTAAGGCAGGGAGCTGAGGAGGGCGCGAAAACGCCCGGGAAACCAAAGCCCCACCCAAGGCCCTGTGCCCCTCAGCAATTATGAAGGGAAAGTTGAGGGGCAAGGGAAAAATGTGATGCTTTGGCTCCCAATCTGCCAACTTTTAGGTTGGCAGTAGGGAGGTCGATCCACGGAAAAGATGCCGTCACTTGAGATCTAGAAGATATATAAGTAAAAGGAACAGTCAGAGTAAGCTATGGGTATGGCAGAGATCGCTCAGCTCTCACTCTGATAGACCAGCCCATCACCACTGTAATAATATTGATTACCGATATATTTCACCATTGTAACCATTCCTTAGCCACTGTCGTCTGGACTCAGGTTCAAAAGGTACAAGCTTTCGTAAGCTGGAGTCAGCTGACTGGCTGGCTGTGTGTTCTTGTTGGTTATACGGACGACCCGCCAAGACAACAAAACTTTCTCTAGTGCAGTTTTAATTGGTTTTAAGCCTTAGATTAACCCGTAGGCGCTTCAGAGCCTTTCGGATTTGTCTGAAAGGCTGAGACAAATTAAATCGCATTCGGACTGGATAGCCGAGTTTCGGATTTATAAACTTCGGACATTATTTCAGCCATTTGGACAAGTCTGAATGGCTGAAGTGTGAAGATCGGACTCAGCCCTTTCGGACTTTTGACACTTTTGGACAGGGGTCTCCCCCAATTTGTCCGAAAGAGAGGGGGTCTACTGTATACCGGTACTGTTAATGGAATATATATACAGTAGGCCTACTGTATATTCAGATTCAGTATAATAATAATAAAATAATAATAAGCATGTTACTTATTTCTCATAAGCGCCAATTTTTCCGAAGAATTCACTAGCGCTCGAAAAGAGAAAGAAAAAAGAACAAAAATCAATGCATCAAAAGAAGGCTCATATACAACACACATTTAACAATCACTAGCAGTGGCAAAATAGCCTAAACTCTATAGCCATCTGTCATGACACCTCTCTCAAGATCATAGCTTCTCTCAAAGAGAAAAGTCTTAAGTTGTCTCTTGAAGCATTCAACAGAACTCAGTTGTCTCATGGACAGCGGCAACCTGTTATACAACCTCGGAGCCATGTAGGAGAATGACCTCTCAAAGAAAGAAGACTGCTGGAAAGCCCTTGGTTCATCAAGACGAAAAGGGTCATTGTCATGACGCACAACTACACCATGGTGTGCCGGTGGGCGCCTGAGCAGCTCCGCAAGGTACCTAGGCTCACCAAATTTGAGAACCTTAAAAGTCACCAAACACAACTTAAATTCTATTCTTGCTCTTACTGGCAGCCAGTGCAGTTCTATGTGAAGAGATGTAGTAGGAGTTCTAGGTGGAACACCAAAAATTAGTCTTGCGGCCCTGTTAAGAACAGATTGAACTTTCTTCAAAATATAATTTGGAAGACCCACCAACAGGGCATTGCAATAATCAACACGAGAGAAGACCAATGAGTGAACCAACGTCAGGAGGCAACGTCTGGTTATAAACGGCTTCACCAAATAGAGATTTCTGATGTGCAAGTAACAACTTTTAACTATCTGGTTTACATGCTCTTTGAAATCTAATCGGGAGTTCACATATACACCCAGATTTCGAACAGAGTTGGCCGGTCGCAGCTGAGATCCACCCACATTGATGGAGAGGGCACCTACCATATCATCAGCTCTTCTATTTCCTCGGATGATGAGAATATCAGTTTTACCATCATTTAGTTTAAGTTTTCTCGCTCTCATCCACTTCTTGATATCAGACATCAACAATTCCATCTTACTCCGTATATCAACTATATTTGTGATTCTCACATAAATCTGGGTGTCATCTGCATAAAAGTGAAAGGTGACATTATGTGCACGAAGCAGAAGAGACAAACTGCTAATATAAATTATAAATAGGATAGGACCCAAAACTGATCCCTGCGGAACACCATACTGCAGGGGTGTCGAGTCCGAGACCACTTGATTTACCATCACACTCTGGGATCTACCTGACAAGTACGACCCAAGAAGCAAGAGAGCGGAGTCACGCACACCACAATCATAAAGATCACTCAATAACAACTCATGATCCACTGTGTCAAAAGCCGCAGAGAGATCAAGCAAGACCAATAGTGAGGCCACACCATTGCAAATGTTCTCAACTAGATCATTATGTACTCTAATCAATGCTGTTTCAGTTGAATGATGCTGTCGGTAAGCAGACTGAAAAATTGGGATAGTTTCATTCTGCTGAAGTAGTGGTTGTAATTGGTCAAGTATTGCACGCTCTAATATCTTTGATATGAAGGACAGGTTGGAGACAGGACGATAGTTCAACATGTTCTCAACATCAAGTCCAGGTTTCTTTAGAGTAGGTCGGAGTAGTGCATGCTTTTCAGAATGTGGGAAGCTACCTTCAGAGAAGCACTTATTAATTATTTTGGAAATAAACTCAACTGTGTGATCATAGACTCTTGGTAGCTTGGAAACATTTATGGGATCCAACGGGCAAAATGTTTTATTGAGGTTTCTTATGTAGGACGAGATCATGTCCACCTCTACTGAGTGAAAGGATGAGAGGACATTATTAGGAATGTGTCGGGGTTGGAGTACAACTGAAAGTTCTTCACCAACAGAATCATCATCCAATTCCTGTCTTATGCGAGTTATCTTGCCAGCAAAAAATGCCACAAAGTTGGCAGCCAACTCGGCATCAGGTACAGAAGGTCTTAAGCTGACTCTTGTTTTTCCAAGTAAACTGTTTACAATTGAAGCCAACCTCCTCTGGTCGTTACCACACGAGTCAACTTTTCCCTGATAATACACTTTCTTTTCATCTTTGATTTTGTAGACCACAGCTCTTCTGGCTGACAGGTATTGCAACCATGTAGAGTCTGTTTTATTTTTCCGCCATTCACGTTCAGCTCTTCTACGCGCTCTTCTAAGAAATTTAACTCGAGTGCTATACCAGGGCGAATCATCTCGTACTATGATTTTCTTCTCTACTTCTGGACAGTGATGATCGAACACTAATTTAAGTGCATTTCCATGTACCTCCACCAGCTCATCTGAAGTAAGGTTGGAAGTATCAATACTTCCCAAGTACTGTTTTACTTCACTGCTAGCCAAATTTAGGTCTGCATTTTTATAATTTCTAAATCTGATTACTTTTTCATGTGTGAGTGGCTTAGGGAAATCAAAGCTGAAAGTAATCAAAGCATGATCAGAGGTATTAGGGTCAGCATTCTCAACATCAACATCCAGAACACCACCACAACCCACAGGAGAGAAAACCAAGTCAAGGGTGTGTCCTAAGATATGAGTTGGGTGGGACACATGGTTTACAAAATTGTTCTGATCAGTCAACTCAAGGAACTCAGGAGAGAATGGCTTCAGATGAGGGCTGTCAACCCAGTAATTAAAATCTCCACACATCAAAAGTCTTCCAGTTTTAGCAGAAAATTCCTCGAGAAACTGCCCAAACTCTTCCATAAAACCCCTATCTGTGCCACGATGGCCAGGCCTATAGACAACTGCCATTCTTAGAATTTGTTGATGGAGTTTTATTTCCACTTCCAACAGTTCATAATAAAGAGGGGCTGGGTTATGGCTTATTTGCAAGATATTCACCAGAGATGTGGAGTAGACAACTGCCACTCCACCAACCGGATGATCTCCCCTAGGCCTAGGAACATTTATTATGGAATGGGTTTTAGGCAATGCCGCCTGGATAATATTCAGATCTGACTCGAACAACCAGGTCTCAGTGAGACATAATACATCAAGGTTACGTTCATCCAAGATCTCGCAAATATGATCCATTTTGTTACGCAAGGAACGAACATTCAACAGACCCAGTTGACATCCCATGTGAATTTTTCAGTTTTTTGAACCTACAAAATCGGTGTTCTCAATAACTTTATCTCTCTGAGCTGTCATTAAAGGACAATTTCTACTTGAGGCGAAATGATTTGGCGGCTCCGTAACTGATGTGGAGCTCATACAATTTATACATTTGGGGGAAGTCTTGTTGGTGCAGTCTTTTGAGTTATGAGTACCAGCACAGAAGTTGCATTTTGGATCCTAATTTTTCCGATAACACCTGTCACTGGTATGACCAAAGCCCTGGCAATGGTAACATTGTGTTACCCAGAAGCGATCGTATGCACGACATCTCACAAGTCCAACATACACAGAATTGCCATCATCCACAATGGAAGAGCGTATTTCAGGTGACATTTTTACTACCGCAATCTTAGTGTGTGCATCACTCTTTTGCTTAGTGAATAGCAAATTCATAGCTAAGCCATCGTCGATGAGGGACTTTATTCTTGGGTTCTTGTTGAGGATGCTGGGAATGATCTCATTATCCTCAGCGTCATTAGCAATGCCTACCAGAGTCATTTTTGGCATCATCTTCTTTGGTTTGGAGACACTGAAGGCACTGTCCACCCCCAAATACTGATTGATGGCCCTTCCTGCATCTTCTTTGGCTTTCTTGGATGGAAGTCGTACCACCAGTACACCTGACTCAGTTCTAGTTAACTTGTTAACCGGAACCGAAGCCAAAGCAGTCTCGATTGCCTTTGTATCTGGTGGGCTTACTGGCTCGGAGGATCGGTCTTTTGGCTTCACTACCAGGACCTGATGGTCCCAGACAGTTTTTTTCTTTCCACCATCTACCACCTCAGTGGTGCGTTTGGTCGGCTCCTTTTTGGTCTCCGCTGTTTCCCTCACTACCTTTTCCTTGCTCTTCAAAACCTGCACTACATTCTTCTCAAATATATTATTTTATATTGATAGTACAATAGTTTGTTGGGTAGTCTATACAGAATGTCGGTGGTACTGTTCAACCTGTTCTTAGTTTACATGATTTTTCCCATCCTTTTTACTTTTAATTTATATGCCAATTATCCTCTTCCAGTGGTATAGATGAGATAGTGGTGAGCTACGTGAGCGGTGTGTTGGAGGAGGTGGCAGCGGATCAGGATGAGATGGATGGGGCTGGGGTCAAAGACGTCATGATGGCCTACGTCCCAGAGTTTGAGGCTGTCCCAGAAGATGATGTTACTGCTTGGATCGTTAATACAGTTAATGCCATCAATACTCAGAAAGCACAAGGTAAGGGTATAGTATTAACCCTTTCATTAACCAGAAATCACAAGGTGGGGATATACCTTAAACCCTTTTTAATACAGTTATGTCATTTTTATTTCATTCCTGTGTGGTATATTTGCATGGAAACAATATTTCAGTAGCTCAACATTATGAAGAAGTAAGATCACCATCTAAGAATACTTATTGTTACTCATACTGATAAATGTTTGTCCCCCAGCCAAGACCGGGAATGATCTGACCCTGGACAGCCTGCTCTCAACCTTCCCCGTGGAGACCCGTAAGCGTTACAACTCTCAGTCCTCCCAGAGCAATAACCCACCTGAGCGGACTCAGAAGCTCTCGGAGACCTCCAGTGGTTCTGAGGAACACAACAGCACCAGTGGAGAGGAGGTCAGAAAATATACAAATACCTTCAAATTTATAAGCCGTTCAGTGTAATGTTAGTACAGTACTATATATCTTAGCTCTTCTCAACCAGGGTCATATGCTGGTTAAGTGTATCCTCTTGCTTTCATAGTAATGGGGAAAACTTTTCTGGAGCCGTAACATTTCTAGAAGTTTGAACCAATTCAGTCTTTTAGATTTACCGGTAGGTCTTTTCGGGCAGAGAAAATCTTATTACTTTCAATGCTTCGAAAACCAAATTTCTCCATCTGTCTACCCATTATAATCCTCCACATGACTATCCCTTATTCTTCAACAATACAAAAATGCACCCCACATCTCTTAATATCCCTGGTGTGTCTTTTCTTCTAACCTTTCCTAGAAAGACCATATCACCACTATGGAAGCAGCTTCCCAGAGGTTGGGTGTGATCAACTGTCTCTGTAGGTTCTTACCCCCACACAGCCTCTTGCTCTGTACAGGGGCACTGTGCGTCCATGTATCGAGTATTGTTCATATGTGTGGGGAGATTCCTCCCATACCGCACTTCTCGAAAGGGTTGAATCCAAAGCATTTCTGTGTTATAAACTCGCCACCTTTTACTAAATCCCTACAATCTCTTTCTACACGCTGCAATGTTATATCTCTTTCACTCTTCTACTGCTATTTCAACAATCGGTGTTCTTCAGAGCTGTCTCAGCACATACAGGGGCCCCTCCCTTACAGCGAGCGGGTGGTACCCGCCTTCCAACACAATCCCACCCCTATTCTGTCCAGTTTTCCAACCTAAGAATTAAAAAAAAATCTGTCTTTCTTTTACTCAACAAGTAAACTCTGGAACTCTCTCCTTCAAGCAATCTTTCCTTCATCCTATGACTTCAACTTTGTGTGCACCCTGAATTTGGCTCCTTGTCATTCTTTTGGCTTTGGGGGAGACACTCGTTACAGGCCTTCATACATATAGAAAACAAATCTTACTGTAACTTTTGTTCTGACACTTAACTCAATCTTTTAAACTTTTAGACTAATTATTGTACAGTAATGTTTTATGATTTGGAGTTGCCAAATTGTCTAATAACGAAGGTACGATCTTTAAATTTCTATGTATGTACTATACATTCATGCAAGTTTAAAGATCATTTCATCCACAGAGAGTGTGGTTACAGTCTCACATCCTAAATGGCGGCATTCGAGGTGACCTTGTCATGTGCTGCATCTGTTGTTAAGTTCTTTGTTTTGAGATCGGATCGGAGTACCTGATTCCACGTCTTTCTAGGTCTACCCCTACAATCAGCTACCCCCACGTTCAGAGTCTGGCATTTTTCCACCCGTTCTGTTCATCCATTCTCTCCATGTGTCCAAACCAACCAAGTCGGCTCGTGTGTATCACTTCACTGATACTCCTAATGCCCAGACGCCTTCTTAATTCCTCACTCAATACCCCATCCCTGAGGGTAACCCCAGATATCTATCTCGCCATTCTCTTCTCATTCCGTTCTATTTATATTGATAATGTCAGTGCTAAATAGGACAGCAAGGCTTAATATTAGTCTGCAATCAAGAAGCCCTACTATTCCGTTCCTAATTGAATTGTGCTAACTGCTATAGTCTATCGTCTTTTTCAAGCTGACGGTAAATTGTCATTTACCCATCTTGATTATACATCTATTACAGCAATTTTGTTGCGAAATACATTGTTAATTACGAAAACTATGCATTAATATACATCAGAGACAAATTACTTTCATATTTTTTCAGTAAGTATCTAGAAATCTGCAGTTATAAATATAATTTACCATCAGCTGAAAACAAATGGGCTATAATAATTTAAGGTTGGCATAGAGTTTAAACTAGACTGGATATTTGTCTGAAACTCCCTGACATCATCTCCCTGAACATAAGTTACCGTACATACCCTCTCCCAATTTTGCTTAGATTAGGTAAGGATAGTTATTCACAAATATTGTTTAACCCTTAATTAGTGGCTCACCACATAAGTCGTATTTAATAAAGCTGGACTATGTGGCGGCGCTCGACATAGGTCGAGTGGCAATTTCAGCACGTAATGTTGCTGAGAGAGAGAGACAAGTGGTGGCAGGAGAGTAGCGAGCGTATGACTGCTCCAGACCACCGCGGCGAACATACTGACACGAATCCCAGCTCCCTCCTCCCTCTCTCACTCGCTATATAAGGAATTGTATCGGGAAAGTGGCTAATTACATGCTTTTTACACTCGCGTTGCACGGTTATTGCAAGAAAACTAGCCATCATAAAAGGATCGTTATGGTGTCATTCGAAAGCTCTGTTTATGCCCTTTCAGGGATAGATACTTGTTTTACATTCTGGGTCTTATTTAGGCATGAAAATGATCACGTAAACAGCCCTATTTTGGCTAAAAACACCCCGCTGGGCGGTACATATAAATAAACCGCATAGGCCGCTCTTAAGGTGTTAAAAAACGATTTATAGAGAATGAGCACTTGTCTGAGTTTCGGATGAATGTCCATACGGTACCGTAAAGCTACTGTATGTCAACACTTTCAAGGAGCCTGGAGCTGTTGAACTGTTCGGCACTTACATTTCTTGGATTGGTCTTTTCCTATGTGGCTCCAATGGTATATTATCAATTAAAATGTAAAACTTGCAAAGTAAACAAACCAAAACTTGGACAAAGACAATATAAAGGCAAAATACCGTAAAACTGTGTAACTTCGGACATTTTTCGAGGTTTTTTAACGATATCTCCTGACTGTAAACACATTATAGAGATATAACTAGGTCAAGTGATGTGTGGTGATAGTGCGCGGTAATCCAGGAAGCCTCCTAAAATTATCCCCCATAATAAGAGAGCTATCCTTATCCTAAATGGTGTCCGAAGTCATCTTGAAAAGTGGCTAACTTCGGACATGTATGGATAACTTCGGACATAGAGTGATTTCTTATGGAAAATGATTGCCAAGAAAGCTGGGATAGCTTCGGACAAGCGGAGGGGAACTTCGGACATACGTTCGTGGTTTTATTTCATTCATTTTTCGGCTCCTACTATTTTATATGAATATTTTATTATTGCTGCTTATTCCTGTCCGATGTCTTACTGGAAAATGCACAGTCAATACTTTTAGGCCTGTATAATTAGTATAGGAGGGCCTGGAGGGGGTTATATATGATGTTTAACAAATATTCTTTTTGGATCTGTTCTCGTTAGGCATTGAACTCACTCTTAGAAAATATTGAGCAGGAAAAATAACCAATGCTGTCAAATCAATAACTCGAAAATTAACTAGGCCTAGTGAAAATATATAAGTATGTATACTCTTCACTGCGTATACATTTTTATGAATTTTAGAATTTTTATAGGTATAACGTATGTGTTGGTGTTTCTTATGGCAGATAATGATTTTTTGGACAAGATATATGCCTCTCCTAATTTATATATATTATATATCCAGAATTATCCTAAATACATAAATCGGTTAGCATATTATCATATTTTTATGGGTTTTTGGACTCAGAGAATGATTATTTGATCTTTAACCACCATTTTAACCCGGGAACTGCGGGAAAACTCTTTAAGAGTCAGGGGGGAAAAAAATCAATTTAACCCCTTCAGACATATATGACGCAGAGGTTGCCAGATTAGCAATAAGAAATAGAGTTCTCTCACTCTTATAATTACCTCTCCAAAATTAGTTTTCTGCCCACATCTAACTCAAAGACAACTGCAGAGGTTGAAGTAACTAAAATAAAGGTTTGTAAAAAACCCTGATGGTAATAAAGGCTTTAAAGTATCCCTAATAGGCTCAAAATTGCGTCATATGTCGGAGAGGGTTAAAACCGATTTTTTTTTTTTTTTTTTTTTTTTTTTTTATTTATTTTTTTTTTTTTTTGCCCCTGGGCCATGCCAAATATCACTCCTCTACCTCCCCTCCTTCAGTTATCACCTATTTTCCCTGTTATTCCCTTATTCTGTGGTATATTTTCGTGCTAACATTAGCGAGTTGCAAGCAGGGCATTGTCATCACTGTTAGCAAGCGAGTGCAAGAGAGCGAGAGAGAGTATCGATCGACAGTGTCTCTCCAGACTTGGGGAAAAGTGGCGGGAAAGGAGGTTGCCTCAGCCATACATTATGTAACTCCCGGCCTGTATCGCCGATTTTGACCATCCAAACGCTGTTTCCACTTGTTTTATTGTTGTAACAGGTTAATACCTTTATAATCAACCTATAATAGGCGCATATGGAGAAGTATTAATGCTATTTATGATAAAATAAATATTTTAGTGATGGAAACAGCTTAAATACGTGCACACAGGCAGAGGTGTCTCATACCCCCCATGCGCAGCCGAGAGGTTAATGATGGACAAGTATTATGAATTATTTTTGTTATGCCCTGGTTTTCTACAGGTTTAACTTGGGTAATGTGAGTTCTAACTGACTGGGTATAGAAGGCTGCATGCACAAAACAAGGTATGAGGAATAGAGAACACAAAATAAACACACGGTAACAAGACACACGATTACGTTTATTGATGTACACACTTCTGAATACTCGTGCAAGACAAATGATAGAATTGAACAACACTAGCATAAGTGGATCTGGATGGAGCCTAGTCTCCCACTTCCAACGTTCAGGTATTAATCTTCTGATCACTGGCTTTATTCACAAGTTTATATACTGGAGACCATCAATGTTACCTATAGATTCAAATTCACTGTTAGATTTATCACTGGTAGCTCTGGTGCACAAGTAGTAGTTCACAGACTAGATTAGACAAGCATATTTTAGAGCACGAGAATTCTAGTAACTTCAGGGGGTACTGATCTAAGTTTTATATTCTTGTATCAGAAATACATAGAACGCAAATCAGTGGGCGAACATTCAGATATCACTAGGGTTTCACTTCTATATAATAATATCTGGATATATGGGTAATTACGAGAATTAATATCGCCTGTTAATTAATAAACACTGATACGCTTAGCACTTCCTAATGGAATGGTTATATATGAATTATACTGGGGCAAAGATATAGCCACTTCATAGAAATATTAATAAGTGAATCTCTAAATAGCACTGTAACTCTGTAGTACTGATAGAGTGAATATTGGGTAGTATTTGATTGGTCTGGTCCTGGTTATCTTGCGTCCGTGATGTTGGGGGCTAACGACTGGTTCCGCGGCCGTCCAGATGGTCCATATGTAGGAAGTTCTCAAGTACGTGGACAGGTCCTTCTATCCAAATCTGCCACGGAGTCTGCCGGCTCTGGAACTCAATTCTCAGCAACCAACAACGATAGAACTGGAGGTCAACTCTGGTGACCAACCACTGGTTGGTGTCTATCTTTCAACTGATCTTACTGGGGGCTGGAGCTTGATTTATAGGGGCGGTTTTGGACCCTGTAGGCCATAGGGATCTCGAGTTTTGATGGACTTATTTGAGCTCTCAATTGATACGGGAACTAGGTAAGGTGGTGATTACTGTTGTGGCACATGGCTATATGGAGCCTTCATAATGTGATATAACTGAGCCTTAGTAAGAGGTACTATTTTGGCTATACTGGAAGTATTTAGGGGAGAGAGACTGGATCTACTTTGCGAGGAGGATTGGGACAGCTGTGATAGGAGCGTCTCTCTTAGCTTGTTCAGTCTTCATTCTATGGTATAGCTGAGGTGCTAATTTGGTTATTGGAATGTGCAAGAAAGGTTAATGGGTTATTGTGGGTTAATAGAGGTTAGTCAGGGTGTTAGTTATACATGGTTAGTTCAGTGATAGGAAGAATTCCTGTGCTACCTGGCAATGACCCGGAAGTCAAAACAGGGGTCAGGTATACCTCCGCAGGGGTCGGGGTCTCCCTCCTCGGGTGGGTGAAAAGGGGGAGGTGCGCGTCCTCTCTCTGTGATGGCCGTCCGGGCGGTTGTGGCTGGGGGCTTGCCATATTACAAGTGTTTGTAATAACCCTCTGTTTATGAGACAGATGTGGGTGTTCGTAATACTAAAACCGAAGGTGCCTTGACCAGCTGGTTTAATTGATTGGGTTGTTAATTGCATGGTTTGTTGGATGTGGTGGAGACTGGGTTGCTAACTCTGCCACATTTATCTGGAAGTATGGCAATAGAAGTTAGTCACTGGCGAGGCGGCTAGCCTCGCACTGACGATCATTTGGTACAGGGTTGTGAATGGGTTGTGAGGGAATAGATGGCATGCAAAGGGTTAGTAAAGTTCTAATGGTGTTCCTTCCTACTGTGGGAAGGTAGGCTGGATAGGAGTATATATACAAAAGGTTTGAGAATGTTAGTAACGGAAAAGTTAAGGATATTCAGGGGGTGTGGTGGAGAGGCTAGGTTAGGAGGGAGTGGAGGAGCGTAGGGGGTTAACGAGAGGGAGAGGGTTAAGGAGGGCTATGTGGAAGTTTGACCCTAAGGTCTCTGGGCGTAGGGGTGGCATTAGACTACAGTTGGTATCGTAGCCTGGGGGTTAATGACAGGGAAGGTATGTTAGCCAAACGCTACCGGGGGATGAGCAATATGTGGTGGTATATGAGGCTGGAAAGGATAGAATGCATGTGGACTGTGGGGCTGTGGGGAAGAGGAGGTTAACTGTAGGTGTGTGCTTGACTGTGGATAAAAGTAGAGAAAAACATGGTGTATTATTACTCGTCAATGCGAGGGGTTATGGACACTATTATTTGACACGATTTCTTGCTGATCTGGTTGTCCCTGGGAACTGCGTTTTCTATGAAATATAGACCAAATAAAGCGGCAGTTCGTAGGGGTACTTCGTTATTGTTTCGTGGTAGATATGTGTCGAGACAATGGTAAAAAAGGGTTATCTATACAATCTCTGGTTGGGGTAAGAATTAGAGTTACTGCATGGTGGCTAACTTCTTCAGTCATTATCTCTGTCTAGGTCTTACAGGAATAATGGTTATATATACAATGGTCTACCCGTGGGTATCATAGTTCCTTATCAATTATGACATGGGGGGGTTAACATATTACTTCTCGGATGGAAGAACATACATAGATTTATGGGGGTGGTTGGTCTTCAGAAACTTAGTCTGGCAAGACAAGGTATTTTAGGGGGTTAACATATTACTTCTCGGATGGAAGAACATACATAGATTTATGGGGGCGGTTGGTCTTCAGAAACTTAGTCTGGCAAGACAGGGGTTAACATATTACTTCTCGGATGGAAGAACATACATAGATTTATGGGGGCGGTTGGTCTTCAGAAACTTAGTCTGGCAAGACAAGGTATTTTAGGGTATGTTGATATAGATATCCTAACTTAGGGACAGGGCATGGGTGTATTAAATTAAGGTGTATTTATTTTCATCATCATGTAGGTAGAGTCTGGCGGGTAAGAGGTGTAGGACACGAGGGGTAGTGGATACGCGAGGTGGGGGAGGGTTGTGAATTGTAAAGGGGTGGTTTGAGGCTAGGCGCCGCGCCGCTCGTGACCTAGGATAGTGACCCTTAATGCGCTGGACATAGGGGTGGCATTTCCATACGATCGAACAGGTAGGGTGGTGTGTGCAGCGGGGCGTGAAGGATAAGCGGACAGGATGACCCAAAACAGGGTACCACTGCATAGGGTCACAAAGCAAAGTAGAGTAGTGTGGATTGTGGATACGAAGGAGGTGATTGGAAGACGTATAACAATTGTGGAAAAGTAAATGGAAGAGATGAACACAATGGCGGATAAAAGATAATTAACCTAAGGATTGAATACATGCATGAATGACGACATTATAGCCGTTGTCCTAATAAGATGATGAAACCGGGTTGGTATGCACGTGGCACAATACGACACAAGGACAGTGCCGCTATGTCGTATCAATACTGGTGGCATACTCCGGTTAATATTATATATACACTTAGTTACTAGAAGAACAAGGCAAGGGGGGCGACTGAGCACGGGGGTACATATGTCTATACTCGTCATGGAAAGGGAGATACGAGGTAGCTTTCCTGCATCTCTCCTGATAATCGTCTGCAGATTGGTCATAGTGAGTTTATCCGAATTAACAGGCCTAAATCAATACAATAACTGGCATAGGGTTATCGGGTGTATAGAGTCGTGGTTAAAGGTTGGGAATCTATAGTTAGTGGATAAAACAACGGGAGGTTAGAGACATAGAATTGCTAGAATTGGGGGGGACTCTGATTGTTATATAACTAAATACAGGGCTGACGTAATCACGTTCTGATTTGGTGTGAAATGGAAGCTAAGGTGTCTTAGATCGCCTCGAACCTACACAATGAAAGTATTATAGCCTGTATGGTGGTTACATAATTAAATACATACTTAGGTGGTACATCAAGAATATCAGTGAGTAAAGTATTGTGGTTTGTATATTAGAAGACTGATTGAGAGACGTATAATATGTGGAATGAATGGAAAGGGGCCTGGGATCTCGTTGGGGATGGGAGCTTCGCTCTCAGGATTTTCGTTCCTGTGGCTCGTTAGGGTTGGAGGTTTCGCTCTCAGGTTTTTTCGTTCCTGTGGTATTTTAATTTTCATAGGGCAAATAATAACAAACAATTTGTTTGTTCCATGTCCGAAGTTACCATTTTTTTTTGTGGAAAACACAATAGGTTACATGATAGTGTTCTAGCTAGAGCGTTATACAAGTGTAACAAATTTCCTTTGGTGAATGTTGTCTCTGGTAATTTTACTACAAAATTATATCAGTCACAACATCATTCATACAAACAAATTTCTTCAGGGTGATAGAAGTTTGGCAGGGTAGCGAAAAATTTAAAAATTTTCGTCATATATAATATTTTTTTCGTGTACATATACTCATGTCTGTTCCCTAGGGCTTGTACATGCTCTTCCTTTGCCATTTCTCTAAACGGACCCCACAAAAAAAACAATAATAAACGTTTCCATTATATAATGACAATGGCTAATTACTTATTATCGCCGATGTCCGAAGTTACGACTCAAGTCCGAAGCGACCCGGTTTTACGGTAACTTATCAAAATCGCTATGTGGAAATAACGCTTACTTTTTTTTTTTTTTTTTTTTATGAAATAAGAGAACACATTCCACCACATAGGGTGTACATTACTACATGAGGAAGTTAATCTGTTTACCAAGCAAACTAATCGCACACATAACAATGCACTATCGTCACATTCAAGGAATTAGTCAAGTTGGGAAGTCCGGGATCGTTCTGGTAAATTTGACTAAACTCTGCATGAATAAAGAAACTACAATTAGTGTCAAAATGTTCTATTAAAATCAAATTTGCAACTTGACAAGACATTAACAATAGTACAAAATACAAATAGCACTCAATAACGATAGTGCTATCGCCTATCAGGTAGGTACCTGTAAGCATAGCATGCCTCAAGTGACCCCTTTCAATAACTACCCTACAAATAAACTACATTTATCATACAAATAAACTAAGGAAATCGCAAAAGCAAGCAATTGATACTATCGACAATGAATAGATACAATATAATACAGAAAAATAATTGCAAAATATGAAGAAGCAACAACAGATTTAAACAAAGAGTACTCTTTTAACAAGAACAATTATTTTTAAATATCTATTATTATGTTCTATCCAACAACCAACTCTACTCCTAAAATCGATTAATGAAATTTAACACACACATGTGGCAGTCCGTGGATTCGAACCCAGGACGCTCACACCGAAAATCTATATAATACAGTATTTTCGATTGTCTGTGTGTGTGTCTGTTCTTTATAGGAGGCCGCAGTTTTAAAGCTAGAGCGTTCATACTTGGTATGCATAGTAAGGGGGTCCCTAGGCAAGTTTTAGTGAAAAAATAGAATTCCCCAGGGGGAAAGCGACGGAGGAAATGGGCGCGAAATCGGAAAAAAGGCCGTTTGGGGCAGAAGGAGGCCTCCGATCGAAAAGGTGTATGGAACAAAAGAATATTCTGTGAATAAGTAATAAGTAAATAGTTTTAGTTACATTTTACGTATTCGAGATACAAATCCAATACGTAAAAACAGCTAGCAAAAAAAAATCAAAGTTTTAGTTAAATTTTACGTATTCGAGATACAAATCCAATACGGGAAAACAGCTAGAAAAAGTAATAAATTTTTTTTTAGTTACATTTTACGTATTTGAGATACAAATCCAATACGTAAAAACAGCTAGAAAAAAAATCAACGTTTTAGTTAAATTTTACGTATTCGAGATACAAATCCAATACGGGAAAAAAGCTAGAAAAAATAATAAATAAAGTTTTAGTTACATTTTACGTATTCAAGAAACAGATCCAATACGTAAAAACAGCCAGATTTTACCGGTTCAGGATACTCCAATACGTAAAATCAGCTCTAATAAGTAAATAGTTTTAGTTACATTTTACGTATTCAAGAAACAGATCCAATACGTAAAAACAGACAGATTTTACCGGTTCAGGATACTCTATCTATCTATCTATTGCCTGACGCCGTGATCCCCGAAGGGGTGGCCACGAACGAACCGCCCCATGCACCTCTGTCCCCAGTCAGTCGATGCCCCTCCCCCCAACCAGCACCGCCTTCGTTCATGTACTTCCTCACTCCATCCTTCCACCTCTCATTCGGTCTACCTCTCCCTCTCTGTCCCTCCACCTCGCTCTCGTACACCCTCTTAGTCATTCTCTCGCTTTCCATACGTTCCATATGGCCGAACCATCTCAAGTTGTTCCTTTTCACACTTTCCAGCACATCTACCTCCAATACTCCAATACGTAAAATCAGCTCGAATAAGTAATAAGTAAATAGTTTTAGTTACATTTTACGTATTCGAGATACAAATTCAATACATAAAAACAGCTAGGAAAAAAAAATCTAAGTTTTAGAAGGATGAATACGTAAAATGTAACGAAAACGATTAATTTATTAATTATTCTACATATTTTTACGTATTGGATTTGTATATTTTGAATACGTAAAATGTAACTAAAACTATTTACTTATTAATTATTGATATAAAAACCAAAAAGGAACCAGTAAAAAGTAAATAAGTAACCAACTTCAGTGCGCTTACACTTTACTGGTCTGACGAACGATCCGCCACACACACACACAGTGACTACGGGTCCAAAACTACTTTTATTATTAGCTAGCCAGACCAAGAAATGATCTAACCTAGCTTAGATAATCAGGAGGCAAAAATAACTTTTACCTTGTGAACTACCGGTACTTTTATTTATTTGCTCAATCGAAAAACACTTGATATAGCCTACAGGTAGAACATTCTAGTCTTCACCATTCACAAGGTAAAAGTTATTTTTGCCTCCTGATATATTATCTAACCTAGGGTAGACCATTTCTTGGTCTGGCTAGCTAATATTAAAAGTAGTTTTGGACCCGTAGTCACTGTGTGTGTGTGTGTTGTGTCTCGTTCGTCAGACCAGTAAAGTGTAAACAAAGCATTACACAAGAGATATGAATCGATTTGGTCAAAATTAGGCCTACTTGGTTAATATAAGTTTATTATATATAGCCTACCTGGGATATTCTCACTATCCAAGCAGCTCATTTGAGGTTTTGTGAGTATCTATACTCTATAGCCTAGGCCTAGGCCTATCTAGGCCTAGGCCTATTAATAAATTTCCGGCCCCCTTATATGAATACAATACCCAGCAACGGATTTTTTCATGCAACGGACTAGTAACGGTCCCATTTAGTCCGTTAAATCGAGGTTCGAGTGTAGATAGAAAAAAAAAATAAAAAAAATAAAAATGGGGATTGGGCTTGAGCATATAGATGTATGTATATATGTATGTATATGCTCAGGCCCAATCCCCACTTTTCCTATTTTTATTTTTATTTTCGATTTTACTCTATTTTATTATTTTTTTGTTTTTATTTTCTTGGGGGTGGCCGACTCAAGACAGAGCAAGAACAGGGAAAACACAAAACACAAGACAGAACAACGAACAAACACAGACAAAACACAAAATTCATTCACATCTAGGTCACCCAGGAGAACACCCAGAGACCAGGGTCACCAAGGTCGCTCCAGCACTCCCCCGGCCCCCGACCACCCGGAGAGGCTCCGATCTCGGCAGGCAGACATGCAGCGGAGCCAAAGCCACAAGCCCGCCCACCACACTTCCAGGCGCACCCTTCATATTAATCGTCTCCCCAGGCCAAGCGCCTGATAGACTATTATCTAGTCCAACTTGCGCCCGACCCCTTCCCCCAAATGACCACGTGTTCACTCAACTATTCACAAGCATTCTCCATTCATTCCTGTTATATTACCACTTCCTTTGCCTGATCTATAGTTATTCCTCTATCATCCAAAGCTTGTCTTACACAGTCTCTCCATCTCAATGGGGGTCTTCCTGCCCTTCTATCTCCCCTTGTATCGGACTCACATATTCTCTTTGTAAACCTTTCATCTCCCATTCGTTCAACATGACCATACCAGCTCAGCACCCTTCTGTCCACTCTGGCTGACAAATGTTGCTGTTGCCCCACTCTCCTACGTATCTCTTCATTCCTCAATCCGTCTCTACGAGTAACTCCACACATTCTCCTCAAGCAGCTCATCTCCATCACATCCAGCTTTCTTCTCTCCTTTTTCTTCAGAGCTCATGTCTCAGCCCCATACATCACTGTTGGCACAACAATTCCTTGATACATTGCACTTTTTTACTTTCATTCCGAGATTTCTTGTCTTCCACATACTTCCCATTGCTCCGAAAACCTTCCTTCCTTCACACACACTCTGTTTTACCTCCATTTCCATACCTCCATTCCTGCTTATCGTTCCTCCTAGTTATGTAAAACACTTTACTTGTTCCAATATTTCCCCATCCAGCCTCACATCTAGATTCACCCTACGATCACCCCTATTACACACCATTACTTTACTTTTATTGACGTTCACCTTCAGATAGATAGAATACGTAAAGCATGGCCTGTGATTGGCTAAGCCTGGTGAGCGAGTCAGTCAGCCTTCATTCTCGCTTACAGTAAAATCCCTCCCATCCGGTGCTCTCAGATCCAGACAGGCATTTCGATCCAGACTCATGTTTCAGCCAACCAGACTTGTCTGGATGGCTTGGGAAAAATGTAAGTCAATCCGGAAACGAACGAGACAAATACAAGTTTCCACACATATTTATATCATGTGTTAGATATCCAGACTTGTATGTCAGCCGTCTGGATGGCTGAAACCTAAGTCTGGTTGTCTAAGTTAGATATCCGGACTCATGTTTCAGCCATCTAGATTTGTCTGGATGGCTGAAACCTAAGTCTGGTTGTTTAAGTTAGATATTCGGACTCATGTTCCAGCCATCTGGATATGTCTGGATGGCTGAATATATGTCCGGACTTTTGGCAGATCCAGACAGGGTTCTCCCCCAACTAGTCTGGATGGGCGAGGTTTTACTGTACTTCTTGTGTTTATTTTTCTTTATTTAGCTTGTGTTTACTCTTTGATATATACCGGTACATTATTATTGTGTTTCCTGTGATATTTAATAGCTCTTTAGATTCGGATAGCACTTTAATTTATTAAGTAATCATTAAAATTGCTTACACATATCTAGTTTAACCCTCCAGCCCCGGCTATGTATTCCATATACAGTATACTGTATTGCCCGAAACCCGGGGGTTTTGGCCAAAAAACTTCTACGCCTAGGCTACCGTATCTTTGTTATTTTGACTGCTTCCGCATTCCTGCGCATCCCCAAACATAGATGTGTTTCGTACCTGTAGAATGGCGTTGAGTAGAGCTCTCTAAGTCAACTGGTTCAGTTGTGATGACGATTTCCGTGGAGATAACTTTGTGGCAATATCAGCCACTTTACACTACTTTTCGCTACTTAACAATAACATACAGGTACACACGAACAAGGACGCCTCTCCTTCTTGTGGTCGGAGATGCGCGGCGTCGGTCCAGCCGGCTGTTGCTTACATGCGTCGGACGGACGCCTTGCACACCAAGCTTACAGGCTTTCAAGCTGCCGGAGCCTCAGAGCCCTACCGGCTTGTGCGGGGGGTGTTTGTTATGGGTGCCTCAGAGCCCTTCTGGGTCTGAGGGGTTAATGAATAATACAGATACTGTAATAAGTAATATATCATGGTACTGATAAACTAGCCAATCATGAGCGTGCTGCTGCTTCCACTGACTTTAACTTTTACCGACTGCGTGGATTCATGTCGCTTGTTTTAAGTAATAGCGAGCAATATAGTAATACAGTACTTGCCATGGTTTTTATATATGCTCAACTTTATCATGGGGATTGTGATATATTAATAGCATGACAGGAAGCTAAAGCGGCCGAATTAAGAACACTTAATTTCGAAGTGAGAACGAAACTGTAGGCTACGTGAGATAGTGCCATTAAAATCTGTGTTACGGGCAACACTATTCCACCCCTTAACCCTTTTGGCCCGGGGGCGCTATCCTAAGGACATTGTTGAGACCCGGGCGATCTGGCCGAAATATGTCTATGCCTAGGCTACCGTATCTTTGTTATTTTATCTGCTAGAAAATTCCCACACATGTCTAAACGTACTGTGGTTTCCAATCTGTAGACTGGCATTAAGTAGAGCTCTCTAAGTCAACTGGTTCAGTTGTGATGACGATTTCCGTGGAGCGCATTTTTCTGCGATTTTAGCAATGTGACACACTTTTCAAGACTGAATCTGTCTTTGCAGACCACATGACAACAAAGCTCCGACGTCTGCTTGCTGCCAAAGGTGCGTGCGTCGCCTCCGAAAGGCTTTGTTTACATACGTCGGACGCACGGCTTTCAAAACAAGCTGAATAGGCTTTCAAGCTTACGGAATTTATAAGGACACCCGGGTTCCTGCCCATCTGCCGCGGTGTCCTTTTAAAATGCTGCCCGGGCGGGAAGGGTTAAACCAAACTTATACTTTGTCAACTCTGCGTAAGCAGAGTGGTATCGCCCCCCCATATAGTGGTACATGCCGGCCGAAATGTCTGTCTGTCTGTCCGATAACTCCTCCAAGACCGTTCGACGGATTTTCAGCAAACTTCACAAGAACATTCGGTGCGTGAATGCGACGGTAATTAAAAAAGGATCTTTTGAATTTGTGCAATAGTTATGATTTTTAGGTAAAAAGATATGGTTTTGCCCCCCCCCCACCCACCCAGCAGTGATTCTTACAGTTTCTTACAGTAGATCCTCTGGAAAAAGGCAAACTAGGCCTGTGTATCCAGCTCAGTACCAGTACTTGCACTGCTGCGGTCGTTCACGGTGTTGGCGGCGGCGGTAGCAGACGCAACATTTTTACTATTCTGTATTTTTGCTTTATAATCAAACTTCAAATCTTGTCTTCCCCATGCTTTATCAAGATTACTTTCAAACCCTTATTGATTCGGAATCGACTACATACTGGGGCAGTGCGTTCCACTCGTTTACCACTCTTATCACAAAATGAGTTCTTTGCCTTCTCAAGCCTTCTCAAATATACACAAAGATTCTGCAAATAATCAGTGCCAGTCTTTGTTATTTTATATTATCTTAGTTTCTTACAGTAGATCCTCTGGAAAAAGGGCAAACTAGGCTTGTGTATCCAGCTCAGTGCCAGTACTTGCACTACTGCGGTCGTTCACGGTGTTGGCGGCGGTGGCGGCAGCAGCCGCAACATTTTTACTATTCTGTATTTTTGCTTTGTAATCAAACTTCAAATCATGGGTTCAATTATGGGTTCCGTATGGATTAGTGTAAGCAATCATGAGTAATTTAAGGTTTTTATTACTTCGATCTAGAGTCAAACCTACCCTCCTGCAGGTTTAAACCTCGGATCGAGTAATCCGCGGATTGACTGGATAAGCGGCTCACGATTTCATTCTGAATACCGATAGTCCTGGATTGAGTTTCAATTAAGGGTTTAAACCAGCGAGGAGGTTTAAACCACTGTTCTGAATTCGGGCCTTAGGGTTTATAGGTGGTTGGGTTAGCAACCCTCCCCCCAAAACAAGCTAGAGAATTGAATGCATTGCCTCAATGGAAGAGATTCATTTATGGCCACCCCCTCAGGGATCAAGGCGTCTGGCAATAGATAGAACCTCTAGGGTATGCAGTTTGTGTATAAATAGTATGACTATTCTTATTATTGCAGTGTTGCAATGTGAATTCCTCTGGAAGTACTGGTGCTTTTGAGAAATATGTCTATCTATCTATCTATTGCCTGACGCCGTGATCCCCGAAGGGGTGGCCACGAACGAACCGCCCCCATGCACCTGTCCCCAGTCAGTCAACGCCCCTCCCCCCAACCAGCACCGCCTTCGTTCATGTACTTCCTCACTCCATCCTTCCACCTCTCATTCGGTCTACCTCTCCCTCTCTGTCCCAGACCAGATTATTATTATTAAAGTCCAGATGTCTAGTCTAAAAGTCCTGGGTTAACCCTTCCTCCCCGGGCTGTCTTACCCAATGACGGTCGCCCCTACCCGGGCGATATGGCCGAAAAACGTCTAGGCCTAGGCTACCGTATTTATGTTTATTTTCACTGCTAGAACTTTCCCACTCATCTATAATCGTAGTGCGGTTTTCAATCTGTATTTTGGCATTGAGTAGAGCTCTGTAAGTCAACTGGTTCAGTTGTGATGACGATTTCAGTGGAGCCAATATTGCAGAGATGTTGTCAATATGGGGGCTTTTTTAGACACTAATTTCGTCATGACGTCAGAACAATAACATTGAGGAGTCTTCTCCTTCTTGTTTTCGGAGGTGCGGTGACGAACGCTTGGGTTTGTTGACATACGTCGTACGCACGGTGTTCGGACCAAGCTTAATTAGGCTATTAAGCTCATGCCTTAGATAAGGCATACCGGGTAGTGGCCCTTCTTTCGTGCTGTCCTTACCTAATGCAGGCCGGGTAGGAAGGGTTAAGGGAGCAATTTTGCTGTAGTTTGCTTCACATAGTAAATTATCAGTTGGCTCTGAGATCATATTGCAAGATAGACAATGTAGGATACAGTATGTATGAAGCGATGGAGGAAGTGAATGCAGAAAAGGATATAGGATTAGTGATAGACAATAAGTTAAATTTCGCAGAACATTTAGCGGAAAAGATAAACAAAGCCAATAGAATTGTAGGGCTGATAAGGAGGACATTTGTGTCACTTGACGAAGAAATCTTCAGGAATCTCTATACAGCGCTGGTTAGGCCGCACCTGGATTATGCGAACCAGGTGTGGGCTCCATATATGGTAAAGGATATAGAAGCAGTGGAGAAAGTGCAGAGGAGAGCTAGCAAGCTGGTACCAACGTTGAAGAACGCGGGCTATGAGCAGAGGTTTCCGACACTGGCATATAGGAGAAAGAGAGGGGATATGATAGAGACTTTTAAGATAGTGTCAGGAAAGTACGATGAGGATGTGTGTGAAGGTATCTTCTTGATGCGGGAGGGAACAAGAACGAGAGGACACTCTAAGAAAATTTACAAAGAAAGAAATAGGCTTGAGAAGGCAAAGAACTCATTTTGTGAGTGGTAAATGAGTGGAACGCACTGCCCCAGTATGTAGTCGATTCCGAATCAATAAGGGAGTTTGAAAGTAATCTTGATAAAGCATGGGAAGACAAGATTTGAAGTTTGATTATAAAACAAAAATACAGAATAGTAAAAATGTTGCATATGCTACCGCCGCCGCCAACACCGTGAACGACCGCAGCAGTGCAAGTACTGGTACTGAGCTGGATACACAGGCCTAGTTTGCCTTTTTCCAGAGGATCTACTGTAAGAACTGTAAGAACTGTAAGATATTGAAAGTGATTTAACGTTTTAGCCTGATGAATACTCTGAGGGCCTAGCAACACTGCTGGAGATGTTCCCCGGGCTGTGTAACCTTGAGGTGCAGCATTGCCTGGCATCATGTGGGGGAGACCTGCAGGATGCCACCACACTTGTACTACAGCGTCAGGAGCAGGGAGTCTCTATCAAACCTAATACCATCACCAAGGTACAGTACTCCCCAATTATTTACTTTTTGGCCTGTATTCCCAGACAAACTCAATAGTTGTCGGTGGTAATTACTATAGTTTTGTCGTATTCCTAGCCTGTCAATATCATGCACTTTATCATGTAATTGCAATAAAAGTAAACTCTAATACAGTTCCAGTACTTCTCACTTCAATTACAACAACTACCGGTAGCGTATTATTCTGACTGGCTAGGAATATGGGAAGATGACAAAACTACAGACTTAACTATCACTGACAATGATAAGGTTGGTCTCGGAATAAATTAAGGGCCTCTGTCTGAAAGACTTATGGATACATGATAGTGTGAACTGAATATTAGGTTGCCTGGATATTTACCTATGTTTTTGGGGAATTTTTCATATACAGTACTATCATTGTATCTAAACCTTTTAAAAATAAACTATTTTATAACAGATCCCCTGTTAACTTATGCCCTTGCCTGGTTAATTTCCGAGGTAGCCTCATGCAAGAATTATGCTTATGGCAGGGTGTTGATAGAGAGGGTATTAAAGGGTACAGAAGGTGTAATAGGAGAAAAGCAGTGCAGCTTTAGGAGGGGAAGAGGGTGTGTGGATCAGATTATTGCAGTAAGACAGCTATGCGAGAAGTTTAAGAGAAAAGTAAGAAGGTATTTTGGGCTTTTATGGATTTGGAAAAAGCGTTTTATCTTAGAGAAGCAATGTGGAAGGTGCTAAGGATTTACGAAATTGTAGGAAATATGTTAGCAGTCAAGAGTTTTTATGAAGACAGCAGAGCGTGTATTAGAGTAGGGAATGAGTTGAGTGAATGGTTTGAGGTAAATGTAGGTCTGCGACAGGTTTGTATTTACCTAATTGTAGTTTACAGGAGTTGAGCTAAGCTCGTGTTGTCCCGTCTCTCAGTCTACTTTCATCCAATTTTTTCTTGAAAATATGGATGTTCCTTGCCCCTACCACCTCCTCCTCCAGCCCATTCCATTTGTCAATACATCTATAGGGGAAGCTAACTTCCTGATATCGTTCTTGCAGGTAGGTCTTTTTACTTTGTAGCTGTGGCCTCTAGTTATTCCTGTATCCATAATTAATATATCCTCCCTATCCAGCCTCTCCAGCCCTCGGGTGCATTTGTACATCATTATCATGTCTTCCCTCTCTCTCCTCTCTTTTAGACTTGGTAGATTTAATTTTTCTAGCCTCCCTTCATATGGCAGTTCTCTGAGACTTTTGGTTACTTCTTAAGATGCGGGGACCACACCACTGCTGCATACTCCAATCTTGGTCTAATCATACTTCTTATAATTTTCGCTTACATGTTCTCATCCAAGTAGTTCAGAGCAACTTTCATATTCCCGGCCATTGCATACATTCCGCCAAAGAGCTTATTAATATGTTTCTCTGGCGACAAGCTATCTTGTATAATCAACCCTAAATCCTTTTCTTTCTCGGCCTTGCTAATTATATTATCTCCCATCCTGTACTCCCAATTTGGTCTACTCACACTTCTTCCCATATTTAGCACATGACATTTACTTATATTAAATTTAATTTTCCACTTGGTGCTCCATTCGTATATTTTATCTAAATCCCCTTGCAGCTCCTCACAACTACTTATATTTGTTATTTGTCTCATAATTTTTACGTCATCTGCAAACATTGACATGTAGGAGTTTATGCCTATCGGCAGGTCATTCACGTACAGTCCATCCTCCTATAACGCGAGTTTAGGGGCGGCACTGGGCCTCGTGTTGTAGGTACTGTATTTCGCGTTGTAGGAATAACACTTTAAATGGAGATAATTCTATATGGGACTGGGCCCCCCAATTTTGCCACTTTTCCGTATTTGTTTAGCTTAATAAATATATAGGCTAGGCTATACAACTTCCATTTCATCGGAATAACATTCACCGCCAAGCATAGTCACAGCTGGGGTTTGTTGTTGTTTCGTGGACAAAATCTAACCAAACGTACTGTCCGACATTAATTTATTATCAACAATTTATGTGGGGAGATTGTAGGCACCAATCGATCAGGGCTAGACCCAGGTGAGGTTATAGGCATGTGATAAAGAGTCGCTGGAACTCCTGTTTCATTTGCTTGGCCTCTCTTACTGATTTTCTTTGTGCCGTATTTACACTGAGAGCAATCCAGCTAGCTCTCACAAACACCTCCTCCTCCTATCCACTTCACTACACTAAACATGCACACCACACTTCATTCCTCCACAAAAAAAAAAAAAAAAAAAAAATTATGAATTGTAGCCCAGCCTCGGAGTCCCCAGGGGGGGGGGGGGGGACCCTAAATGCCCCCTCACCCGACCGACCATCCCCTGACGACCCCACACAATTACCTGGACCTCGGCCTGTTACTCTTTCTATTAATTTCTGCAACATTCGCGGACTTTCCTCTAACTTTCACTCTGTTGAGCACCATCTCTCCTCCTACAAACCTGATCTTCTCTTCCTCACCGAAACTCAGGTGTCTGTAGCAACTTCCAGCAACCCCTTCTCTGTATCCTCCTACTTTCTCTATCCTAGTTTCAAAGCCAAAGGCGGATGTTGTGCATATGTGCACAACAAACTCACTTGCTCTCGTGTTCCCGATTTCGACTCCTCTGAATTCTCAACTTTATGGCTCAAACTTTCCTGTCATTCTCTTACTAAATATTTCTGTGCTGTCTATCTTTCCCCTAACTCTACCAACTTTCCGAAATTCTTTGACTATCTAAACTCTACAGTGGAACACATTCTATCCATTTCTCCTTTCTCAGAAATCTCCATCTTAGGAGATTTCAACGTTCACCACCGCCATTGGCTCTCCTCTCACACTACTGATCCACCTGGTGAACAAGCCTACGTCTTTTCTATCCTAAATGACCTAGAGCAGTTAGTTCAGCAACCCACCCGTATCCCGGATCGGATCGGAGATCGGGCCAACATTCTTGACTTGTTTCTAACTTCTAACCCTTCTTCTTATACTGTCGATCTTTTCTCTCCTCTGGGCTCCTCCGACCATAAACTTATCTCTGTCACCTGTCCTATCTCTCCAGTACAGCCACCCGATCCTCCTAGCCAGCGGCGCTTGTGGCACTTTGGCGCTGCCGACTGGGAGGCTCTTCGGCAGTACTTCTTTGATTTCCCATGGAATGATTTCTGCTTCCATGGCCGAGGACCCTTGGAGAGTGCTGAACGCATTACCGAGGTAATCCTATCGGGCATGGAAGCATACATTCCATTCTCTTTCTCTCAGACTAATGCTAAAAAATCTTGGTTTACTCACGCCTGTTCTACTGCTGTCCGCAATAAGGAGGAAGCATTCAAACGGTACCGACGCCTTAAAACTCAAGACTCTCATTCTTCATATGTTTCTGCCCGGAATCAAGCCAAATCTGTTCTTCGACTTACCAAACACTCTTTCATCAATAATAAATGCACTGAACTATCCAACTCTAGCTCTTCCCAAGCTTTCTGGCATCTAGCCAAAAACCTATCCAACAATTTCTCTTCCTCGTCTTTCCCTCCCCTTTCCCACTCTGATGGCACAACCATCACTTCTTCCTCTGACAAAGCTAAACTCTTCGCTCAAACTTTTGCTAGAAACTCCACCTTGGATGATTCCGATGCTATTCCTCCCTCTCCGCCCTCCTCTCTCTTACTTATGCCTAATATCCTAATCTCTTCTAAAGATGTACTTTCTACCCTCTCTGGGCTTAACACTAATAAGGCGTATGGTCCGGACGGTGTTCCTCCTGTTGTTCTCAAAAACTGTGCTTCCGTGCTGACTCCCTGCCTAGGCAAACTCTTTCGTCTCTGTCTATCCTCTAACGTCTTCCCTTCATGCTGGAAGTTTGCTCACATTCAACCTGTCCCAAAGAAGGGTGACCGCTCTCAACCCTCCAACTATCGTCCAATTGCTCTTATCTCTTGTCTTTCTAAAGTTTTTGAAACTATTCTTGCTTCCAAATTTCTTAAGCATTTCTCTTCTCATAATCTGCTCTCAGATCGCCAGTATGGCTTCCTTAACCCTCCTCTAGCGGGTGCTCTGTGGCCGTTTTGGGCCTTTCTGGGCCGTTCTGACTGCTATATCAACCATCAGTATGAAAGGAACTGTATTGCGCCGAAAACTAGGTGGAAATCGCTACACAATGACGCCACATACAGCTACGTAGCACTCGTGGAGCACTGACAGTGTTACCTCGAAGATGGAAGTTTAGCAGATTTTGCTACCTTGCTCACTTTTAGCGAACTATTGGTTACACTGTCATCCTCTCGCGCGGTGGGGGAACTGGAGTTAGTGTGGGCCGGGAGGCCACAGATGTCGGACGTATGGATCATTACTATCCCACCCATTTTCACTCGATTTCCACCCTTTTTTCACCCGTTTTTTGCCAGTTTTTTCAACTCGACTTATGTGGTGAGCCGCTTTTTAAGGGTTAAGGGTCGCTCTACTGGTGATCTTCTTTCATATCTTACTAACTCTTGGTCATCCTCCTTTCGGGACTTCGGCGAGACTTTTTCTATTGCACTAGACATATCGAAAGCCTTCGATAGAGTCTGGCATAAATCTTTAATTTCTAAACTATCCTCCTTCGGTTTCTATCCCTCCATCTGTGCCTTTGTCTCTAATTTCCTTTCCGGCCGTTCCATAGCCGCGGTTGTGGACGGCCATTGTTCACTTCCTCACCCTATAAACTCCGGTGTTCCTCAGGGCTCTGTCCTATCTCCTATTCTCTTTCTAATTTTTATAAATGATCTCCTTAACCCCTTCAGACATATATGACGCAGAGGTTGCCAGATTAGCAATAAGAAATAGAGTTCTCTCACTCTTATAATTACCTCTCCAAAATTAGTTTTCTGCCCACATCTAACTCAAAGACAACTGCAGAGGTTGAAGTAACTAAAATAAAGGTTTGTAAAAAACCCTGATGGTAATAAAGGCTTTAAAGTATCCCTAATAGGCTCAAAATTGCGTCATATGTCGGAGAGGGTTAACTGTACCTTAATTCCCATCCATTCATACGCAGACGACTCAACCTTACACTACTCCATTAGTTTTTCAGAACGCCCCAGCCAGCAATCCCTCAACGACAAACGTAATGAAGCCATAGAACTCTTAAATTCTGATCTAAATACTATTTCCAATTGGGGCAGAGAAAACCTTGTTAACTTTAATGCTTCCAAAACCCAATTTCTCCATCTATCTACCCGTCAGGATCTCCCAGCGGACTATCCCTTATTCTTCAACAATACAAAAATCAACCCTTCATCTTCTCTCAATATTCTTGGTGTCTCTTTTTCTTCTGCTCTCATTTGGAAGGACCATATTACCAGTCTTGCTAAGGCAGCCTCCCAGAAGCTGGGTGTGCTCAACCGCCTTAGGGGGTTCTTTTCCCCTGCACAGCTTCTTGCTCTGTACAGGGGCATAGTGCGCCCTTGTATTGAGTATTGTTCACATGTGTGGGGAGGTTCCTCTCACACCGCTCTCCTAGACAAAGTTGAAAGGAAGGCCTTTCGTATCATTAACTCCCATCCACTCACCAACTCTCTGCAATCTCTCTCTCTCCGCCGCAATGTTGCATCTCTCGCTATTCTATCGCTACTATAATAATCAGTGTTCCTCAGAGCTATCCCA
Source organism: Paralithodes platypus (assembly GCA_032716605.1). Taxonomy (NCBI): domain Eukaryota; kingdom Metazoa; phylum Arthropoda; class Malacostraca; order Decapoda; family Lithodidae; genus Paralithodes; species Paralithodes platypus. The sequence goes on from CM064483.1 coordinate 3,325,220, forward strand.
GTGCATACCACCTCCTTTATGTAGGGCACGTGGTACCCGTCTTGCAACTCAATCCCACCCCTACTCTGTGCAACTCTCCAACCCAAGAGTGAAACGTTACTCTCAAACTTTCTTCTACTCAACAGCTGAGCTCTGGAACTCTCTCCCAGAATCAGTCTTTCCCTCTTCCTATGACTTAAATTGCTTCAAACTCCGTGTGTCCAGGCATTTTGGCTCGAACGTCCCTTGATTTTGGCCCTGTCACTCTTTCAACTATGGGGGAGGCACTCGCTATAGGCAGTTATGCCTTTTGCCTCCCTCAAACACATAGAAAAAAAAAAAAAATTATATTCGTTACTGTGGGCTCTTATTACTCTACTTCCTAATAATAGGCAAGTAAATTATAAGATCATGTTTGGATAAACAAATATACCGAATTAAATTAAAACAAAGAAACAGTAAGTTGAGTGACATGTTTCAGCTTGCCGTCAACCCAGCTGGGCCAGCTCCGAAGCTCTCTTGCCGTCGCGCTGTAGGTGGGCGGGGGGGTCGCGCAGTAAGAGGAGGCGCCGGATTTGAAGCACTCGGCAAGGCCATTTCGCGTTATATGTTTTCGGCTCGGGTTATAAGAGGTTTAGGTAATTCGGGACCCCCCCCCCCCTCGTGTTGAAGGAGGATCGCATTGTAGGAGCTCGTGTTATAGGAGGATGGACTGTACATAAGGAAAATAAGAGGCGCCAACACAGATCCCTGTGGCACACCACTCTCAACTTTCCACCACGATGAGTAAGTTCCTCTAATGTTGGTCCTCATTTCTCTATCTGTTAAATAGCTCTCCATCCATTTCAGCAAACTTCCCCTGACACATCCTATCGTCTCAAGCTTAGATAGCAATCTCTTATGTGGTACCTTATCGAATGCTTTGAAAAGGTCTAAGTAGACGTAGTCCACCCATCCACCTCTTTCTTGCAGTACAGTACATCTATCACCCTACTGTACTAACATAACAGACTGGTAACACAAGATGTCCCTTCTCTGAATCCAAATTGCTTTGGTGTTATTATCTTCTTTCTCTCCAACATTTTCATCCATCTCTTCCTAATTAGCCTTTCACAAATCTTGCATACAATACTAGTAAGTGAAACTGGTCTATAGTTTAGAGGGTCCTCAGGGTTTCCTTTCTTGTATATCGGAATGATATTAGCTCTTTTCCATTCAACAGGAACCTGTCCTTTATCTAAGGAAGCTTGAATTATGTCCCTCACTGGCTCCACTAATTGCTTTGCACACTCCTTTAAAACCCAGGCAGACACTTCATCCAGTCCCATAGCTTTCCTTACTTCAAGTCCTCTCATCACAGCTAACAGCTCATCTCTAGTTATTTCAATCCTGCTAAGACCACTCTCCAGTACTCCCGCCTGTGGTTCGTCAAAACTTTCCTCTCTGGTAAAAAAGGACCCCAATTTGTTATTCATTACCTCGCACATGTCCGATACATTTTCATACGTCCTAGCATCTACTCTTAATTTAGTAATTTGTTTCTTTACCTTCAACTTACTGTTTATATATTTATAAAACAATTTAGGGTCACTTTCACATTTATTTACTATGTTCTTCTCATAGTTCATTTTAACTTGCCTAATTATGTTAACATATCTATTCCTCTCCTGTTTATATTTATTCCGATTACTCTCAGTGTTCCTTCTTCTTAATCTAGCCCAAGCTGCATCACGCCTACCCAAAGCTCTTTTGCATTTCAAATTAAACCATTCTTTCTGCTTAGTAAAATTTCCAGTTTTATATCTTGGGACAAACAGATTGGTTCCTTCTCTATAAATTTCGAAGAATCTACTATATTTACCTTGTACATCTTGTTCCTTCAAAATACAGGAGGTCAGAAGTGTGGGAAGCCATGAAAAGAGTGAAGTTGGGGAAAGCACCAGGAACAGATGGAGTGTGTGGGGAAATGTTGAGGTATGGTGGTGAGATAGTGATAGAATGGGTATGGAAAATGTGCAAACTAGCATGGGAGAAGGGGAGTGCACCCGATGACTGGAAGACTGGCATAATAGTCCCCCTATATAAGGGCAAAGGGGAAAGAGGAGTGTGTGGTAACCACCGAGGAATATGTCTTCTAAGCGTAGTAGGGAAGGTATACAGTAGGGTAGTGATTGAGAGAGTGAGAGTGAGAACGGAGAAATGGATAGGCGACGAGCAGGGAGGTTTTAGGAAGGGAAGAGGATGTGTAGATCAGATTTTTACCCTGAATTGTGTTGTGGAGAAGTATCTGGAGAAGAAACAAAAGGTGTATGTTGCCTTTATGGACTTGGAGAAGGCCTATGACAGAGTGGATAGAGAAGGTTTGTGGAAAGTACTTAGAATATACGGAGTAGAGGGCAAGTTGCTGAAAGCAGTGAAGAGCATGTATGAGGGTGCAAAGGCGGCAGTACGTGTGGAGAGTGAGCAGAGCGAGTTCTTTGACCTGAATGTTGGTTTGAAACAGGGGTGTGTGATGTCCCCGTGGTTGTTTACTGTATATATGGATGGAGTCATGAAAGAAATACTATCAAGAGCAGTGGATGTTGGTGTATCACTGAAAAGGGAGGGAATTGAGTGGAAGCTACCTATACTGCTGTTTGCGGATGATACAGTTCTGATGAGTGATAATGAATGGGAGTTGCAGGGTCTGGTAAATGAGTTTGGAACAGTGTGCGAAAAACGGAATTTGAAGGTAAATGCGGGGAAGAGCAAGGTTATGGTTTTCGAAAGGGGTGAAGTCACAGAGTGCGAGGTGAAGCTGAACGGTCAGGATATGGAGATCGTCAACTCTTTTAAGTATCTGGGCAGTGTGTTGAGTAAAGATGGGACTATGAATGAAGAAGTGCGGGAGAGGGTACAACAGGGGAAGAGGGTTGTAGGAACGCTAAAAGCAGTAACAAGAAATAGGGTGGTCAGTATGGAAGTGAAGAAGTCCTTGCATGACAGTGTGGTAATCCCGACACTGACTTACGGAAGCGAAGCATGGACGTTGGTTGAGAGACTCAGACCAAGAGTGAGAGCAGTGGAAATGAATTACTTAAGGAGTGCGTGCGGAGTTACATGGAGGGATAGACAGACTAATGAGGAAGTAAGAAGGAGGTGTGGTGTGGAGGTAGATGTGCTGGAAAGTGTGAAAAGGAACAACTTGAGATGGTTCGGCCATATGGAACGTATGGAAAGCGAGAGAATGACTAAGAGGGACAGAGAGGGAGAGGTAGACCGAATGAGAGGTGGAAGGATGGAGTGAGGAAGTACATGAACGAAGGCGGTGCTGGTTGGGGGGAGGGGCGTCGACTGACTGGGGACAGAGGTGCATGGGGGCGGTTCGTTCGTGGCCACCCTTTCGGGGATCACGGCGTCAGGCAATAGATAGATAGATAGATAGATCTTGTTCCTTCAAAATACGATCCCAATCTACTCCCTCTAAATATCTTTTCAAGGATACATAATCAGCTTTACTATAATTTAGTATGTCATTTATATAGCTATTGTCTAATCTATTGGCATTACTCGAGATCAACTTCCATTTTAGTAATAGATGATCACAGGGCATAGATAGTTTATATCACTAATTTCGTGAGAATCTTTTGTAAAAATCAGATCGAGTTTAGAAGGTTCGTTATTACCCCTCATTCTAGTATTCTCCTTCACATGTGCAAGTACATTTTCCGTAACAAACTCTACTAGCCGACTTCCCCAAGATCTCTGATTTGGCCCTGCATCTCCCGATTCCCAATCAACCTCACTACAGTTGAAATCTCCTACCAAGATCAATCTATTCTTTCTTAAAAGCAATCTTTTCAACGACTGAATCATATCCTCGACCATCTCCTCAAACTCCAACTCCCTCCATGCTCTGGTCTTTGGTGGCATGTAAGCTACTGCTATGTCTAGCTTTTTTCCTTCTATATCATTGAGTTCAACTGCCATTATTTCTGCCTTGTCATTATTTAACTCCACGTGCTTTGCTGTCATAGGGTTCTTAACTAATACTGCCACTCCACTTCCCCTTTTTCCCTTTCTATCATATCTCCATATATTATATCCTTCACTAAACACTATGTTACTGTCAAAGTCCTGGTTCAGCTTTGTCTCCATCAAACAGACTATCTGTGGTTGATCTTTTCTTAATATATCATCTAACTCTACTCTTTTTTTACTGTAGGCGGGTGCCCAACCCCGAAAGGGGTTGAAATAGGGGAGCAATCCCCCTGCCAAAGGCGGCTTTCTAGGGCCTTTCCTAGCTGATGCTGAGAGGATTGGGTTCTAGTCATGTGGTGATGGGCTGGTCTATCAGAGTGAGAGCTGAGCAATCTCTGCCATACCCATAGCTTACTCTGACTGTTCCTTTAACTTATATATTTTCTAGATCTCAAGTGACGCCTGTTCCTTTAACTTATATATTTTCTAGATCTCAAGTGACGGCGTCTCTTCCGTGGATTGACCTCCCAATCTACCAAGATTGGAAGACAAAGCGTCACATTTTTCCCTTGCCCCTCAACTTTCTCTTCATAATTGCTGAGGGGCACAGGGCCCTGGGTGGGGCTTTCGTTTCCCGGGCGTTTCCGCACCCTCCTCAGCTCCCCGCCATGGAGTGGCTTCGGTCACCCAGGCTTTATTGTGGTCGGCGGGGAGGGTTCTGTGGGGGCACTCAGTTATGGCCTTGGAATTGCTCGGGGCCTTGGGGCTGTTCGGCCAGGCAGCTTGGGGAACAACAACAACAACCTTTTTACTGTTCATTCCATCTATATTAGTGTAGTAGCACAGTATATTTGAATCCACCTCCTTGTTTCTCTTTCCTCTCTGCCACCTACCAGGTTCACCTCCTTCTCCATCTCTACCCTGACCTAGCTCCACTTCCCCTGCTAATTCTATTCTCCTCCTCCCCCCCCCCCCTCCACAATCTCCCGTACCCCCTCTCTCTCCCTCTGTTCCACCTTCTCCACCATGTCCTGGCTCTCTCTCCGGTCCCCTGCTCCCTGCATTATCTCTCGCTCCGTCTCCTTGCTTCGACTTGGTACTTGTCTCTCTGCCTCTTTCCCTATCACTCCTCTTACTTTCGGTTCTTGGTGGCTCCTGATGTACCACTTCCTTAATTCCCCTTCCCTTATTATCCAAAAAAAAATCTTCTTTTGTTCTTCAGACAACTTTCCATTCTCTTCATCAGCCTTAGCTTGTAGTTCCCTTAACTGTTCTCGTTCTTCTACACTTAGGTCCTTTTTTACCCTTATATGATTCAGCTCGGTCAAATTTAATTTCCAGCTCACATTGGCTACTGCTTCTGCTGTTGATCTAGACTTAAGTTCCACTCTTAGTGGTCTCATCTCGCCCTTCTTGTATTTTCCTAACCTTCTCACCTCCTCCAATTCTTTTACCCATCCATAACCCTTGTCTAAGTGTAATGTCACAGACTCACCATGGTTGTTTAATGTATATACAGTATATATGTATACAGTACTGTATATATACCCCCAGGGGGTAAGGGGTTCTAATGGTGGAGGAAAAAAATAATATGCCTCACGCATCCTACTGCGTGTCGTACAAGGCGACTAATAGGGGGGATGGCGATAGACTTGTGGACCAACAGCCATTACTATGCAATAAAGTCTTTATCTTAGCACTGTCTTGGTATGGCACTGCCGAGGCTGGTGGGGTGCGGATAGGTGCCACAGGGGACTGAGTCTTACCTGGGCGCTGTTTGGCACCACACCTAATGTCGGCAACAGTGTTTGCATGTTGGAGCAGTGTTGGGGCAGGACTTTATTGTTCTATTGTCCAAATTGCCTAATATACAGTAGAGTCTTGTTATGGTGCCGTCTTTTTGTAACACTGTTAAGGCTGGTGTGGTTGCAGATCATACTGCAGGGGGAATCTGTTGAGTCTTGCTGAGGCACGGTTAGCACTATACCAACATCAGCCACAGTGATGACTTTGTGGGGCAGTGCTGTGGCGGGACTTTATTGTACTACAGTACACTCTAACTACTGAAAGGCAACCCCGTCTGAGCCGTTACAATGCATGTAATGGAAAAATGACGTTAAACCATTGTATGTACTGTATATGAATGGTGTGGTGAGGGAGATAAAAATGAGATCTATGGGTAGAGGATTGGGTTTAGTAGGAAAGAATGATGGTGATTGGAATTTGAATCAGTTGCTGTTTGCTGATGACACAGTGCTAGTGGCGGATTCTGAGGAGAAGCTGTTGAGAGTAGTAAAAGAGTTTGGTGTGATATGTGGCAGGAGGAAGACGAGGGTGAATGTCATTAAAAGTAAAGTGATTGTGTGTAATAGAGAGATGCTCATAGGGTAAATCTAAATGTACGACTAGATGGGGAAATGCTGGAACAAGTGGGAGTGTTTTAAATATCTAGGAATGATAAAGCTGGGATGCAGGTGTTGAAATGGAGGTAAGAAGTTGGGAAGTTAGTGTCTCTGATCTACTTGCCCTGGTCTAGTGGCTTCTGAAATTGATTACCCCTGGCAGTTTTTTTTCACTTGCCCTGACATATTTTTTACTTGCCCTGATGCATTGTAAGGAATTTCACTCATTAAGTACCACTGTCACTTTGTACTGTAAAAGTTATTATATACTTATAATAACTTTCTGGGTGTCAAATTCTCTGGCATTTTATGACACTTGTCTTTTGTTTTGTTTTTCTGATGTGTTGTGGTGTCTCTTGTTCGGGCTGTCTCAAGTCGGCCACCGCCATATATATAAAAAAAGGAAAACTGGGGAAGGTGCCAGATTATATAGGCTACATACATGCATACAAGTATCACATACTTTATTATAAAACAGGGCGGGTGCCCAACCCTGAAAGGGGTTGAAATAAGGGAGCTATCCCCCCGCCAAAGGCAGCTTTCTAGGGCCTTTCCTAGCTGATGCTGAGAGGATTGGGTTCTAGTCATGTGGTGATAGGCTGGTCTATCAGAGTGAGAGCTGAGCGATCTCTGCCGTACCCATTCTCTGACTGTTCCTTATACTTTATATATTTTCTAGATCTCTAGTGTCTTCTGTGGATTGACCTCCCTACTGCCAACCTAGAGGTTGGCAGATTGGGAGCCAAAGCGTCACATTTTCCTTTGCCCCTCAACTTTCCCTTCATAATTACTGAGGGGCACAGGGCCTTGGGTGGGGCTTTGGTTTCCCGGGCATTTCCGCGCCCTCCTCAGCTCCCCGCCTTGGAGTTCCTTCGGTCACTTGGGTTTTATTAGTGATAAGCAAGGAGGGATTTGTGGGGGCGCTCGGTAATGGCCTTGGCCTTGCTCAGAACCTTGGGGCTGCTGGCCAGACAGCCTGGGGAACTGCAACAACAACATTATAAAACATGTCACTACCTTCTATAAATTGAATATTATATACTGGATTTCACAGTACATGTCCAGTGTATACTGTACCGTTTTTTGTGCCACTTTCACTAATTATTGTTAAGTTATTACTACTTATTATACATTATGTTTCACTGTCACTTTGTACTGTAGAGGTTATTATATATATTTATAATCACTTTTTGGGTGTCATATTCTCTGGCATTTTATGTCACTGTCACCTTCAGCCATTGTAATAATTATTAGGGTGTCACTGCCACTAAAACTTATTAATAATATATCTCGTACCGATACTTGTGTCTCTCTTACTTTTATTATTGAACTTATTACTTGCTATACATTACATACATACATACAAGTTTAAGGACTGCTTTGTCCAAAGAAAATGTGGTTACAGTCTCTCGTCCTACATGGCGGCTTCCCAGGCGGGTCGACCCTGTCAAGGGCTGCCTCTTTTGTCAAGTTCTTTATTTTGAGATCGGATCGGAGTACCTGATCCCACGTTATTCTAGGTCTACCCCTACGTGCAGCTCCCCCCAAGTTCACAGTCTGGCATGCATACATTATTGTGTCACTTTCACTGCATACTAGAGGATATTATTTACATATAATAGCTTATATAGTGTCATATTCACTTGCAATTTGTCACTTTCACTTTGTTTTGTACCAGTACATAATATTATAGTGTGGGTGAGGGCTGGTCCTATCCAGAGTGAGGTTTGGCATTCTCTACCCAACCTTAGCCGTTTATGTCTGTCTCTTTTACTGTCCTACTTTTCCTTCTGGGAGCAAGAAGCTAGGAATCATCCTCCCCTTGTAAAATTCTCCTACTCGTCGAGACAAAAAGGAGCGAGTGAACGCAAAAGTGGTCTTGGAACCTTAAATGTTGTTTTTGTTTGGGCTCTGTGCCTGAGTATTATCATACATAGATTGATAGACAAATTTATACATATTGTGTTACTTTCATTTATTACAATGGTACTACTTATACATGTTTAAGTGTCACTTTCACTACATTTTGGTATCTTGTGCACTTCTAAAGTGCTGAATAGTGTAGTAGTCACCGAAGCAAGGGTCAATGCAGTGGAACCTTGCACTCCTGGCACTTATACTGTACTGTACAATGTCTTCGTTGCTTTTCTGGCTTTGTTGACTGTGTTGCAACTCACTGTCTGTGTCTTGCGACCACCTGCCTGGGGAAGGACGATGATTCTGTGCTTTTTGTAAAAGTCAGCACAGTGCAGGCGGTCCAACATTGCCAGCTCCTGCCTGGGGTTGTGCTCTTGTAGGTGCAGCAAGTTTGTCTAGGAGATCCAGAATGGCCTGTTTCTGGAATTTCCTCAGGTTGGTATATTTCCTGGGCGTTGTGGGGTTCATAAGCTTGTGCAGGTTTTAGGCTTTGAGCACGGACCTGTCCATCATATGCAGGAAGAATTTTTTGTACCACTTGCAGAAGGTCCGCAGGCAATCAATAATCCAACCTGCATGTCAGACTTATCTACAAACCACAGGTTGAGGTTCTAATCCATAACATCATCTGGCTTCAGCACTTGGTTCCTGGTTCTGTGATCTATTTTGATCTATTTTACCAGTGTCCACGAGCGACCCCTTGTGGATGGTGGAGATCTTATTCACCTTACATTGATCATGCCATTGAATGGCTAGCATGGGACCGTGTTGTTTAGTGAATATGTCCTTTTTGTTTTTTAGGTGAAACTTTGGCATGTCCTTCCTTCTCTCCCTCACTGTGCCAACAGTTTGGGTGTTGTTCTGCTGCAGGAAGTGCGTGAGGTGGGACGATGTGTTCTTGTTGTTCCCCAGACTGTCTGGCCGATCAGTCCCGACTTGGGGTGACGTGTAATAATTATCAGTGTACTGTAGAGGATGCGGTTCTTGACAAAGTACTTGTCCATTATCGCCTTAACCACAGCCCTACCGAAGCCTCTTTCTGGGTCTGCTTTAAGGTCAGCGTTTTTCCCACTGTATACAACAAAGTCCAGTACTGTACATACCCAGTCCTACAATCGCACTGCACGAACAGTTTTATCCCAAACTGTTGTCTTTTGGAAGGGATTTATTGGCGGAGACTCGTCTATGACAAGTTTTTGGAAGGGCCTCGGGTAGGTAGTGAACTTTTCCCTCAAAAGGTCATAGATTCCCTTCACTTTTCATAGACGGTCTGGTCGGTGGACATTGGTCTTGGTCACAAAATGCAGGTTGCGGAGGATTACCAGGTGCCTGTCCCTTGCCATGAATTTCCCAAAGGCAGTTGTTGCAATAATATCTCCAGTAGTCAGCAAGGTGATATTTATTGCCAGGAAAACGTAAATTCCGTAATGGTGACAGGTGTCCATTGCTTTATGTGGCCACGTTTTCCTGTCAATGTTACCTGGAGATCATGATGCTTATTTGTCTCGTTGACAACGTAATTCACAAAAATCCTATCGAAGAAAGCCTTGAAAAGTGCCCCAGGAGATGAGGTAGGGCCCTTGGGATTTTTTTTTAGAAAAAATACCATGGCTCTATGCCAAGCAGCTGAAAGAGACGTAAAACTTTCAAGAAAGGTAGATATTATTTACAGGTAAGGAGTCGCCATAAAAATGTATAAATCTTAAGGAAGGGGTAACCTACTGAGGTAGGAGTCAGCCTTACCCTGTGTCAATAAAAAATGGTAAAAGTGGTGTACTGTAAACTTAAAGACTGAATAGGATTACAAAAAGGGGCTCCTTGGGAAATATAGCATGTATACCCGATACATTTTGGCCTAATCAAAGAAGGTTTCTTCGGTTAGAAATTGGCCCCGTCGTCCTAAACCCAGATACTGCATATGCATGTCTGTCTTGAGCTGGGGGATGCCCATGCCCAGCTTGACTAGGGCCGCGAGCACGTCGGTGCAGGGGATCTTCAGCCGCATATTCAGCTTCGTCGTCGTCGCCTTGGCGAGGCAGCCCATAATCGTGTGTCATCAGGTTCATAAGGTGGATCCTGGGCACTGTCTGGGGACACATCGGGCTTGTGGGTGGATGGACTGCCACTTGTGGAAGGCTGTGGGGATGGAAAGACGGTCTGTGTGGCGCCTTCTGGCAAAGAAACGACAAAGCTGCACCACTTACACCACTTGTTGAGATGTGGGTGGTGGTGTGGGAGGGAAGATGACCCTACCTCACTTGTTCCTGGTTGCGGGGGTGGGGAGCCGGCTCTCAGGGCATGGACGCCACGGGTGAGTCATGGGTCAAAGGGATACCCACATGTGTGTCATCCTCATCACTATCACCCTTATTTTCTCTCGCCTTTTCTTCCTCCTCTCGGGCCCTCTTTCTGACACTGACCAATTTTTTTTTTTTTTTTTTTTTTTTTTTTTTTTTAAATATAGCTACCCGCTTTGGCAGGGGAAGGAGAAAGACTGGGGGCAGAGATAGGGGTATGGGGCGTCGTATCTCATGATTAGGGTAGAAAGCTTCCCAACTCACTAACAGGACACATTTCCAGGTTTTGAGCACTTGCAACACAGGGCTCTGCATCGTCTTCATCAGTGTCACTAGTGCTTGCAAAGCCCTCAAACTCACAATTCTCACCCCAATGTTCACTTTCACTGCCCACAGCTTTGTCATCATCATCACCACTCAAGTTCACTAATGTCGGACATATCAACACTTTCTAGAGCTTCTAAGTCCATACAACACCTCCGGGACTTAGAAAGTCTTGCCTGGATTGTTTTTTCTTAGGCGCACGGGTCGTGTCGGAGGTATGCGGCAAACCGGACACAGCACTTTTTTGTTTTTCTGGACCTTCCACAGCAGGGGCTAGATAAGAACTGATGCTGCGGTCGCCCCCATACCGAAAACTTTGTGCCCACTCTATTCAAAGGCTCTATGTAAAGCAGTATCTCATATGAGGCCACCTGGGTCGTGTGGAGAAAGTACGGTGTGAACTCATTAAGCCAGCCGGGTCTGATAGGTCAATATATATATATTTTTGTTTACTTGCTTCTTGCCTGAGTGAGGTGGCATGTATATTTAAACTAAGAAAAAAATAATCATTGGAGAAAATTAAGAAAGGATATTCACACACAATTGATCACATTGCACTTCCTTGCTGTTTGGAATAGTTACAGGACTGGTAATTTTCTTCTAGCTTGTACCAGGAGCGAAGGGCAACAAGAACCAGATTGACGATAAGGAGGTGAGGAGCTCCATCCTGAACCGTTATGGCTTTGTGGACCACGATGATGACGCCAGGGAGCACAGGCCCGTTGCTCCTAAATGGGTGAGTTACTGAGTTCAATGTGATAATCAGGGTAAAGATATTTAAAGAACATAAAATGTGTGTATGTTTGTTAGGTAGTGGAAAGTAACACCTGAAAGTAGCACATTAGATATGAACGTAACGGTAAACAGGAAAGATTAAAAGTAATATTAGAGAGTAAGATTATATATAAATGTTATTTGCTCCAATTTGATATAGCTTACTGTATACAGTACAAATTTGTGTCAAGTTACGCAAATGCCAGATCAAAGGCAAGGAATTCTGAGGAGAAACAGAGATAAGCGAGGTTCGCTCCATCTGCGCGAATCCGCGGTGACGCAGATTAGCTGACCTTGCTCTACTTTGGGGGGTCTGCCGCAGAGCCCCCACATCATAAATAACACTCCCAATCATCGTAGGATTAAGGTCAGTACACAGTCAAGCAATTGTTTTAATTTTATTATAATTTTGTACTGTTGTATTATATTTTGTTAGGTATAGATGAGATGGGTTGTTTTGATAGGGATCTGCCGTGTTTGAAAGGGATCTGCCGTGTGAGGGCCAGTCGGCTCTCTGCAGACTCCCGTTTTCTAATTTTTTATGTTAATATAAGAAATCTTGTACGTGGTAAAGTCAGGATCGACCATCCACCAAATTCCGTTTTTCCCATTGCTTGCATTGTTCGAATTAAACAAATTCCAATTAAGCGACCGCATTCGTCCACCAAATTCTCGCTTTTTTCGGGACCTGACTATTGTAATAGCTATAACAAGGTGGATAATTTCATAGTAATGGTCGCAAGGATCTCGTCAAACAGCTCTTATACAACCTCATGCTTTGGTCCGTATTATAAGATAATATAAGTTAGAGTTAAGCTACAAACTGTTCCTCTGTACATTTTCAGCCTACGGCTGCAATTATCAATAAACCTATTATTATTATTATTATTATTATTATTATTATTATTAAGGTTGGTAAGGCACGTAACGGGCGAGCCAACTCCATAGGAATGTGCGGGTTAGAGTCTTGGTGGAGGAATCGCCACAAAAATACCACTCACCCAGTTAGTGGCTCTGTTGTTCACTGAATCCGGCAGACCGATTTATAATTTGCTCGAACCAATGAGAGTACATAGTACACTCGACCCTCGATTTAACGGATTTCGGATTTAACGGACTCAGTCTGTAGGCGGACAATCCATCTGGACCGGACCAAATGTCCGGTGCTGGATAATTTGTCCACTAAGTGGCAGGGCGAGTGACTCTTAGGCCTAGGCCTAGGCTATAAATACTCACAAAACCTCAACTGAGCTGCTTGGGTAACGAGAATATCCCAGGTATATTTAATAAACGTATATTAACCAAGTAATCTTGACCAAACCGATTCATATCTCTTGTGTAATGCTTTGTTTACACTTTACTGGTCTGACGAACGATCCGCCACACACACACACACACACACACACATATTACAAGAGAGAGATGGATGGGTGGATTGCGTATATATTGACATGAAGAAAGCTTTTGACAGAGTATCGCATAGCAGGCTGAAGTGGAAATTAAAAGAGTATGGAGGGATTCAGGGTAGTTTGTTAAATTGGATGGAGGACTATCTTTCAGGGAGACAGATGAGGACTACTATCAGAGATAAATTTTCTACGTGGAAAGATGTCACAAGTGGAGTTCCGCAGGGAGCGGTGCTGGCTCCCATAATGTTTCTAATATACATTAACGACATGCCAAAGGATATAAATACATATATGAATATATTTGCAGATGATGCCAAGATCATGAAGCGTATAGAAGATGAAAACAGTGGTAGGGAATTACAGAGGGATTTGGATAGGATAGATCAATGGAGCAAGAAGTGGAAAATGGAATTTAACACAAATAAATGTCATGTAGTGGAAATGGGAGTAAGTAAAAGAAGGCCTCATATGGAATATAAGTTAGGAGAAAACACTATTAACCCATCAGAGAAAGAAAAGGACTTAGGGATAACTGTTAGGAGTGATCTTTCACCTGAGAATCATATTAATAAGATAGTGGGAGAAACATATGGACTGCTAAACAGAATAAAAATAGCCTTTAACTATATAAACGAGGAGATGCTGGAGAAAATAATAAAAACATTGGTGAGACCAAGACTGGAGTATGCGGCAGTGGTGTGGGCACCACATCTAAAAAAGCATATAAAGAAGCTGGAGAAGGTTCAGAGAGCTGCAACTAGGATGATACCAGAACTGAGAGAATTACCATATGAGGAGATTAAAGAAATTAGATTTACCATCTCTAATGAATAGGAGGGAGAGAGGCGATATGATTATGATGTACAAATGTGTGAGAGGACTCGAAAAGGTGGACAAGAAGGGTTATATTGTGAAAGATAATGGTAGAACTAGGGGGCATAGATATAAGCTAATGAAAGGAAGATGTAAAGGAGATGTGAGAAAGTATAGTTTCCCTTACAGAAGTATAAGTAAATGGAATCAGTTGGAAGAGGAAGTGGTGTGTGCCAAAAACATTCATATTTTTAAGGCAAAGTTAGATAATTGTAACTCAGGAAGCGGGACAATACGAGCCTAAAAACTCAACTCCTGTATACTACAAATAGGCAAATAGGTAAATACACACACACACACACACACACACACACACACACACACACACACACACACACACACACACACACACACACACCACGCTCCCGAAAATCAGCTGATCTAGCAAGCTGTTTACAGCGCTCGTCAAATAAACTCACCTAAACTTGAGTATAAGGATATTTTGTGTTGTCCTGTATTATAATGCAGTATTAAAATTTTGAGATTAAAATCAAGTGAGGATATTTCGAGTGATAAAAATAATTCAAGCGATTGTGAATGCGAGTGGATGTAAACAAATATGGCTGACTTTGATGGATTTGAAGTCGGTGAGACCGAGGGCATTCTAGGGAAAGTTATACGTGAGCTGAATGACATTAAAAGGTGGAAGGAGGATATGCAGGAGTGGAAGGTGAGTGTTAGTTCACAGATTGAGGCTATATGTTCAATATGTGGTGCTCAGGCTGGGGACATCGAGCCTGGACAAGATTTGAGTCGGGCTAGCCTAAAAGAAATTCAAACTCATATGGGGCAACTCCGGGACGAAAATGAAGCTTTAAGATTGCAACTTGAAGAATACAAAGGGCAAACCAAGGAAATGAAAACACATGTGGAGGAGATTAAGGAGAAACACAATAAATGGGTTAATGACGAAGGAGGAAAAGTGAAGGAAGTGGCAATGAAGGAAATCATGGAGGAACAAAAGAAACAATCAGAAAGGGAAAATAAAGATTTAGAATCAGTGGTAGTAAAAGCTATGAGGAGAAATGAACAGGTCCTGCGTGAAACAATAGAAATAAGTGTATTATAGTATTTGGGGATATAGAGGAGCACATTATTGAGAGGAAAGCTAGGGATAAGGAAGAAATTAATAAGGTAAAAACATTGATCAAGCATGTCGATGAAGAAGGAAACAACTGGAGAGATGATATTGAAGAAGTTAGGAGAATGGGTAAATATAGTAAGGGAAACACAAGGCCAATGAGAGTGCAGTTTAGGTCTAGGGTAACAGTGGATGCAATAATGAACGTAACATGGAGACTTAACTTGACTAGCAAGTTTAAGAAAATTACAATTAGAAAAGACATGAGTATTGAGGATCGAAACATAAGAAAGGAATTGCAAACCGAGGCAAATGTAAAGAATGGAGAAAGGACGAAAGAAGACGAAAAGAAGTTTTTCTGGAGAGTGTGGGAGGGAAAACTCAAGAAATGGTATATAAAGCGAAGGGACGAAGTAGGGAGGGAAAAGGAGATGGTGCGGGTGACGGGGGAGAAGGCAGAGAGAGGGGAGGTGGAGATAGAGAGAGAGACAGTCCAAGTGGAGGCAGAGGGAGGGGAGGTGGAAACGGAGCGAGAAACAGTCCAGGTGGAAACAAGAGAAGAGGAGACAAGCTAGGAAATAAATTGGGAGGGGTACGTACAAAAAAGAAAGGAACGGGCAGGGACGAGAAAAATAGGGAAAATACTGGAAACGCTAAGTTCATGTATACAAATATTGATGGGTTAATTTCCAAAAAGATTGAGTTTGACGAATATGTAAAGAGAGAGAGGCCCGGGGTAGTATGTTTGACTGAAACTAAGCTTAACCAGGAGGTAGACACGAATATAATTAGTTGTGCAGGATACAGTACATGGAGAAGAGACAGGTTAGGAAGGCTAGGAGGAGGAGTGTTGATCATGGTAGATAATAAAATTACTGCTAAAGAATTAAAACTTGGTGATAGCATTGCTGAAGTGGTAGCAGTTGAAATTGAGGATAATGATAGGTCAAAATTGGACATTGTATCAGTTTATTTACCTCCTAAGACTAAATCTTGGAGCAACGATGAATATAATGAATTAATTTTGGAAACCTTGCGTATGTTAGAAATTATTTGTAAAAGGAAAAATAGGCTTATTCTTGCAGGGGACTTTAATTGCGGGGAGGTGGATTGGGAATGTTTGGATGCGGGTTCAAATGAAAATACTTGGGGTAGCAAATTTCTTGAACTAACAATGGGGTATCTATTAACACAACACGTTATGGAAAATACAAGATTTAGAGGAGGTGATGAACCATCAAGACTCGACTTATTATTCACCAAAGACCCCCAAGAAATAAAGAACCTAACATATTTGAGTCCCATGGGAAAAAGCGATCATGCTGTGATTGAATTTGAATTGACAGTGGAATTTCTGGAAGGCAGAGAGGAGGAACATAGGGAATATAGACTAAATTATAGTAAGGCGGATTATGAATCATTACGAGGATACTTTGCAAATATAGATTGGTCATTTATTGAGCAAGAACAGAATATTCAGGTAAAATACACCATGTTACTAGACATTTATAGGGAGGGGGTAGATAAATATGTACCAACATTTAAGGATAGAAAGCTGGCTAAGGAGAAAGAGTGGTTTAACATGCGATGTCACATTGCTCAGAACAAAAAGGACTCTGCATGGAATAAAGTGAGAAGGAGACACACTGAGGAAAAATGGAATGAGTATAAGAATGCTAGAAACAACTATGTCAAGACTATAAGAGAGGAGAAAAAGAACTTTGAAAAAGATATAGTAAACAAATGTAATAAAGAACCCAAACTGTTCTATAGTTATATCAACGGCAAAACAAAAATAAAGGACAAAATAACAAAGCTTAGGGTAGAGGGTCAATTATATGAAGACACAGTGGGTATGTGTGAAATTATGAATGATACATTAACATCCGTGTTTGTGGAGGAGGATGACTATGTAGAACCTGTGGTGGAATTGAACGAGATACAGGGACTAGAGTCGATAGAAGTCAACAAGGATGAACTAAAATCATTGTTGGAAGAATTGGACGTGAGAAAATCTATGGGCCCAGATAACATTGCTGGATGGGTATTAAGAGAATGTTCTGAACAACTAGTGAGACCTATTTTTAATATTGTTCAACACTCATTAAACAAGGGGGAACTTCCCTTAGAATGGAAACAAGCCAATATAACTCCAATATATAAAAGTGGAAATAAAGAAGACCCGCTAAATTATCGACCGGTATCCTTAACGAGTGTTATATGCAAGCTTTGTGAAAAGATTATTAGAAAAAGATGGGTGGGTATGTTGGAGGAGAGGGAAATAATTTCAAGCAAGCAGTTCGGGTTCAGAAAAGGTCATTCGTGTACCACAAATTTGTTGAGTTACTATGATAGGGTAATTGACATTGTACAAGGGAGGGAGGGGTGGGTAGATTGTATTTACTTAGATTTCAAGAAGGCATTTGATAAGGTGCCTCATAAGAGATTGTTGTGGAAGCTCAGGATTGTGGGGCGGGTTGAGGGAGTATTATTAAAGTGGATGGAAAACTATTTAATTGGGAGGGAAATGCGAACAGTAATAAAAGGAAAGTTCTCCTCGTGGAAAAGGGTAAAAAGCGGAGTGCCTCAAGGATCGGTGTTGGCCCCAATCATGTTTTTGGTTTTCATCAACGACCTTCAAGTGGGAATAGGCTCATATATATCTATGTTTGCTGATGATGCAAAATTAATGAAGCATATTACAAGTAGGAGTAGTTGTGAAGAATTACAGAGAGACCTAGATAAGTTATATGAGTGGAGTCAAACTTGGAAAATGGAATTCAACACGAGTAAGTGTCAGGTTCTTGAGATGGGAAAAAGTAAATATAGACCTTCTTGGGGATATAAAATAGGAGATGAAATAATTAGTAAAGCTGTGAAAGCAAAAGACATAGGAGTAGTTGTGGCAGACAGCTTGTCACCTGAACAGCATATAAATAAAATAACTGGTGAAACCTATGCAGTGTTGACAAACATGAGAATAGCTCTGAATTATTTAGATGAAGAGATGTTAGGAAAAATAATAGGGACAATAATACGACCAAGACTGGAGTATGCAGCAGTGGTGTGGTCTCCACACCTTATAAAACATAATAAAAAACTGGAAAGAGTTCAGAGAGTTGCCACTAAGATGATAGCTAGCCTTAGAGACCTGCCTTATGAGGAGAGATTGGAGAGGCTAAAGCTGCCAACGCTGAGGGAGAGGAGAGAGAGAGGTGACATGATCATGATGTTTAAGTGTGTGAAAGGTTTTGAGAAGATCGACAAGGGAGATTTTGTGGTGAGGGACGAGGGAAGAACCAGGGGTCATGATTGTAAGTTGAGGAAAGTTATATGTAAGTCTGATGTAAGAAAGTTCAGCTTCCCGTATAGAAGCATTGAGTGTTGGAATAAGTTGGATGGGGAGGTGGTGGGAGCAAGAAATATCCAAACTTTCAAAGCAAAATTGGATAAATGTAGAGAGAGAGACAGGACAACACGAGCTTAGGCTCAAATCCTGTATACTACAATTAGGTGAGTATACACACACACACACACACACACACACACACACACACACACACACACACACACACAGTGTGACTACGGGTCCAAAACTACTTTTATTATTAGCTAGCCAGACCAAAAAATTATCTAACCTAGCTTAGATAATATATCAGGAGGCAAAAATAACTTTTACCTTGTGAACTACCGGTACTTTTATTTATTTGCTCAATCGAAAAACACTTGATATAGCCTACAGGTAGAACATTCTAGTCTTCACCATTCACAAGGTAAAAGTTATTTTTGCCTCCTGATATATTATCTAAGAATACTAAAAGTAGTTTTGGACCCGTAGTCGCTGTGTATTTACCTATTTGTAGTTTACAGGAATTGAGCAGCGCTCGTGTTGTCCTGTCTTAGTTACTTTATAATCAATCCATTTTACTTAGACAAGTATCGTAATGGATATTCCCAGTTCCCAGTATTTTGGACTAACATATCATAACTTATGTTGCCCTATTTCCATATTTACTTTTATCCAACCTAGATTTGAACATGTTAATGTTCCTCGCTCTCACCACCTCCTCCTCCAAGTTGTTCCAAGTCTCTATACTCCTATATGGGAAGCTGAATTTCTTTGTGTCCTTACGACATCTGCCCTTCCTTAGCTTAAACTCGTGCCCTCTTGTCCTTCCATTATCCCTCACGAATAGATCTTCCCTATCTACTCGTTCCAAACTTTTTACTCCCTTGAACATCGTTATTAAGTTGCCTCGTTCCCTTCTCTCTTTCAAGGTAGGCAGTTGTAGTGTCTTAAGTCTCTCCTCATATGTCAACTCCTTTAATCTTGGGATCATCTTCGTTGCTATCCTTTGGACTTTCTCTAATTTGTTTATATGTTTTTTCAAATGTGGTGACCATATCACTGCTGCATATTCTAATCTTGGTCTTATCATAGTCATTATCAGTTTTCTTAACATTTCTTCATCCAAATAGTTAAATGCCACTCTCATATTGGTTATTATTCCATATGCTCCTCCAATGATCATGTTAATATGCTTCTCCGGGGATAGATCATCTTGTATTATCACTCCAAGGTCCTTCTCATGCCGTGTTTTGCCGATTATTTCAATTCCTAATTTGTACTCCCAGCTTGGCCTTATCTCACTTGTTCCCACTTCCAAAACATGACACTTTTCTGCATTGAAACTCATTTTCCAGGTTTGGCTCCATCTGTGCAACTCATCTAGGTCCTTTTGAAGATCCTGACAACTTTCTATACAGGTGACATTCTTCATGATCTTAGCGTCATCCGCAAACATATTCATATGACTATTCAAGTTTTCTGGCATGTCATTTACATAAAGTAGGAACATTATCGGACCCAACACTGATCACTGTGGTACTCCGCTCGTTACACTCCTCCACTGTGAATATTTGTCTCGTATCGTGGTCCTCATTTCTCTTCCTATTAAAAAGTTTTCCATCCATTTTAACATCCTACCATGTACACCTCCAACAACCTGCAATTTCCACAATAACCTTTTGTGAGGCACCCTGTCAAAGGCCTTTTTCATGTCCAGGTAAACACAGTCAACCCATCCCTCTCTCTCCTGTGTAACATCTACAACTCTGCTATAAAAGCTTAATAAATTAGATACACAAGATCTCCCTTCCCTGAATCCAAACTGTTTCTCGCTAAGCACCCCCTGTCCCTCAATGAAGTGTGTCTACTTTTTCCTTATAATTTTCTCACAAATTTTACAAACAATGCTGGTGAGGGACACCGGTCTGTAGTTAAGCGGATTTTCTCTGTCTCCTCCTTTGTAAATTGGTACTATGTTAGCTCTTTTCCATTCCACTGGCAGGTCTCCCTCATTCAGTGAAGATTTGATGATTTCATAGATTGGTTCAACTAACTCTTCCGCACATTCTTTGAGGATCCATCCAGCCAGTGTGTGTGTGTGTGTGTGTGTCTCGTTCGTCAGACCAGTAAAGTGTAAATTAAAATGTAAAACTTGCAAACTAAACAAACCAAAATTGGGACAAGGACAATATAAAGTCAAATTAAATTATCAAAATCGCTATGTGGAAACAACGCTTACTAAAATGAAAATTATTAAATAAAAGAACACAATCCACCACATAGGGTGTACATCACTACATGAGCAAGTTAATCTGTTCAAAGCATTACACAAGAGATATGAATCGATTTGGTCAAGATTAGGCCTACAGTACTTGGTTAATATAAGTTTATTATATATAGCCTACCTGGGATATTCTCGCTATCCAAGCAGCTCATTTGAGGTTTTGTGAGTATCTATAGCCTAGGCCTAGGCCTATTAATAGATTTCCGGCCCCCTTATATGAATACAATACCCAGCAACGGATTTTTTCATGCAACGGACTAGTAACGGTCCCATTTAGTCCGTTAAATCGAGGTTCGAGTGCACTGTAGTGCTCAAAAAATAATATAAATATTTTTGTACATAAATACTACGAATGGAAACCTGATTTTTTTTTAACCCAACTTTCTAGGAGGGTAAGAAGATGGTGCGTTACCGCGACAACAAGGTGGTGAGCATCAAGGGAGAACGCTACACAGAGATCAAGAAAGACGAGGACACTGATATGAAGAAGACCTACGTGCACCTTAAGCCGGGGAAACAGTACCGGTTCCACTGATCCACAGCCAACAAACCTTACTACATGAGTGCCCCCGGGAGGGTTTGGCAGGCCGGTAAGGTTTGTGGTGGGCGGGAGGGGAGTGGTTGTGAAGAGCTGTTATCTCGGGGGGACTGGCAGCTACCCGTAAGCATTCTGGCTACTCTTCAGTGTTGTTTGTTAGTGCTATGTAGTGACTGTATTAATGTCTTCAGATGTCTTCTTTTTATGATAATGCTTATTAAATACCAAAGAAGTAGTGGATTCGTCATAATTATAACTACACGGTGGAGCAGGAGATTGAGGAGACAATGTTCTGGATCGCTATTGGTACCAGATGTTTTGCCCGATTTTACGCTGCAGCCGAAACATTTACCTGACCACGATATGAATCTTCATGTATGTGTGATGATTTCTTCATCAAATCATGAACTCGTTTATTTTATTTATCTTGCAAGCAGTTTTGTACGGGATTATTTAATAATATTTATTGATGTATCATGTGCGTTGTGCACCTTAGTTGTTTACACACTGGGACAAGCAATAGACGGTAAAATAAATACAAATACTAGAAAAATACAAGGCGATATCTTAACTGGTGACATGCCAACTGAGGCATATGTTAATCAGTGGGGTACCGTAGAAGAATCTCAAAGCTATTGATCTTTATGAGCAGCAATATCAGTAGTTGGTATTGATTTTTTACTTTGATGGAATGGAAGCTTTATAAGGTAGCTGTATAACTGCCAAACTCATTATATTTTGTTGGCATTACAGTTTCCACCGAAAGGTCACAAGTCATAGGTTTAATTATTTAATAATTGTTTTCAAATTGGTGTTTAATTGTCAGCTATAATGGTTAATGTATGTGCTCATTAGGTGTTATACATTTTGATATGTTATACATTTTAATAAGTATTTGGAGAGTGATTTTGAAGTACAGTATCTTATTCTTATCAAGAAATTTAGAAATGGGAGAAAGCTTCTGGTAAACAATTGTTTTAAAACCTTTACCAAAGAAACTGGAGTAATAGATAAGCTGGAATAAATCTGCATTAACCCCTCCCGCCCGAGCAGCATTTTAAAATGACACCGCGGCAGATGGGCCGGAGCCCGGGTGTCCTTTTAAAGTCTGTAAGCTTGAAAGCCTATTAAGCGTGGTTTGAAAGCTGTGCGTCGACCGTATGTAAACAAAGCCGGTCTTTGCGACACCGCACCTCCGAAAACAAGAAGTCGGATCAATGTTGTCTGCTAAGACGGAATTAGTGTCTGTAAATGTCCGATATTGCTCAATCCGTGGCTAAATACTCTCCATGGAAATCGTCATCACAACTGAACCAGTTGACCTAGAGAGCTCTACTCAACGCCAGTCTACGGATACGAAACAGGGCTACGTTCTGGGATGTGTGAATTCTCTAGCAGTTAAAATAACAAAGATAGGGCTAGGCCTATTACAAAGTTTTTCGGCCAGATCGCCCGGATCTGAATGCTATCCTTAGGAAGGCGAGCCCGGGCAAGAAGGGTTAACAAACATTTGTGGATATGAAAAACATGAGCTGGGTCGGTTATGTGCAGCGTATGGCGAGTGAGAGAATGACTAAAAGAGTGTATGAGAGTGATGTGTAAGGACAGAGAGGGAGGGGCAGACCAAAAAGTAAGTGGAAGAATAGAGTTCAGAGGTATGAGTGAAAGTAGTGTTAGTTGGGAGGAGGGGTGATGCATGACAGAGGAGCATGGAGACAATTAATTTATGGCTAAGCCCTTAGAGATCAAGGGCCTGATTCAAGGCATCTGGCAATAGATAGATAGCAGCTAATTCTCTGTACATACAGTAGAGGGAAATGTGAAATTACTATGTCTCCAGCTAATTTTCTGTACATACAGTAGAGGGAAATGTGAAATTACTATGTCTCCAGCTAATTCTCTGTACATACAGTAGAGGGAAATGTGAAATTACTATGTCTCCAGCTAATTCTCTGTACATACAGTAGAGGGAAATGTGAAATTACTATGTCTCTGCATCATGATAAGTTCAGGTGTTCATAAATAGTAGCATATTTTACTATTAAATCTTTCCTAATAGCTGCAGTATCATGATTGGTAAATGAACATTTTCCGTTGGCTGTAAAAATATAAACGGGTACAGAGCTGTATAGTAGCCTCACTGATACCCCATGCATTATGTCAACAATCTTGACCCTTGGAAAGTGTAATTGGTCAACTGATCTGATTTACTCTCCAGCAAAGATTCATTCTTTGGCCAAATTATTGGTCACAGAATGTGGATGATGGGCTCCCTTACCTAGTAGCTGTCTGGAAAAAAAAAATAAAAAAATATATATATATATAAATCCTGTTATCATCATCAGTTCTTCTTGTGTATTAAGCATACAGCTACAGGAATGTGCATTATTTCCTTGTGTTGAATCTGAGAGCACCATGGCGGTTAGATCCTCCAAAGTTACAGAACATAGCTTGAAGTCTTTACATTTATTTAACTGGTAGAAAATTAATACAAGTACAAAAGTTCATTCCATTTCTTAAACTTACAATAATGACAAATATGTATAACTCTTTTCAGTTTAGTTTTCTTTACAAAAGCTTTTATCCACATACCATATTATAATAATATGGCTCATATTTTATGGCGTTTTTCATCCTGGCATATGTTTGTGCCGTGGTGATTTAAGTGATGGCTTTTGTCTTTTTCTACTGAACACGAGAGACTACCTAATTTGAAAAAAAAAGTAAAATATATAAAAAAATAAAAACATAAATAAATCTGAAGGTATAATAGGACCCCTGCAGTTTCATCATGGGAAGGTATAGTAAAAAAAATACTATACAGTACAGTAATGTCAATGGGCATTAACCCGTGGAGCCCCGGCTAGTTTTGTAATGTTTGTTCACCAGAACCCGGCCGGTTTTCAAAAAATGGTTTTATTCCAGAAACAATAGCGAATGGGTTAGGAATGAAGGAAAAACCACGAAAAACCGCTCAAAAAGCTTAAAGAATGGTCCTACAGAGCCCCCGAAAACGTATTTTACAAGAGTAAAAAATTGAAGGCAATTACCCCAAAAAAACAGGTTATTGCGCGCTCACGCACGTGGACTTTGAGAGTTTTCAACCATCGGCACGGTTGCGTGGGATACGTACACAGTTCCCATACAAATCTGAGCCCTCTTGAGTGGCTACACCTGAGGTTACGGTCGGCGCAATTAGGGTGATGCGCCAGACGCGTCTCTGGGGCTGTACAGGTTAAGGGGAGACGGATTTTTTTTTTTTTTTGTCTATTAATTAATTTATTCCTTTATTTCTTACTTTTATTGCTAGACCTCCATTAAGCTTAAGAAAACACCCCCTAGACCCCCCTTCAAGATGAGTTTGTACATTTTTCGTTAGAATTTTTTTCGGCCAAAGGCCGGTTACTCTTAAAATTTCAGGCTCGCTTTCGCTCGCCAGGAAATAATTGACACCTAAATGGCACGAAAGGTCTTAAAATTGATAACAAAATGGGGCGAAAGGTGTTAAAATCGCCTAACTAATGGGCCGAACGTCTTATAATCTCAAAACAAATGGGGCTTAGCACGAGGTAGAAAGGGGACCAAAAAACAACCCATCTCAACAGTCATTCAGCCTCACCTTAAAGTCTCCTATAGCTTACTGTGTCTGCATCTCTTACGTCTCTAACCCTCCTGGGCAAAATGAATTATAGCAACTTATAACTCTAACATCAACACTACACACCTGTAATACATCTATCCCTGCTAAAAGCTGATTTTATTGGCATGCATGTCACTGGCTTGGCAAGATGATTACCTTTGACATGTTTGTTACATTAGATGAAATGGATAAGTTTATAGAATATTTCTATAACTTTAATTGTTGAATGTATTAATACATACTCTTTAATTAAAGACCGAGGGATCCCTAACAAATGCCGTTTCAATCTCTTGCCTTAATGTCAGCATTCCAGGCAGCCTTGCAGAGGGTTGCCTCAGTTAAGTTTTAAAATAAATGGTTAAATCTTATTCCCTGTTCCTATCTTTTTCTAGGTCTGTTCCTATCTTTTTCTAGGTCTACCCCTTCGCACAGCTCCTTCCACATTCAGAATTGCAATTTCACTGAAATGAAATCATTCATCCTCTCCTCATGCCCAAACCTACCAAGCATGCTTTTACACAATTCTTTGCAAATACTTTCTATACCTAACCGCCTTCTTTAGTTCCTCGTACAACAATGTTCATAATGTCTATTTTGCTCTCCCCTCTAAAATGTTCTCAACTTTGTAATCACTTACCATGCATAATAAAATATCAACCTTAATTTTGGTCTAATAACCACTCATAGATGGTGTTCGACAATTGCTAATCTTGATTGTAACCAAGAGACATATGCCTTTTTGTTTTTTTTTCCCTAGATATACATGCTTGTACATTCTGTGGGTTTTCTGAAATAAATTATTTGTCAGTTGAAACAATTGCACTGTAGGGGTGTGGACTGTACTTCAAATTCTCTCTCCTTTTTGTATTGAATATTTAATATTTTTTTATGAATTCAATCACAAGGAAACCAAGTTAGAATATTGTAATACTTTGATTTGTGAGTGATTATAAGGATATAGTACCGTATTGCATTTTATTGTACAAACACTATTTGAACGCACGTTAGAGTTGGCTATAATATAAAGAACTCTACTAGTGTTCTTGTTGCGGTGGCTAAACTAAAGAATTATTTCTATTCTATGTACTCAGGCCTATATTTTTTTTTCTTTTTTCTGGGGGTGGCCGACTCAAGACAGAGCCATTATTTAACCTATACAATTTAAGTTATTAATCATCTATATGAATCTCAGATCATATAGCATTTACTTTGTGTGCACAAATATTTGTTTAATATTTTGCAGTTTCCTAATGCTAAACTCTATTTGTACTTTGTGAGCAGCTAATGACATTGAGGAACAGTGTAACATTCCACAGGCTGTAAAATAAGTATTAGTGTAAAATCTTGCTTGGTATATGTTACATGTTAAAGGTATGTACCCAGTATTAATAGATCTGCATGTTCTAAGATTTTTGCTTTCAAACAGTGGCAGCCAAATTTGCAATAGGTAATTACTGGTAATTATTTTCTTTTAATGTACTAGCTATATTATACAGTATATTCCTATCGTTATACTGCATTCTCCGAAGTTTTTCCTTTCTATTGTTATATTATACAATTTGGAAATTAAACTACTGTACTGAATACAACACAGAAGACATGTATTGAAAAGACATATTTGGTCATTGTTAAAAAATTACAAAATATAGCTCGTCTTTGTTCTCTCGACAAGCCTTGATCCTACCATACACACAGACTAACTGATTATTTGTACACCAACATGTTTAGTTGTCAAGTATACCATCCTAAATGCTCGAAAATTTACATATTGTACAGTATAATAAAACCCTTCTTTTTTGGACTCCAAGACTTCATTATTCATAAAATTCTGAAAGATTGCAGTAAATCTTTGAATAATGGTACTGCTGAAGTAAATGTTTGTGCAATGCCCTGTACCCGAAAAATCCCGCAACCACAGTACTACCCGAGTTGACGTCTGGGATAGCGTAAAATGTTCGTTGGTGGCGGTCTAATAAACCCACCACGAGACTATCACCTGGTTCTTTCAAGGAGAACTAAGGTTGTTATCCTATTGTACGTCCGTAGTAGTACAGTCGGTAGCGCGCGAGTCTGGCATGCCTAGCCAGCTCCCTTGTGTTCACTGACCAGGGTTTTAAACTGCGCCAAGCCACGGGGCAGGCCTGGGTATTTTTGGGAGGGTTAAATTCCCTTTGCACCCAGCATTTCATTGGTGGCAGTCACGGAACGTGAAATCTGGTAGCTAAATAGAAAACCCATCACGCGGACCCTAAGAATATTGAGATTGCCGAGGTGATGTGGATACGATATTTTAAGACTTTAAAAGAGGCTAAAGACTAGCCTTGTTGTTCCCCAAGCTGCCTGGCTGAACAGCCCGAAGACTAGCCTTGTTAACCCTTCCAGCCCGGGTGTCCTTTTAAAAGGACACCACGGCAGATGGGCCGGTACCCGGGTGTCCTTTTAAAATCCGTAAGCTTGACAGCCTATTAAGCTTGGTCTGAACGCCGTGCGTCCGACGCATGTAAACAAAGCCGGTCATTGCGTCACCGCACCTCCGAAAACGAGAAGGAGACGTCGGATCAATGTTGTTGTTGTTGTATGATATGACGAAATTAGTGTCTGAAAAGCTCCGATATTGTCAACATCGCAGAAAAATTCACTCCACGGAAATCGTCATCACAACTGAACCAGTTGACTTAGAGAGCTCTACTCAATGCCAGTCTACAGATTGGAAACCGCACTACATTTAGGGATGCGTGGAAAATTTCTAGCAGTTAAAATAACAAAGATACGGTAGCCTAGGCCTAGACGTTTTTCGGCCAGATCGCCCGGATACGAGCTCCGTCCTTTAGAAAGGCAGCCAGGGTCACGAGGGTTAAAGAAGGATGTTGTGTAATGCCCTGTACCCGAAAAATCCCGCAAACACTGTACTGTACTACTCGAGATTATGTCTGGGATAGCGTAAAATAGTCGTTGGTGGCAAAGTCTAATAAACCCACCATGTGAATCACCACGAGACTATCACCTGGTTCTTTCAAGGAGAACTAAGGTTGTTATCCTATTGTATGTCCGTGGTAGTACAGTCGGTAGCGTGCGAGTCTGGCATACTTAGCCAGCTCCCTTGTGTTCACTGACCAGGGTTCGAAACCGCGCCAGGCCACGGGGCAGGCCTTCGGATTTTCGAGAGGGTTAACTTCCCTTCGCACCCAGCATTTCAGTTTGGATACCCGATATTCAGATCGGACTATCCCCTCAATCTTTCGGACAAGGGACCCTATTCTTAGACAAACTCCATAATTTCAAGTGGTAATTACTAGTTTTTCTTTATTCCTAGGCAGTCAATATGATAAACGAATAGTTGTAATGCCAATGAGAAGTATTAAAATATTACAATACAGTACTCTCACTGCAGTTAAAACAACTACTCGGTTTCAATTCATCTGACGGTAAATTGAATCCCTTAACGCCTTGCGAGCGGGCCCGTAAGGAATTTCTACTATCCGCCAAGCGGGGGGGTTTTACCCTAAATGGCCTTGTTTCCGTGCTCTTTTTCATGCATAAACAAGAGCCAGAGCGTAATACAATTATGTATCCCTGAAAGGGCGTTAATTCAGCTTTCCAATGACACCAGAACCATCCTCCTACGACCACGTGTTCTCTTGCAACGATCGTGCAAGACGAGTGCAAAATCCCTAAAATACGGTAATTTCTTGACATAATACCCTGTGTAGGGAGGGAGGGTGGATGTGTGTGGAGTAAACGTCAGTAGGCCCGCTGGACCCGTGGCGAACGGTCAGAGCCCGACCTACGCTCCGCCCACCGCTCGTCTCTCTCTCTGAGGCAATATTGCTCCAAAATTGCACACGGACTAAAGTCGGGCCCCGCTCTTTGGGCAGGTGTTCTCTATACGGACTTAAGTCGGGCCCCGCTAATAAGGGGTTAAAGGTGGGGGTGCATGGGTTGAGGTAAACATGGACAAATAATCGCCAACCTGCATATAATTATCTTGCAAAATGCAATGTCACTGAAATAATTATTAACAATGGTATAAAGGATTTTGCGGATCGTCTATACCGGGCCTGTGACTAGACTGGATGGTGGACTTACACTCCTGTGACATCATAAGCCCGGTATAGACGATCCACAAAATCTTTTATACCATTGTTAATAAATATTTAAGTGCCATTGCATTTTGCAAGATAATTATGACAGTTTGGCGATTATCATTCCATGTTTATCTCAACCCATGCACCCCCACCTTTAACAACTGATTTCTCGATAACCAACAGAAAAATAAGAAACTACCATGTCTCTGCTTCATGTTAGTGCCAAGTTTTTATAATTAACAACAGATCTCGCTACAAAAAATGCACAATAGCTGAGTAATCAAGCAGAAAACATGGCAATTTACTGTCAGCTAGAAAGAAACTGAGTATAGTGTATCATAGTAATGGGCTTGGAATATGACACCATTTTAGTATTTACCACCAACAAAGATTAGGTTTGTCTAGGTTTATGGGCCCTTGTCCAAAAGACGACATTAGTCAGACTGAGGTGTTTCACAAATCTGTACAGGATCGCTCCCCCACCCCCATTACTTCAAAAGAGCAGAGTTTTATTGTACATATACATTAAAATTGGCTAATGTAGATGTTTTTAGTGATTGTAAATATTCAGTTCCTAAATTACTGCATTAATAAACTCGGGCAGCTTATCTAAATTACTGTATTGGAAGCAATTCAAGCCCACATAAATTATTTTGGATTCATGATTTTCAAAAAATAATTGACACAACTGGTATTTTTAGTCATATTATGTTAAATTATATATTTTTAGATGTTAGTACTGCCATGAACAACTAAACACCGTTATTATAGGTGATCAAATATACCTGAATTTTAAAGGCATTAAAACTATATTTATCAATACATTTGGGTTATGTTGATAAGTGTTCAATCACTACATTCAAAATAATCTCTTGTAAGATGAATTCTGTAATTTTGGTCAGTAATGATATTGAAAAACACGAATAAATAAATATAACAGGATATTTTTGTTGGTAAATTGCAGAATCTAAACAGTAAGTTAATAATTTTTATATTTTTTAAGTTAAATCATGTGTTGTTTTGTTTTTAAGTAAAATATTAGTTTTGTACCATGTAGTTAAGTTTTTCGGATAGACTTAATGTATGAATGTATTATATTTTTTTTTTTTATATTTTTCTAGCATAGTTTAATTATTGTATTATTTTTTGTAGCATATTAATTATAATAAGTAAGCATTATAACCTTTGCCAACGAAGTTGGACGGAGGTTATGGTTTTGCCTCTGTTTAGACGGTAACAAGTTATAAACAGATTTTTACGATATTTGGTGGGCAGATAGGATATGCGCCAAGGAAGAAGTGATTCAATTTAGGAGGCGATACTTTGATTTTTATCAAATATGGTGGGCAGATAGGATATGCACCAAGGAAGAAGCAGTCAATTTAGTAGGCGATCCGAATCATATCAAAAGCCAGCATGGCTGAGGTATGCACTCTACCGAGTGCCCCTTTAGTTTATTAAAGTCGCCAATGGTATTACATCATAATGACCTTGTGAATGTATTTTTTTAGTTTTGTAAGTATTTAGTGTTTTGTGAAGTACATTGTGATCAGGAAATGTATCTGTAAGGGATTCACTTTCAGAAATCATAAATAGCTTATGTTATAGGTTTTGTTTGTTAATTTAATATGTACATGTAGTGCAGTATAAAATCTCTCCCATATTAAGGTATCCATGCAACCTTTACACTTCAAGTGGTGCATTTAGAGCTTTGGAGAGTGTAATGCAATAAACAATTTAGCATTTAAATAACGAGTAAGTCTGTTGGGTTACCAATTTCTATCCTAGTTGTCATACGATGTATGTTCATATAATGCATAAACTAGTTTTAAAAATATGAAAAAAAAGATACCTGTATTATTTCAATAATTTTTGTCCCATATTCTTCGGATGTTGCATTTCCACAATATATATGATGCCATATTTCATACCAGTCAATTGCAGTCAGCATCTAACCCTTTCAGGCTCCTTGGATACCACTTAGTATATATAATTAGTATATGATCATAATTAGCTCTCCAAAATTATTTTTCTGCCAATAAGCACGCTCGAATACAACTGCAGGGGTCTTCCCGTACACAAAAGGGTTAACTTTCAAGTTAACAAAGATAGACATGATTATTGTATTATAATGTAATAATGGATTTTCAGAGCTGGCATGATATTTTCATCTGTCTTTCTAGGAGTTCAGGGGGGAGGGGGATGCATGTTTATTGGGATTGAAAGTGTAGAGTTATTTTAAAGTTAACAAAGTGTAAAGTTATTTCAATTATAAAATAGTGAAAAGTTCATTGGAGTTTAGGGTTTTTCCAGTAGGTGTCCAGATACTGGCAGAATTGCGAGGTGTAATAATCTTTGGAGTTAAAATATGTAAGAGAAGCTTGGGAAGTTGCCAACAGGAAACAAGCAAAATAGATTCTGTTTGGAGTTATTAATCATGGAGAAGATACACTGGGGTAAAGGCAACTTTGTACTGAATGTACAGTACAGTACTTATATAATTAAAGTTTTCACATACCAAAGAATGTAGTGAATTAAGTTGCTTACAGTTGACTGGTAAAATATATGACTAACTTGAATGGTGGTGTGGCATAGGATGGCAAGTTTGTCTTAGAATGTGCCATAAGGAATGTCATTTCAGGTACACTAATTCCACATCAGGTACACGATGCCAAATACAAACTAGGTAAAAAAATGTGAGGGTAATCTAAAATCTAGGCCGGCTAATGTCATTCACAGATATTGCCACAACTACTACTATGGAGGAACTAGATATAATCACCTTATTTTAAGCAGCTCCTAGTCACTGACAGCTGATTTAAATGTGGCAGTTTGGTGTATTTAATCGGAATATGTTGTACGTTGGTAAAGCTATTTTGTAGTGTCATCCTAATTTATGGAAAGGCATTTAAGGCTGTATGACATATTGTGTAAATGATCCTACATTATATCAATAAATATTACAGTGTCTGAAACAAGAGTTTCATCCCATATCTTAACAGTATTACATAATTTTAAGCCAAATGTAGCTAAATAAAATCAGGATATATATTTAGCAGCTAGCCTAAATTAACTATTGTATGTATTAAGATCTTCCAACCAGTTTTTCTGATTACATACATACAATTGTTTAAAATAATTTTTCATTACATAGATTGTAATGGCTAATGCGGTAGCCTATCCGCAATTGGAATATAATTCAATAAAGTCCCGTCACAACACTGCCCAATCATGTCATCACTTTGGCTGATGGTGTAGTGTTAACTGTGCTGCAGTAAGACTCAACTAAGTCCGAACCCCGAAAGAGGTTGAAATAGGGGAGCTATTCCCCCGCCAAAGGCGTCTTTCTAGGGCCTTTTCTAGCCGATGCTGATTCCGAGAGGATTGGATTCTAGTCATGTGATGATGGGCTGGTCTATCAGTATGAGAATTGAACGTTCTCTGCCATACCCATAGATTACTCTGCCTTTTCCTTTTACTCATATATTTTCAAGATCTCAAATGGCGGCGGCTCTTCCGTGGATTGACCTCTCTACTGCCAACTTAAAAGTTGGCAGACTGGGAGCCAAAGCGTTACATTTTTCCTTTACCCCTTAACTTTCCCTTCATAATTGTTAAGAGGAACAGGGCCTTGGGTGGAGCTTCGGTGTCCCGGGTGTTTCTGCACCCTCCTCAGCTCCTCGCCTGGGAGCGGCTTCGGTCATCTGGGCATATTTAGTGGTAAAGCAGGGAGAGTTCTGTGGGAACGCTCGGTTATGGCCTTGGCCTTGTTTGGGACCTTGGGACTGTTTGGTCAGACAGCCTGGGGAACAATAACAACTAAGTCCAACTGCTGCACCTGCAGTATCTGCAAACCACACCAACCTCAACATGTAATTTATAGTGGGGCGGATATGTGGAAAAGATGTTCAGGAAGCATGGGTATTGGCACATAAGGGGTTTAATGTATGCTGAATCGGAATACAAGAAGCTATCAACTTTCATTATCCCAATTGGTGTTCATCTTTGTTTCGCATCCAACCAAACATAGGCTATCACACATTCAACCTTATCCCTGCCAGTCCTCAAAATCAGTGAAATATGATAGAAGAGGGTCTGATGTGCGGCGGTGATATTAATGGCCCAGTAGCCAAACGAGGTGGAGTAGTAAAAATACAATGAAGATGGAGTTAATCGTGTAGTCCATCAGGAGAGACTGGGTACTCAGGATACAAATAGCAGGAAGCTCAATAAAATAGAATGAAAAGAAGAGAAGCCTCATAGTACAGTGTTGAAGGACTTTTAATTTCTTTATACCATCGAGTGATATCTTGGTTTCATTGCCAACCAGATTTATGCACTATATAAACCATGTGTCGCTGATCTGGTTTCCTCACCTACCAACCATAGGGCTATTAAATTGCATTAAACATTCAACCTTCTCCTTGGCCAGTCCTCAAAATCAGTGAAGTATGATAGAGGAGGGTCTGGTGTGCAGCAGTGGTATTAATGGCCCGGTAACCAAATAAGAGGTGGAGCAGTAGAAACACCAAGAAGATGGAGTTAATCGCGTAGTCCATTGGGAGAGACAGTGTACCTGGTACGAACAGCAAGAAGCTCAGTAGAGGCAACTGGAGGAGCAGCGCCAACAGCCAGCTGCCGGCCAACTCAGGTACCTGAAATTATTGCAAGGTTAGTGAAGATTATAAAATGTATTATAAGGCACCAATGCCAATATAAAGAGAAGAAAGCACT
Organism: Paralithodes platypus; assembly: GCA_032716605.1. Classification (NCBI taxonomy): domain Eukaryota; kingdom Metazoa; phylum Arthropoda; class Malacostraca; order Decapoda; family Lithodidae; genus Paralithodes; species Paralithodes platypus. The sequence goes on from CM064483.1 coordinate 3,358,866, forward strand.
GTGCAGAGGATGGACTTTTATTGTATCGAATAACATATCGCTTATACAAGCTTGTTGTGATATATCTATCTCTCTATTGCATGACGCCGTGATCCCTGAAGGGGTGGCCAAGAACGTAACGCCCCCATGCACCTCTGTCCCCAGTCAGTCGATGCCCCTCCTCCCCCCAACCAGCACCCCCTTCATCCATATACTGTACTTCTTCACTCCATCCTTCCACCTCTCTTGGTTAACTCTCCCTCTCTGTCCTTCCACCTCGCTCTCGTACACCATCTTAGTCATCTTCTTGCTTCCTATACGTTCCATATGGCCGAACCATCTCAAGGTGTTCCTTTTCACACTTTCCAGCACATCTACCTCCACACCACACCTCCCTCTTACTTCATCATTTGTCTGTCTATCCCTCCTGTAACTCTGCCGGCACTTTTCAAGTAACTCATTTCCACCCATCTCACTCTTGGTCTGAGTCTCTCCACCAACGTCCATGCTTCGCTTCCGTAAGTCAGTGTCGGGATTACCACACTGTCATGCAAGGGACTTCTTCACTTACATGCTGACCACATATTTCTTGTTACTGCTTTCAGCGTTCCTACAACCCTCTTCCCCTGTTGCACCCTCTCCCGCACTTCATCATCCATACTCCCATCCTTACTCAGCACACTGCCCAGATACTTAAATAAGCTGACAATCTCCATAGCCTGACCATTCTACTTCACCTCACACTCTGTGGCTTCACCCCTTTCGAAGACCATAACCTTGCTCTTCCCCACATTTACCTTCAGATTCCATTTTTCGTACACAGTTCCAAACATATTTACTAGACCCTGCAACTCCCATTCATTATCGCTCATCAGAACTGTATCATCAGCAAACGGCAGTACAGTAGCTTCCACTCATTTCCCTCCCTTATCAGCGATACACCAACATCCACTGCTCTTCCTTTTATTTATTTCATGACTCCATCCATATATATAGTAAACAATCACGGGGACATCACACACCCATGTTTCAACCCAACATTCAGATCAAAGAACTCGCTCTGCTCATTCTTCACATGTACTGCCGCCTTTGCACCCTCATACATGCTCTTCACTGCTTTCAGCAACTTGCTATCTACTCCATATATTCTAAGTACTTTCCACATACCTTCTCTATCCACTGGTGCCCTTATTACCAAAAAGATATAAACAAGCTAGAACGAGTTCAACGTAGAGTTACCAAAATGATACCTAGCCTAAAGAACAAACCATACGAAGAGCGTCTTAGAGAATTAAATCTATTTCCTTTAACCCAGCGCAGATTAAGAGGTGACTTAATTCAAGTGTTCAAAATCATCAAAGGCATCGACAATATGAACTGTAGTAAGTACTTCACTATCGACCAATCTAATTACACGCGGGGAAACGGTTGCAAAATTATTGGTAAATCTTTTAACTCACACGAATCTAAGAATTTCTTCTTCAATCGAGTTGTCAACTTGTGGAATGGGCTTCCCCGAAACGTTATAGACTGCATCATCGTTGATTCATTTAAACTCCGCCTAGACAAATATCTCCCATCAAACCCGCGACTGACTGCGTTTGTAAATGAATAACTTTATTTTATCCCCCCCTCATTTACTAACCCATCTGTCCCCTACTAACTTCCTAATCCTGCCACGGACATTAGTTCCAGGGCAGTAATTCCCTTTCCAATGTTCCCTTACCCACTCTAAACCACTGTTTGGACACTTGATCCTCAGTGTTTTGGAGGACAAGCAACCTAGAAGGGTCACTAGATCTGATGTTGCTTGATTTCCTTTGTACTCCTTTGTACTCTGTCATAGGCATTCTCCAAGTCCATAAAGGGAACATACAGCTTTTGTTGCTTCTCCAGATATTTCTCCACAACACATTTCAGGGTACAAATCTGATCTACAGTCGACCCTCGCATGGGCGGACCCCAGTTGACCGGACTTCGGTTTGTGCGGACCCAACAGCCGATGCGGACAAGTCCCCAAAAGTCCGGACAAATCGGGCAAAAGACCGTTAATTTAAAAGTTGTCCGGTATTTGGCGGGTCAGGCGGTGACACGGGCAGGCAATTTCCCGCCGAAATCGTCGAAATACGATTATGTAATCATAAGTACAGTCAGGACCCCCAATACACGATTCCACAATGCGCGAAAACCCTAATACACGAGTTACCCCTCTAAAATAACATTAATTAATTAAACATTAATTACGCGAGGTGGTACCACAATACACGAATCAAGAGCTAAGAAGGGCCAAATCCGCTATTCTCGTTTGATACGCGAGCACGTCTACGTTTCGCGAGGCCCAGAAGTAGCTCCGAAAAGAGAAGAAGACGGGCATACGCCTGCCTTCCCTCCCGCTTACCCTCCCTCCCTCCCTCCCACAGTCCCACTCAAGCGCTCATAGCCGTGCGGAGTGACCAAACGTTTGTAGTGCCTGCCACTTTTTTCGCCATGCCACGCCAATATAAGAAGATAACACACAAAATGAAGGTGGAAGTGTTGGATCGCAAGAAAAAAGGAGAAGGAAACTTGCAATAGGCTTGTCAGAGTAAACTGTTCGTACGATTTGGTCAGGGAGGGAGAAGTTGGAGAAAATCGTGAAGTCCTACGGTCCTAGTCCTAGTCCTAGCCTATCTACTACTAATTTTAAGGTAAGGTTTCATATTTTTATTCATTGTTCTTCTTATATATAAGATATAGACTGTACTGTAGAGCCAAAAATGTCGAAAATAGGCCATAATTGAGAGATGTCACCCAATCTAATTATTCCCATTTAAAGTTAGTTCCACAATACACGAATTCACAATACGCGATGCCTCCTGTCACCCCTATTCTCGCGAATTGGGGGTCCTGACTGTACCTTACCTTTTGATACCTTTTGATGTGTTCGCCGCTCTTCTAGCGGCACCAAGGAGCGCGACGCCCCTCGTTATGGGTGGTGATTTGGTGCAGTAGACTGTTTGAAGCGACAGCTCGCTCCCTTGCGAGGATGGGCTCGTCTGGCACTTTTTGCAGTTCGACATCTAGGGCTCTCTTGAAGTTGTCTAACGAGATGTTCCTCATGTCTCTTACTCGCCGTGGGAGTTTGTTGAAGAGACGTGGGCCTCTGTGTGATAACCAGCCCTCTCGCAGAGAGCCCATAGCACCCTGATTATTCATGACTATCGGAGTATGTAGGTTTGGTACTAAACCCTCTGCGATTTTCCACGTGTATATTATTAGGTAACGTTCTCTTCTACGTTCCAGTGAGTACAGATTCAGTGCTCTTAAACGCTCCCAATAGTGTAGATGTTTTATCGAACTTATATGCGAAGTGAAATTTCTTTGTACACTCTCTACGTCATTTATTTCACCTGCTTTGTATGGGGATGTTAATACGCTACAGTATTCAAGCCGCGGTAGCACTAGAGATTTGAAGAGCGTTATCATAGGCAATTCACCGCGTGTTTTAAAAGTACGCAGAATCCAACCCGTTAGACGTTTCGCAGCCGCCACTTTGACCTGGTTATGTACTTTGAAACCCATATTTTCAGACATTAATACCCCAAGGTCTTTCACACTGTCTTTCCGTTCTATTATGTGGTTAGATTCTGTTAAGTAATTTGTAATTTCTTTAACACCATTATTATCTCCGTACCGTATTAATTGGAATTTTTCCTCATTGAATTGCATGTTGTTTTCCCTGGTCCACTGGAACACTACATTCATGTCTTCCTGCAGTCGGCCCGTGTCCTCTTGTGTGTTTACTATCTTGCTTAATTTTGTGTCATCAGCAAAAGACGACACCGTACTGTGTCTGGTGTTGGTATCTATGTCGCAAATTAGTATGAGGAACAGAAGGGGCGCTAGCACTGTTCCTTAGGGCACTGAGCTTTTGACATCCGAAGGCTCAGAAGTGACTTGGTTTACTACTACCGATTGTTTTCGGTTTATGAGGAAATTGTATATCCACCGTCCGATTTTCCCAGTTATACCTTTTGCTTTCAGTTTGTGGGCTATTATACCATGATCACATTTATCAAATGCCTTAGCAAAATCGGTGTAAATGACATCCACGTTTTTCTTTTCTTCTAGCGCTTTAAGAATTTTGTCATAGTGTTCCAAAAGTTGTAAGAGACATGATCTTCCCGCTCTGAACCCATGTTGACCGGTGTTGTGTAGTTCATTTGTCTCCATGAATGTTGAAATTTTGTTTCGCAGGACTCGCTCGAAAACTTTAATGATGTGAGAGGTTAGAGCTACCAGGCGGTAGTTTTTTGGTAGTGCTTTACTCCCTCCTTTATGCAGTGGGTCAATTATTGCGTTTTTCAAGCTATCTGGTATGTCACCAGTGTCACCAGTACTATATATATATCTTATATACTTACCTTAATTCTTTATAATATTTCATAATAAACTTATATAAAACGAGTTATAAGTTCAAATGAAACATCAGTGTACCGGTACCATTACCGAAACACGTGTGTGTTATTGTTGTTGTTGTTGTTGTTGTTCCCCAAGCTGCCTGGCCGAACAGCCCCAAGGCCCCGAGCAAGGCCAAGGCTATAACTGAGCGCCCCCACAGAACCCTCCCTGCCTACCACAATAAAGCCTGGGTGACCGAAGCCACTCCATGGCGGGGAGCGGAGGAGGGTGCGGAAACGCCCGGGAAACCAAAGCCCCACCCAGGGCCCTGTGCCCCTCAGCAATTATGAAGAGAAAGTTGAGGGGCAAAGGAAAAATGTGACACTTTGGCTTCCAATCTTGGTAGATTGGGAGGTCAATCCACGGAAAAGACGCCGTCACTTGAGATCTAGGAAAGACATAAGTAAAAGGAACAGTCGGAGTAAGCTATGGGTATGGCAGAGATCGCTCAGTTCTCACTCTGATAGACCAGCCCATCACCATAAGCTAGGAAAGGCCCTAGAAAGCCGCCTTTGGCGGGGGGGGATAGCTCCCCTATTTCAACCCCTTGCGGGGTTGGGCACCCGCCCTGTGTGTTATTGTTATGTCAGTTTGTGTGTGTGTTCTTGTTCTTGTGTGGCTATGTCGGCCATATCAGTAGGGAGTCTAAACCCGAGTTATTTCTGTATGCAACAAAATATTTTTATAATTATATAATTACTGTATACTGTACAGTTTAGGTTAGTACAGGTTAAAAATCATCGTATTTTTACTCTACAGTATTTCCAATGTCCGAACTTTTTCAATGTGCGGACAAGGGTCCCCCCCTATTAGTCCGCACATTCGAGGGTTGACTGTACTTCCTAAACCTTCCTAAACCCGCCCTGCTCGTCACCTATACTGAAGTTGTCATATTGGGCCCAAATTTGGCAAATGAGTTTTAATGCGGATAAATGTAAAGTACTACATATCGGATACCGAAATGAGAAAGCAAACTATTCGATGAATGGCACTCAGCTTAAGAGTGGAGACAGAGAAACCGATCTGGGAGTAACAATATCGAGTAACCTAAAACCGAGTCAACAATGTTCAGAAGTTGTTAAGAAGGCAAACAAAATAATTGACTTTATAGGCAGGTCATTTGAGCATAAATCCAAAGAAGTTTTCCTAACTCTATACAATTCCTTAGTCCGCCCTCTTCTGGAATACTGCGTTCAGCCCTGGTGCCCTTATTACCAAAAAGATATAGACAAGCTAGAACGAGTTCAACGTAAAATTGCCAAAATGATACCTAGCCTAAAGAACAAACCATACGAGGAGTGTCTTAGAGAATTAAATCTATTTCCTTTAACCCAGCGCAGATTAAGAGGCGACTTAATTCAAGTGTTCAAAATTATCAAAGGCATCGACAATATGAACTGTAGTAAGTACTTCACTATCGACCAGTCTAATTACATGTGGGGAACGTTTGCAAAATTATTGATAAATCTTTTAACTCGCACGAATGTAAGAATTTCTTCTTCAATCGAGTTGTCAACTTGTGGAATGGGCTTCCCCGAGACGTTAGACTGCAGCACTGTTGATTCTTTTAAACTTCGCCTAGACAAATATCTTGCATCAAACCCGCGACTGACTGCGTTTGTAAATTAATAGCTTTATTTTATTCCCCCCTCAGATTCATCAAAGGATTATTGCGTATATACAGTACATTACTAAATCGTTACTCTCTTTTTCCCAGATATACGAAAGATCCTTATAACTGTGTTATGTTACTAACCCATCTGTCCCCTACTAACTTCCTAGTCCTGCAACGGACATTAGTTCCAGGGCAGTGGTTTCCTTTCCAATTTTCCCTTACCCACTCTAAACCACTGTTTGGACACTTGATCCAGTGTTTTGGAGGACAAGCAGCCTAGAGGGGTCACTAGACCTGTTGTTGCTTGATTTCCTTTGTACTCCTTTGCACCTATATATTTTCCATTCTCGCTCCCACTCTCTCAATCACTACTCTACTGTACGGTCGCACTAATAAGTCATGTCCCAGCTGTCATTACGTTTGGCTTCCTCTGTACTGTATTAATGTCGTCAGATGTTTAATAGGGTGGGTAAGTTTAGAAATATGCTTGTAGATTTTACTCAGTATAAAGAAATTAAGCTTAGATATTGCTGATACCAATTATTGATCAAAATATACTTAGTGCCGAGACATCACTTATTAGCGCGACTGTACACCTTCCCTACTACACGTAAAAGACATATTCTTCGGTGGTTACCACACACTCCTCTTTACCCTTATATTGGGAGACTATTATGCCTGTCTTCCAGTCATCAGGTGAACTCCCGTTCTCCCATGCTAGTTGGCACATTTTCCATATCCATTCGATCACTATCTCACCACCATACCTTAGCATTTCCCACACACTCCATCTATTCCTGGTGCTTTCCCCAACTTCACTCTTTTCATGGCTTCACACACTTCTGACCTCCTGATCCTGACCTCCTCCTCCACTACTTCTTTTCTTTTCCCTCCCATACCCCATCCAACTATGTTTGCTGGCGCTTCATTCCTTACATTCAGCAATTCGTTGAAGTACTCCGTCCATCTTTCGATTCTCTCTTGCTTCTCGGCTAGCACTCGCCCATTCTTATCTTTCACACCCTTACTGTTTCCCTTGCTACCTTCCCTAACTTTCTTGACTTCTTTCCAGAACAGTTTCTTACATTCCCTCCATTTTACACTCAGATTCCTTCCATATTCCTCATCTACTCATCTCTTACTTTCCTTCACTACTCTCTTTTTCTCCAAGTACCTCGCTCTTTTCTGTCTCTCCAAATCTTCATTCCCTCTACTACCCAAACACTCTCTATACGATTTCTCCTTGTCTTCCACAGCTATTTTTACCTCTTCTGTCCACCACCCTTCACTCCCCTCCCTCTTCTCCTTACTCCACAAACCTCCTCACATGCTGTACAGATCATTTCCTCTACACCATCCATGTCAAACCTACCTAGTCATCTTTCTACTGCTCTCCTGCAACCTCGCCAACTTTAAAAGTACAGTATGTAGAAGTGAAACTTTCACTATATTGTTTCATAATGTGTCCACCCTTATCACAACGAAGATTACAAATACATCCTTTATAAATTGTTTTTTCAGTAAAACTGTAATAACATGCTCTACTACAAAAGCGACAGAAAACAGTGTAAATTGCTTAAATACAAAATAAACTAATCATATCTTAAGCTACAGTTGGATACTTACTAATTATGGTCAAGAACACTTACCTTTTCCTCAAGGTTTCCAACATGGCCAATATACAATCGAATAATTTCAATTAATGGCACAGCAATGTGAACTGCAACTAGAATCCACTGGTACAAACTGGATATATATGAAAACTGGAAAGAAGATAGAGAAAATTAGAGTAGTTTATATGGTCAGTACAGGGGGGGGGGGGGGATTAATTTATTTTTGTATGGGTAGTAGGATTGAATGGATTTGAACCTAGACTTCTAGTGACTTGCACTACTTTTTGAACAATGCTATAAACCAGTATATTCACTAAACCAATATCTATGTGTTGATTTATACATTCCCTCGCTACATCGCACCATATACAGGCCAAGATTGTCACGCTACCAATTACAATCCATATTTCATAAAACCTAACTCTACCATAACAACCCTTACTAATTAAAATAATCGTACAAGGGGCATGGTGGCACACATGGAATGGGCAAATATTCTAATAGTCAAAGTTCAAGGACATTAATGGCTAACTGTACAAATTAGTACTATAAGTAGCTTTGAAAGCAAATAAAACTGTACATTCTTCTTGTGTATTAAGATTTTTTTTTTGGAGGGGGGGCACACTCATCATTCATACATTCATACAGTACAATGGTTTAACACCGTTATCCATTGTATACATTGTAACGGCTCGGACGTAGTTGCCTTTCTGCAGTTGGAATATAATACAATAATTGTTTTTTTAAGCATGAGCTTTGTACAAAATTGCATACAATAAAGTTCTTCCACAACCCCGCCCCATCATGTCATCACTGTGGCTGATGTTGGTAGAATGCTAACCGTGCCTCAGCAAGAATCAACTAAGTCTGACTGCAGCACCTGTAGTACATTTTTTTTTTTTTTTTTTTTTTAAAGAGACAATGAATGGAGGAAGGAAAAACAGATAAAACAAAAAGGTCCATGTGCCTAAAGGCATCCTCCATTCATAAAATGTTTGTAAGAACTGGATTTAAACTTTTGTAGATTGTAAGTTTGTGGAAAGCAACTCGAGGGAAGTGAATTCCAAATAGTAGTTCTAGGGATAAATGAATTTTGATAAGCAGAAGTTCTGCATTGTGGAGGAGAAAGTGTAAATTCATGGGCGCTCTCAGCTGCCCTAGTTCTACGGGGAAAGATGTGGAGAGGCGGCACAATTGAAGCAAGTTCCTCGGAACAATTGCTGTGAAAATATTTGTAGAATAATGCAAGGGATGCAACGTTTCTTTGTATGGATAATGTAGGAAGGTCCTGTGTGATTGCAGGGTTATTGATTAATCTAATAGCTTTATTTTGAATTTTGTCCAACTACCTCAATGCAACCACTCTATTTCCACTCCACAGAGGTGAACAGTAATCCATCTGAGAACGCACATGACTTTTATATATTACGGCCAACTGCTCGTCAGTGAAGAATTCTCGAACTCTGTACAGGAGTCCTAGTTTTTTAGAGGCATTCTTAGCAATGCTTCTAACAATGTGTCCAGCTCAAGTTAGTAGTGAATGTTACACCGAGAATGTCAATACTAGGGGAAGTGGGAATATTTACATCATTAAAAAATATATGGGAGTCAGTGAGATTCTGTCGGTTAGAAAATTGAATGTACTTGGTTTTCTGTGCATTAAAGGAAACTAGATTCTTTTGTCCCCATTCATTAATTCTAGAAAGGTCCTGGTTCAGAGAAATTGCAGTGTTTATTTTTGAATTTATTAGATCGGGTTGGGTGAAAGAATTGGTAAATGTGGAGTGTTGAGTCATCTGCATAGGAATGTATTGGATTATGAGTGGTAGATATGAGATCATTGATATGAATGAGGAACAGAGTTGGGGCCAAAACTGATCCCTGGGGAACACCAGCATTTATTGAGTGAAATTGAGAATAAAGGCCATCTACCATTACACATATTTTTCTGTTATGAAGATAAGAAGAAATTAGTGGAACTAATGATGCAAGGCCGTAGTGTGACATCTTCGACAATAAGGATTGATGCCAGACTCTATCAAATGCCTTTGATATATCCAGTGCTATTGTATGTGTTTCACCATGTTGGTCTGTAGCTTGATTGATTTGATGCATAAGAAGGCAAAGAATGTCTGCAGTTGATCGACATCGTCTAAAACCATATTGCCTATCACTGATTAATTTATTATTCTCAAGATGCTTAATTATGTGATTATTTAATATAATTTCAAAGACTTTACCAAGAGTGGAAGTTATAGCTATTGGTCTGTAGTTTGATGGATCTGAAGAGGCACCTTTTTTAGGAACTGGATGGATGTTTGCTTCTTTCCAGGGTACTGGGAAGCATGAGGTATGAGTACACAGACAGAAAAAATTTGCCAATACAGGAGCGAGCACCAAGGACCAATTCTTAAGTACTATTGGAGGAATTTCATCTGGACCAGGAGCCTTATCTACCGAGAGATTATGCAAAATAGTTTTGACATGTCTGGTGTGGATCTTAAGTGAGGGAATTTCAGGCGAATTAAAATTAAGTACAGGGACATCTTGCTTTATTTCATCTAAGGTTGAGTTGGTGGAGAAAATATCCGCAAGGTTAGCTTTACCTCGTGGGTCACTTACAAGATTGCCAGTCGGAGATTTTAATGGTGGAATGGATGAAGCAGTAGTGAAGTTGGATTTGAATGAGTTAAGAGTAGACCAAAATATTTTCTTATCATTTGGATTATTTAGAAGTTTATTTGCCTGCTTGTGGAGAAAGTTTGATTTAGTTAGGTTTAATACAGTTTTGGCATGATTTCTGATGTTTCTAAAGTAATTAAAGGCTTCATGTGTTTTTGATCTTGTGTATGCACTGCAGGCTATTGCTTTTTGTTCAGTTACTCTAGCACAATTATGGTCAAACCATTTAGGTGAATTATATCTTTTACTGTACTTTTGATGAGGAATAAAAGTTTCCATTCCAATTTTTACAAAATCTTGTATGTGGCTCAAGGTGGTGTGTGCATCATTAGAAAAGAAAGAGGTCCAGGGAATATCAATAAAGAAACCTTGAAGACCCTCCCAGTCTGCCCTATCGTAATGCCATTTAGTCACCAAAACAGGTTCAGAGTGGGAAGGTGTGGTAGGTGATAGACAGGTGGCCTGTATCAGACAGTATCACCTGAATCACATCAGCCTCAACAGTGTCACAAGACAGTATTATGTGGTGCTGACTTGTAAACCAGTGAACCTCTGTATAAATTGACTAGCACGAACAGTTTCCTTTATTGTATCCTGATAGCCACTTAACTAGGCCTCCACATAACCATCAGTGTTGCTGTGGTCAATCTGGAGGCCTTACATGATAATCTTACTTAGAGGTGGCACAGTGATGCTGAAGCTGGTGGGATCCCACATACCTGTCCTGAGAATTCCTGTCTCTTACATCATCACCAAAAGTGCCAACTAAACTCTCGAACAGCAACACAACACAATCACATGCTGCCATCACAACAACAGATACCATACCTTCAAACAAACAACAAGCAAACATTCTCATCAATAATTTTTCACAAGTCGGCCATCTTAACCCCCGTTTGACAATCGACGAGTCATCCAACGAAAGTGACTATTCCCTACAGACCTGGACTATGCACCCTTCATTAGCAGTCAGACAAAGCACATCATCGACAACCTCAAACACTCAACTGCCTGTGGCCCAGACAAAATAAGTAACATACACCTTAAGACACCTGGGACCACAAGGCATTCAAGCAATCACCAAAATATCAAATTACAGCTATTCACACAACATAATACCCAACATTTGGAAGCATGGTGTCATCATCACCGTCGGTCAGGCGGTGGTGGGAGGTGGACGTAGTTTTTGAGCTCCGACATATTATCATGTGCAAGATTAAATATAACGGAATATCGAGAACATACTGAGCGAGCGAGGAGAGGAAGGACTGGTGAAGTGCTAGGGGGAAAAATTGGTGTGGTGGAGGGGTGAGTTATATAATAACTTATATTGTAAAACGAGTAATTTAACAAGGGTCAGCTGGAGTGTAGTGATTGTAAACAAACATGGCGGATGGAACGGCGGGAATCTCGGAGTCGGAAGAAAGGTTAGAGCGATTTCGTGGGTTTAGGAGTACAGATAGGAAGGTCGAAGAGATTATTAATGTTGTGAAGGATCTGGAAAAGTGGAAGAGTGAAACGGAGAAATGGAAGGGGGACATTGGTGAGAAAATCAAGGTATTGTGCGAACTATGTGGTGCGTTGGGGGGGGGGGGGGGGGGCAGGGAATAGGCCTAGGCTTAGTGAAGGAAGCGAATGTGGGCCTATTTCGGAAGCTAATAAGAACCTAGAGATGGTATTAAAAAGGGCAGAGGAATTGGGAGCAGAGAATGTGGCATTAAAGGAGCAGCTGATGGAATACGAAGGACGATTCAAGGAAGTGAAGGAGTCAACTGCATGGACGGTGGTAGGTGAACAGAAAGTTAAGGATTTGGAGGAAATTGTGAAAGAACAAAAGGAGGAAATGAATAAGACAAAAAAAAAAATTTGAGAGTGCAGTCGTAGGTGTCATGAAGAACAAGGAGAGTGTCGTGAGCGAGGCCATGGACAGGGATAGAGGTATAATCATGCATGGAGATATAGAGCAGGCTGGGAAATTAGGTATAGCCCGGCAGCCCGGCTAGCCCAGATATGTTGCCGGGCAAGTGCTTTTTAATGTTGGTCTGCCCGGCGGTTGCCCGGGGGACAAGTCAAATTTTTTGCCTTTTAACCCTTGAAAAATGCTAAAATTAATATAAAAACAAACATACACACTTTCCATAAATATAAATAAAGTACAGTATAAGAGACAGGCAGATGTATCTACTATTTCCACTTTCAACGACCATTGGTTACTGGTAACGTAACGGCTGGTTTTCGATTCACGTTAATTTCACGTCACTATTCTCTCTATCTCCTCTCCTCTCCTCTCCTCTCCTCTCCTCTCCTCTCCTCTCCTCTCCTCTCCTCTCCTCTCCTCTCCTCTCCTCTCCTCTCCTCTCCTCTCCTCTCCTCTCCTCTCCTCTCCTCTCCTCTCCTCTCCTCTCCTCTCCTCTCCTCTCCTCTCCTCTCCTCCTCCTCCCCCCCCCCCCGTAGGCCTACATAATATTATAACCGTTGGACGGTTGGATAGAGAAGAGGTACTTCCGAATAGGCGGCTCGCTCGCCGCTCTTTATCAATAACATTAGTGTTTCAATTGTCGCCGGGGAAGCACGTGTTTAGTGAGAAAATGTACTATAATGAGTGTGTCTAAGAAATAACAGGCTTCCTTGACAAGATTCTTAACACTAAAACAACCACCATCAACAAGTCTATCTATCTATCTATTGCCTGACGCCGTGATCCCCGAAGGGGTGGCCACGAACGAACCGCCCCCATGCACCTCTGTCCCCAGTCAGTCGACGCCCCTCCCCCCAACCAGCACCGCCTTCGTTCATGTAGTTCCTCACTCCATCCTTCCACCTCATATTCGGTCTACCTCTCCCCCTCTGTCCCTCCACCTCGCTCTCGTACACCCTCTTAGTCATTCTCTCGCTTTCCATACGTTCCATATGGCCGAACCATCTCAAGTTGTTCCTTTTCACACTTTCCAGCACATCTACCTCCACACCACACCTCCTTCTTACTTCCTCATTAGTCTGTCTATCCCTCCATGTAACTCCGCACGCACTCCTTAAGTAATTCATTTCCACTGCTCTCACTCTTGGTCTGAGTCTCTCAACCAACGTCCATGCTTCGCTTCCGTAAGTCAGTGTCGGGATTACCACACTGTCATGCAAGGACTTCTTCACTTCCATACTGACCACCCTATTTCTTGTTACTGCTTTTAGCATTCCTACAACCCTCTTTCCCTGTTGTACCCTCTCCCGCACCTCTTCATCCATAGTCCCATCTTTACTCAACACACTGCCCAGATACTTAAAAGAGTTGACGATCTCCATAGCCTGACCGTTCAGCTTCACCTCACACTCTGTGACTTCACCCCTTTCGAAGACCATAACCTTGCTCTTCCCCGTATTTACCTTCAAATTCCGTTTTTCGCACACTGTTCCAAACTCATTTACCAGACCCTGCAACTCCCATTCATTATCACTCATCAGAACTGTATCATCCGCAAACAGCAGTATAGGTAGCTTCCACTCAATTCCCTCCCTTTTCAGCGATACACCAACATCCACTGCTCTTGATAGTATTTCTTTCATAACTCCATCCATATATACAGTAAACAACCATGGGGACATCACACACCCCTGTTTCAAACCAACATTCAGGTCAAAGAACTCGCTCTGCTCACTCTCCAAACGTAGTGCCGCCTTTGCACCCTCATACATGCTCTTCACTGCTTTCAGCAACTTGCCCTCTACTCCGTATATTCTAAGTACTTTCCACAAACCTTCTCTATCCACTCTGTCATAGGCCTTCTCCAAGTCCATAAAGGCAACATACACCTTTTGTTTCTTCTCCAGATACTTCTCCACAACACAATTCAGGGTAAAAATCTGATCTACACATCCTCTTCCCTTCCTAAAACCTCCCTGCTCGTCGCCTATCCATTTCTCCGTTCTCACTCTCACTCTCTCAATCACTACCCTACTGTATACCTTCCCTACTACGCTTAGAAGACATATTCCTCGGTGGTTACCACACACTCCTCTTTCCCCTTTGCCCTTATATAGGGGGACTATTATGCCAGTCTTCCAGTCATCGGGTGCACTCCCCTTCTCCCATGCTAGTTTGCACATTTTCCATACCCATTCTATCACTATCTCACCACCATACCTCAACATTTCCCCACACACTCCATCTGTTCCTGGTGCTTTCCCCAACTTCACTCTTTTCATGGCTTCCCACACTTCTGACCTCCTGATCCCCACCTCCTCCTCCACTACTTCTCTTCTTCTCCCTCCCATACCATATCCAGCTATGTTTGCTGGCTCTTCATTCCTTTCATTTAGCAACTCACTGAAGTACTCCCTCCATCTTTCGACTCTCTCTTGCTTCTCGGCTAGCATTCTCCCATTCTTATCTTTCACACCCTTACTGTTTCCCTTGCTACCTTCCCTAACTTTCTTGACTTCTTTCCAGAACAGTTTCTTACTCTCCCTCCATTTTACACTCAGATTCCTTCCAAATTCCTCATCTACTCTTCTCTTACTTTCCTTCACTACTCTCTTCACCACCCTCTTACTCTCCACGTACCTCGCTCGTTTCTGTCTCTCGGAATCTTCATTCCCTCTACTACCCAACCACTCTCTATATGCTTTCTTCTTTTCTTCCACAGCTATTCTTACCTCTTCTGTCCACCATGCTGTACCTTTCACTCCCCTCCCTCTTCTCCTCACTCCACACACCTCCTCACATGCTGCACAGATCTCATCCTTAAACACCTTGCTCATCTCCTCCACTTCCTCCATAACTTCCAGGTCGAACCCACCTAGTCGTCTTTCCACTGCTCTCCTGTACTCCTCCCTGACTTCCTCCTCCTGCAACCTCTCCACCCTCCTCACCATTCCACCCTCCTCTCGCCTCCCTCCCGCTCTCCTCACCCACTTCTTTTGTATCCTAACCTTAGCTACCACTACATAATGATCAGACAGACCCCCTCCAATACCCCTATACACCCTAGCATCCATCACAGATTTCTTCATTCGTTCATCCACACATACATAATCAATCAATGACTTTCGTTCCACCACTGTCTTATCCTTCATCGTCAACATCCGTTCCCACGTGTACCTGTGGATCATTCTGTGTCGGAAGAAGGTGTTGGCTATCCACAGCCTCCTCCCCACAATACGTCCACAAGTGCACTACCATTCCCATTCACCTCTGATGGTACCCCCCACCCTCCCACCACTCCCTCAACTTTCCTATCACCCACCTTACCATTCATATCCCCAATCAGAAATATTCTTTCGTTCTTGTCAAACTTCTCCAGGCACGCCTCCACATTCATCCAGAACTCCTCTTTCTTTCTTTCAAGTATATCCTCTGTCGGGGCATACACGCATACAATCACCCACGTTTGTATTCCTACTTTCATTCTCACCCACACAATCCTTGAACCCACAGACCCATACTCTCTTACACATTCCTTCCATTTGCTACTTACAAACAAACATGCACCTTCTCTCGCTGTTCCTTCACTCACTCCAGCACACACACCCATTCCACACTCCCACTCTCTCACATCTGAACCTTTCCATTTGGTCTCTGTCATTCCACATACATCCAGCCTGGCATTCACTAACACTTCCAGAACCTCTCTCTCTTTTGTGCCATCATTCATGCCACTAACATTCCACGTAGCCATTCTCAGAATGTCCGAAGGCATGTCCTTAGTCGGTCGTGGTTCGTCAACGTTGGTTCCGTCCGCATCCGAGGCTGTTCGTTCGTTTTTCTTTGCTTAGATATTTTTTCCGGGTGGGGGTCGCAAGCCCACCGACCCAACCTCTTTAGTCGCCTCTTACGACACGCAGAAGGCACGTGGGGCATATTCTATTCCCTAACCCCCAGGGGGTTAGGTAACTAGGTAAAACTAGGTAACTAGGTAAAACCGTTGTTTTAAAATAGTTTGTTAACTTTTTTGTATCTAGCCTAGTCAGTCTGTCAGACGATAGATTTCTCTTATTGACTCGCCTCTTAAGTGAAAATTGTTGGTAAGCTACTCCACCTATGTTTTCTACCTAAGATATTTACTTAATGTTACAAAAATGTGTTTATAAACAATCTTAAGGATTTAGTTACACAATTTTTAATACAAAAATATATATATGATACTCTGCAGTCTCTGTTCTCCTACTGTACAATGTAAAGTATGCCTAAGCCTAAATAAACTATATTTATTGCCAGACAACTTGATCCCTGAGGGGATGGCCACAAACTAAGCTCCAGCATAGAGGCAACGTTCAGTTCGTTCGATTTTGTATCTTGTTTCCGCGGAGTGGTGGTAATTGATAATGTCTAACCGCGAATTATTATTTGTGTTTGGGGGTTCAAGTGAAATGTGTGTTATCATACTGTTGGAATGGCTGTGGTGGTGAATTTAGTTTGTAACCAGTGTAATCAATTCGATCATGCTGATCAGGGTCTTGTATTCACGTTGTAAATACAACACTGGTCTACTTCACCCCTAATGTCTGCCATTGCAGACATTGGTTGGGAGGCCATGGGCTTAAGTAATAAGTACCGAGTGTCGAATAAAGATGACTTTATCACTCACTTTCTGGACATATTTCTATTTTCTATATATATATATATAAAAAATAAAAAAAAATAAAAAAATCAGCTATATTTAATAAACTAAAGCTAGTCCTTCGCTTTCATTAGAGATGTGAACCATGAATTTTGCAATATAATATCTACACTTACACACACACACACACACATACAGACAGACAGACAGACAGATAAATAGATAGATAGATATTAGATAGATAGATAGTTATTTATTTAGTTCAGATTTCAGAATGAGTTTTCTGCAGAGGTTTACCTTACTTAATATTCAACATGAGTGATTTCATAAGTTTTCTATAATATAACTGTACACTGACAGCTTATTACTTACTGGTACCGTATTAGTTATTTTTGACATATTAATTCGATAACTAATCATCTGATGGTATTGCATTGTTTGTAACTTTGTCACTGTCTTTATATGCTAACTTGTGAAAGCTATTGTTTTGCTATGTGCAACCTATGTATTCCCCTAAGAAAAAAAATCTATTGAATAAAACAAAATAACTAAAAAACATTATATACTGTATATACAGTATATAGCATAATTTGTATTAATTCAACAAATTTCATATTCAGGGCAAGTACAAAAATATCAGGGCAAGTAAGGAATATATCAGGGCAAGTAAATTTCTGAATTCACTAGCCCGGGGCAACTAGATCTGGAACACTAATTTCCCAGCCTGATATAGAGGCTCATATGAATGATAATGGAGTGAGAAAAGTGAGAGATATGGAGAAAGTGAAGGAGGTCATGAAAGCTGTTGATGTAGATGGATGTGGATGGGATGGGCAGGTGGAGGAAGTCAGCAGGATAGGTAGATATAGAAGGAGGGGAGATGAGACCTATAAGGGTACAGTTTAAAACTAGGGCAGTGGTAGAGACTGTGACAAATTTTAGTTGGAGACTAAACACAAGTGAAGAACTGAAACATATAAGATTAAAGAAGGATTTGAGCATAGAACAAAGAAAAAAAATAAAGGAACTACAGGAAAAGGCTGATGAGGAAAATGGAAAGTTGGGTGAGGAGGATAAGAAGAAGTTTTTCTGGAGAGTAAGGGACGGGAAATTGAGAAAGTGGTTTATAAGAATGGAAGGGAGAGGGAGAGCAGGGAGGGAAGAGAATGTGACAGAAGTTGTGGAAGAGTCTTGGGGAGAGGCAGAAGCTGCAGACCCGGTACCAGTAGTGTGAGGGGGGGAATAGGGCACGGACAGGAGGAGCGGGATGATGTAGCTGCTGAAGGAATGGTAGAAAGATTAAGGATTATGTTTAGTAATGTGGATGTGTTTACCCAGGACAAGAAAAGAGAACTGATATGTAGGTTGCAGCATGAAGAGGAAAAACCTGATGTCATACCCTTACAAGAAGTAAGACCAAAAAATGCTAGAATTGAAAGGGGACTGGTGGAGTATAGTTTGGAGGGTTTTGAGTTGTACGAGAGGAATGCTATTAGAGCAGAGGTTGGAAGAGGACTGTTTATTTATGTAAGAAAAGAGCTCAAGGTAAATGAGGTGGATATGAGTCAGCAGTATTGTGAGTATTTGTGTATTGAAGTAAAATGTACAAGAGGGTCAATTCTAATTGCCTCTATATATAGAAGCCCAAATAATAGTAGGGAAGAGGATGATAACCTACTGAAAGCAATGGAGGAAATAGATAATAGAGAGAACACATATAAGATTTTGATTGGTGATTTCAATTAGCCAAGGATCAACTGGGCAAATTGTACTACTCCAGCGGGACAGTGTAGCCTTGAAAACAAGTTTATAGAGAAAGTAAGAGATTGTTTTTTAACGCAACATATTACAGAGATGACAAGATATAGAGATGGGAAGCAGGGGAGTGTACTTGATTTAATTTTTAGCAATGAGGAGGATATAGTGGAACATGTCAATGTGGATAGCCCTATAGGTCGTAGTGACCATGCCTGTATAAGTTTTAGTTGCAATATTAAAACAGAGAGGGATGATAGAAGCAATAAAAAAATATACATGTATGACAGAGCAGATTATGAGCTGCTGAGAAGGTGTCTGGACATTGACTGGGGGGGAATACTTGAACGGTGAAGACGCTGAAGGAATGTGGAGGAAGTTTAGAGTCAAACTGGAGGATGTTATATCCAAATGTGTACCAGTAAGGGAATTGGGAGGTTTGACGTACCTCCCAACCTACCAAATAGGAAAACCTACTATTTGGTAGTAGTCTTGGAAAATCCAACGTCAAGGCTATTAACCTAATTGCAATGACGACTTGTCTATTTTGACTGCTATGTCGTCATTCCAACCGCGGTTAAAAAGAAAACGTCTAGAGTCTACTCCTTATCTTGCTCTAGGAGACGTTGTACATTAACCAAAACTACCACCGAAGGTGAAAAAGCATAGAAGAGAAGAAAAAGGGTTTACCTTAGTTACCGCTTAAGGCCCATCCCGTGTTCCGTCATGTGCAGATCCCTGTCGAACGTGCGCATGAGCGACCCTCTCTTGTCATCACATCTCACGTCAGCAGAAGAACGCGGATGGGCAGGGGTCCGGCGTGAGGGAGGGTATTATGTACGATGGATTTTCCAAGACTACTACCAAATAGTAGGTTTTCCTATTTGGTAGGTTGGGAGGTACGTCAAACCTCCCAATTTGTTAGTAGTCTTGGCAAATCCAACGTCAAGGCTGCATAACAAATAGGAGGAGGACATCCAAGCCCAACCTACCAAAAAAAAAACAATGCATAAAACAAAATTACGAATGACAAAGACACAATTTAAACAAGAGAGTTTAATAAAAGAGTGAAAAACTGAGGAGTAGCTAAAAAGAACAGTTTTAACACATGCCCGTCATTCATAGTAATGCAAAAACATAGACTTGTCTGAAACCAAAAAGGGTACTGTACCCAAAATCCCTTTTCTTCAAAAACCAACAAAAACACTGAACACAAGAACAAAACACAATTTTCAATGTGGCAAAAACACTTATGTACTGGAACAATACATAATCCCAAACTTGCAATCCAGTGTTGCAAACCCGTACCCCCCCCCCCCCCCCCCCCTTTGTCAAATAAAACAAAGGAAAAGAACGAGGGACAAGGGGGGAAGACCAGGGATCTTCGCCAGAGCACCAGGAAACACGACCCCCGAGAGCAATCACCGGCCGAGGGGGTCGAACACTGGACACGGAGAGGTAGGAGGAGATGAAGGAATTGATAGAAGACCACAAAACCGCTGAGGCGATGGCAGGGAAGGATCGACGTGGCAGGAACCGGAAGGAGGCAGCAAAGGATCTGACATCGTGCGCAGAACCCCTACAAACAGGGTGACGGGCACGAACGGTCCGAAAAACGTGGCGGCCCATCTGCACCTGCGAGAGCCTCCCACCTGTCCGAGGAGACACCCACACAGCAGTACCCGAAGGCGGCGCCACAGACGCAACAGAGGAGTGCAAGGCTGACACCGGGCACAACACATGGCGAGGATGCCCACGCCGTAAAGCCTGGACGGCACAAAGGCTGGAAAACAGGGGCCTCCCTCCCATGCGTGGTAACAAAAGGAGGGGAGGAGGCGAACGAGACGCCATGCAAGGACGGGGAGAATCGCACGCAGTCCCGGGGCCGTGACAATGCCGCTAGTGCAGACACCCGATCCCCAGTGGCCAGAGCGACAAGGAAGAGTGGACGCCCGAGCAACGGAACCGGCGTAGCGGCCCTTGTATACGTGGGTGAAGCCAGAAGGACCAGAGCCCGCCCCAGATCCCACTGCGGAGGGACCTGGCGCGGAGGCGGTCGATCCCGGAAGGCAGCCGTCAGGAAGGAATCCAGCTCCTGTGGCGGAACGACCAGCCCAGCGACGGACCCAAAGACCCCCCGGACGGCAGACAAGTGGGTACGTATAGCGTCGACTGGAAAGCGACGTGTACGGAAGAGGTGAAACAAGGAGCGTAGGACGAGGGAAGGAGAGCCAACTGGCAGGAGAGTGGCCTGTAGCCACCTAGTAAAAGACCTCCAGCGGGGTAAGTCCCCCAAGGAGAAGACGGCCAGGAACGCTGCAGGAAGTCAGTCAGGGCCCGGCCGGGGACCGGGAGCCACCGTGCCTCATGAACAAGCACGATGCGAAGGCCAAAGAGGTCCGCAGGTCCCCAACCTAGCCCAAGTGGAAGCCGGAGACAGGTAGAGGGACCGGACTCGGGCACCACCGCGGCAACCGGGCGGACCAAGTCCGTGCCGGCCACAGAGGCGCGAGGAGCCAGACGCAGCCGTGGTACAGCCGCAGCTTCGCGAGGACTGGGCACATCAACAGCGCGTCCGGTGGCGGAAAGATGTATATCGACCGCTGCCTGTACCAGGCTACCATGAAAGCGTCCGGACCCCCCCCGGAGCGCGAGGCCGGAGGGAGAGGTCCAGAGGCAACTGGCGCGGCACCCCCGATGCGAACAAGGCGACCTCCGGAACACCTCAGGAAGCTGCGAGGTCGGCGAACACAGTCCGTTTCATCGCCCATTCTACAAGAACGCCCTGCCCTCTCGACAGGGCGGCCGCCCAAAGGGTGGCAGGCCCGGGCAGGGAGGAGGCATGCAAGGAGAAGGGGTGTCGGTCCGCGAGGAAGAACAACTCCACCGAGACCCCCAATAGAGTCAACGACCTGGAGGACCCCCGCATAAGGAAACAGGGGACAGCTTGTCTGAGTGTCCAACCCGAAGGCCACCGACTTACCCCGAAGGGCCAGCGCGTGGTCCCGCAGGAAGAACAAAGGAACCAACAGTCCGAGGGCATAGACGGGTAAGAGGAGGGAGACCCACCCATCTGCCGGGAAGTGGACATCCCAGGTTCGATTGGGAACCGCACCCAACCTCGCTCGACGTATCTGTGGCTACCCAGACCGTCGGCGGGGGGGCGGTCCAGGGCACAGCCGCAGAGAGCGAGCCCCGAGCAACCCAGCGACCGAAGCGTCAGCGAACGGTACGCGGGAGCGGCAGGAGCCGATCCATAGGGGCAACGGAAACACCGCGGTGCCCATGAGGAGGAGGCGGCGTAGCCAGAGGCTCCCTAAGGGAAGGGGCAGAGCGGCCCAATGCAGCGAACCCACGAACGAGTCCCAGAGCCACCCCGGGAGGGAGACCGAGTGCAACACGGCGAAGACCGTCCACCGAAGGTGCACCGCGGCCGGCAGACCCCGGGTCACCGTAGCGCCGGACAAAACCCATGCGAGACCGACCCATGGCACGACACGCGACGGGGTCAAGCGTGACTTGGGAACATCGAAGGGGAACCCTAACCGTGCGATGTTGCGAACGACTGTGAGGGAGTCGCCAATGCACAGTCCTAGGGCGTCGGAAACTACCAACCAATCGGCCAAGGAAAACAGGATCTGGAGCCCGCTCCTGAGGAGAAGACCCAGAGCCTGCCCCACCAGTGCGGAGAAGATCTGCGGCGCGATGTGGAGACCGAAGGGAAGGCCGTCGAACAGGAACACACGATCGGAAGTCCGAACGGCCAAGAATCGTTGGAAGCGAGGATGGAGAGGAACGAGCCAAGACGCATCCTGGAGGGCCAGCGACACTACGCACGACAGAGGGCACAGGGCCAGGCGTACCAGGGGTACCGGCAGCATCCGAAACCGTGTGTGCACGATGTGCCCGTTGAGGGCCGACAGATCCACCACCGGTCGCATCGCGTCGCAGTTCGTCGACGGTACCAGAAAGACACGGGAGAGGAAAACCGGGTGACCGGCGGTCAACTCCCTCGACGCTACCCAGCTCGGGCATGGAAGTGAACACGTGGGCCACCTCTGAAGAGATGGGCCGGCGTCGGTGACAAGAGCGGAGTGGGGGTCTGGACGTCCACCTCCAGGTGAGACCCCTCCGCGCAACCCGCCGCCCCCAACGTCCCTCGCGGCTACCGAGGGGCGCAAGGGCGAAAACAACCCAAGGGAGCACCCGAGAGGAGGGGAGCGACCCGGTCGGCCAGGCGAGAAGGAGAACAAGGAGGCCGACCCAGAGAACTACACATTGTGTTGACGTGGAGGTACCCCCGGTACGGGCCGTGCGGGCATGAGCGCCACGTTGACCTCCTCTACCCCCGCCCCCCCCAACCTCGTCGAAAAGGGCGGGCCACCCCAAACCCAGGCCGGCGCGGGGCTGACCCCGTCGAAGGGCGGCCGGAAGTGGAAGGCCGGCCAGCCCCGACACGGAGGGGATGAAAGGGGCAAGAACAGAAGTGCGAGGCGGAACCGACGCACTGGCCTGCAACGTCCCAGTCCTGCACCCGTGCAAGGCGGCAGCACTTGTAGCAGCACCCCGAAGAGGACCGGCAGAAGGACGGGACTGAGAAGACCCCGCGCGCGGCACAGCGCGTCGGTGCGTGACGTAAGCAGGGTCCGCAACGACACAGCGCGGCGTCGCGTGTCGGAAGCAGGGGCCGCCGACAGAGAAGCGTAGCATTCCCAAGCATCCTGCTTAAAAAAAAACGACGTATATAGCGCAGAGTACAACAAACCCTGACGAATAACCAAGGGGGCCGGCCGGCAGAACGAAGACCGTACCGTCGGGCGTTGCTGAGTTGCCGCGCACAAAACCGCCTTCAGCTCGGGAACCAAAGACATCGCGAGCCGAAGGTGGACCCGCTGAACGCGGTCCAAACCCTCGCGAAGATCGCCTGGCGCAGACGCCTCGATAAGCCGCAGGTGGTGAATAGGCGTCTGGAGGGAACCTAAAGACAAGACAATAAGTCCGTCAGAACGCCCCAGCCAGCAATCCCTCAACGACAAACGTAATGAAGCCATAGAACTCTTAAATTCTGATCTAAATACTATTTCCAATTGGGGCAGAGAAAACCTTGTTAACTTTAATGCTTCCAAAACCCAATTTCTCCATCTATCTACCCGTCAGGATCTCCCAGCGGACTATCCCTTATTCTTCAACAATACAAAAATCAACCCTTCATCTTCTCTCAATATTCTTGGTGTCTCTTTTTCTTCTGCTCTCATTTGGAAGGACCATATTACCAGTCTTGCTAAGGCAGCCTCCCAGAAGCTGGGTGTGCTCAACCGCCTTAGGGGTTCTTTTCCCCTGCACAGCTTCTTGCTCTGTACAGGGGCATAGTGCGCCCTTGTATTGAGTATTGTTCACATGTGTGGGGAGGTTCCTCTCACACCGCTCTCCTAGACAAAGTTGAAAGGAAGGCCTTTCGTATCATTAACTCCCGTCCACTCACCAACTCTCTGCAATCTCTCTCTCTCCGCCGCAATGTTGCATCTCTCTCGCTATTCTATCGCTACTATAATAATCAGTGTTCCTCAGAGCTATCCCAGTGCATACCACCTCCTTTACGTAGGGCACGTGGTACCCGTCTTGCAACTCAATCCCACCCCTACTCTGTGCAACTCTCCAACCCAAGAGTGAAACGTTACTCTCAAACTTTCTTCTACTCAACATCTGAGCTCTGGAACTCTCTCCCAGAATCAGTCTTTCCCTCTTCCTGACTTAAATTGCTTCAAACTCCGTGTGTCCAGGCATTTTGGCTCGAACGTCCCTTGATTTTGGCCCTGTCACTCTTTCAACTATGGGGGAGGCACTCGCTATAGGCAGTTATGCCTTTTGCCTCCCTCAATCACACAGAAAAAAAAAAAAAAAAAAAAAAAAAAAAACCCTCTGTCGCAAGGGAAAAACCTTGGCGACAGAGGGCTGATCCGGGTGAGAGAAGAACGGGGTAGCAATAGAACAAAGTTCAAGAACGGGCGCGCTCATCCAGGACCAGAACGCGCCGTCCAACCCGCCGACAGACACAAGAGGAGGCAAAATCAGTGATGACTCCGGAGGAGGGACGGAAGGAGAGCCGTCGACGGATCGGTGTGTGAAGTCGAAGGCCTCAGCAAACCAGGCCTCCAATGGGAGAGGGTGACCGAGCATGATGGCTAAGCCAGGCGTACCGGCGTTGTACAAACCTGTCCCATAGGAGGACAGACCCGTCAACACAGCCAGGGACTGAACAGCCGGAAGGATGTCAGGGCGGCTGAAGTCTGACCAGAGCGTAGGCCTGCAGAAGGGAGGGGAACCGTAGCAGGGGTAGGTAGGGTGAGGCGCTGAGGGTGAGTCACCGCCAAGAAGGGTGAGAAGAGGGAGTCTTCCATCGACTCCAAGCGCCCGTCGAAGCGTGACACAACCCAGCCCTGCATAGCCGACAATCGATCCGAGAGAGGCGACCCCCCCCCCCCCCAGATTGGGCGGCCCGCAGGGGCGAGCGTGAGCGAGACCCACGACACGAACCAGCAGCGTCGCGGCCCAAGGAATGCGAGCGATGACGGTTGTGTCGCCGTTGAGGGACTCGTCCCCGATCACGAACGGCCGAGGGGGAAACCGCACCATTCCCCTCTTCCAGCGACACGTCAGCTCCTGAGAAAGGGGACCCCGAAACCTCGCGAAACCCCACCGAGGCAAGAGGAGGGGTACCCCCCTGGCGAGACGGTAAGTGAAGGTCAGGAAGAGAAGAATGAGGAGGAGCAGGACGACGGGAGTGAGAAGGCTGGCCGGGTGAAAGGAGGCCAGAAGGAGCCGCGGGGGGAAACAGAGCAAGGATTCCCGGGGCTGAGATAACAGGGCGGCCCGACACCGAGGCGGAGGAGGGAGGGACCACCACCGTGGGACGAGACCGTGAAGGAAGAATAGGCACTGAAGCAGGTGAAGTAGGAGAAGCAACGACATCCAGGCGGACCCTCCTGGACAGTGTAGGAGGAGGGAGCAGAGGGCCAGCTACAGCATGAACAACCGCGCGCGGAGAGGACAACGTAAGAGGAAGTCGTCTGGGCTGGGGAAGCGGGCGGAAGGGAGTAGAGCCCCTATCCGTAGAGGCCAGGGGAGGGCGCACAGGGGCAGAGCCGCTAACCCCGGCCTCAGGGCGAGAACCATGACGAGGGCGATGGGCGTCGTCAAGGCGATCAGGACGACGACGAGGCGAGCGAGAGCGTGGACGGAGCCGGGGAACCCCCCGACGATGGGACGACCGGCTGCGGGACCCAGGGGAGAGGGCCCGAGCAGGGAGAGGGCCAGGTGAACGGCCTTCAGTCGGGTCAGGGATACCCAGGGCGACGCGGATCCGGTCGGCAACAAAGGCCGGGGAACGGTGGCCCACAGTCCTAATGTGGCGGGAGACCATCGTCCACACCGACGGAAGGGAAGCAGAGGCCACAGCCGCCGCCGAGGAACCAGGGCCATGGAGCAGCACAACCACCAGGGCCAGACATGTGCCACACAGAGCAGGGAGGTAGGCCGTAGAGGACACACAGAGCGAGTGGCGCAAGCAGGACTTGTGGCTCTCCAAGAACGGGGAGCGACAACCAAGGCGAAAGCAAGGCAGCCTACCTGCACTAGAAGAACACACACCATAATCAGCACGTCGAAGGAGTAAGTGGAGAGAATGTCCAAGAAGAACCAGGGAAGGAGCATGGGGAAACAGGAACACACATGCAAACAGGTATCCGTACTCACCCTAAACTGGGAGCACAGAGGTAGGTGAGGAGGGCGGCCGAGGCGGAAGAGCACTAGCAGAACCTGCAAAGATGGAGAAAGTGTTAACCACCACTCAACATCTTACATGCAGGGCCTATAACACCAGTAAAGTGCATACACCAATATAGTATCAGGCAACAAGATGACATAAAAAAAAAAGTCAATAGTGAAAGCCAACTATTACCGCAAATTTGCGGGCCAATGGAGGCATAACCGTACCGACACCACCCTCCCGCAATTTTGCGGGACCCCCCAACGATCTCCACAAATTTGCGGGGAGCCGAAATGTCCCAGAGGACCGAATCAAGCTCCCGCAAATTTGCGGGACCGGCCGAGATGGTCCGGCGCTGAAAAAAGCGAGAGGAGCGTCTAGGGAATACCAAAAAAGGCCACAATAAAAAGCGTCATCTCCTTATGAACTCCAAGCAATGATGGCCATCAAGCTGAGCAGTGTCTTCCTTGAATTTATCCTGACTCAACCGGTAAAGGGAGAGGCAAGGAAGACACACCAGGGGAGAGGAGGCACATCCCCCAGGAACCACCCAACCCACAGAGATAGAGCAAAGCCCATGAGGAGAAGTGGCAGGGAGGGTGGTTTCGCACAAACAGGGGCCCCCGTGAGGTACCCCTGGATTGGGCAAAAGATTATGAAAGGATGGAGGTGAAACAGGAAGAGAAAACAAAAACCAGTAAAGGAAACTGGTGAGAAAAAGGGTGGCCTAGCCGTGAGCAGAGAATGTGTCAGGGGCGAAAAACCCTGTGGTGTGAAAGAGGGGCCCCCGTGGGGTACCCCTGGAGTATCACGAACCACCTGTCGCCCAGGCCCTTGAGACACAGTGAAGGACTCGAAAGGGGGGACTCGGGAATAACGCTAATAATGCGGCCGACACAAACTCTACAAACAGCATCGCCACCAACGAAATCTCAGATTGTTTACCAACGGTACACCTAGGCTATGAAAAAATGAAAACTCATAGGTGCATAGCAAGTCCTGAATGAGAAAACGAGCTAGGCTAAATTAAGCTAAAAGCTAAACTATGCCCAGACTAACAGGAAAAAAGAATATGAAAAGAGAAAGAATGAAAAACATATACGAGGAACGCCAGGCGCCCCCGTACCTTCGGTAGGCTATTTCCACACGCGTCTCCATTATACACACTTAGGAGCCCATTTACGTGTGCCCTAGATCACGTAACATCTGTCTAACAAAAAGAAGGCCAGATAAGCCGAAACGAACCTAAACAGGGTGAATTAAAGGAGCACAACAAAAGCGACTTCATTCAATGGAGCGCGTGAAAAAATGATGACAAGAGAGGGTCGCTCATGCGCACGTTCGACAGGGATCTGCACATGACGGAACACGGGATGGGCCTTAAGCGGTAACTAAGGTAAACCCCTTTTTCTTCTCTTCTATGCTTTTTTCACCTTCGGTGGTAGTTTTGGTTAATGTACAACGTCTCCTAGAGCAAGATAAGGAGTAGACTCTAGACGTTTTCTTTTTAACCGCGGTTGGAATGACGACATAGCAGTCAAAATAGACAAGTCGTCATTGCAATTAGGTTAATAGCCTTGACGTTGGATTTGCCAAGACTACTAACAAATATAAGGATAAAACAAAATTGAGGAAAAGAACGAACCCAGAATTACCAATGAAAAGAAAGCTGTGGACTTTGATAAGAAGAAAGAAACGATTATGAGATAGATTAAAAGTGTTAAAAAAGAACCGGGGGTCTAGTATAGAAGCTAAATTAGTGGATTTGGAACGTAGACAGATAAACAATAAAATAAGGTGGGAGACAAGGAGGGGGGTAAAGGAAAGGGAGAGAGAGATTGCAAGAAACGTGAAGGATAATCCAAAAATATTCTGGAAGTACATTCAGGAAAAGTTAACGAGAAGAGTAGGGATCCCGGAGCTGGTAGGGGGGTTGGATGATGGGAGTAGAGTGGAGACGGATAAGGAGAAAGCAGAGGTGCTGGGGAAATACTTTGGGGGGTACTAACAGTAGAGTCGGATGATGCAGTGCCAAATATTCCCATCAAACAGGCACCTGCACTAGAACTAATAGAGTTTTTCCATGCTAGAATAAGAAGGGCTATAGAAAAAATGAACAGAAGTAAGTCCCCGGGACCGGATGGGATACACCCAAGGATCATAAAGGAAGGAGGCGAGATGTTAGTAGAGCCATTGAAAATGTTATTTGAGGTATCGTTTAATACAGGACAAATCCCGATGGACTGGAGAGAGGCGAACATAACAGCTATATTTAAGAAGGGAAAGAGAAAGGACCCAGGAAATTATAGACCAGTCAGTTTGACAAGTGTTGTGTGTAAACTACTGGAAACGGTAATTAGAGAAGGAATAATGGAGCATAATGGGCGGCACACCATGGCGGAAGGCGGACGCAAGTTTGAGGCTCCGGCATATGTTATGGGAATAGTAAATTAATTCAAGGATATCGAGTGCATACAGGGTTAACAAGAAGAGGAAGGATTTAGTGAAGGTTTGGAGGATATATTGGTGTGGTGGAGGGGTGATATATAGTGTAATAAGAGTGTGTAGTGACGGGACAGCGGTAGGGTTGTGAGTTGTTGAGTTTGTAAACAAACATGGCAGAGGGAATTTCGGGTATGACGGAGGCGGAAGGAAGGTTACAACGTTTTCGGGGATTTAAGAGCACAGATAAGAAGTTAGAAGAGGTTAGTATTGTTGTGAAGGATTTGGAAAAGTGGATGAGTGATACGGAGAAATGGAAGGGGGATATTGGTGAGAAAGTTAAGGCACTGTGTGTAATGTGTGGTGTGATAGGTGGGGAAGGGAATAGGCCTAGCGAAGGAAGTGAATGCAGGCCTTTTTTGGCAGTTAATGAGAGCCTAGAGATGGTATTGAAAAGGGTAGATGAACTGGGAGCAGAGAATATGGCATTGAAGGAGCAGCTGAAGGAATACGAAGGACGTTTCACGGAAGTAAAGGAGTCGACTGCATGGACGGTGGTAGGTAAACAAAAAGTCAAGGATTTGGAGGATATTATGAAAGAGCAAAAGGAAGAAATGAATATGACCAAAAAAAGTTTTGAGAGTGCAGTTGTAGGGGTCATGAAGAACAAGGAGAGTGTCGTGAGGGAGGCCATGGACAGGGATAGGGGTGTAATCTTGTATGGAGATATAGAGACTCATATGAATGATAATGGAGTGAGAAAAGTGAGGGATATGGAGACAGTGAAGGAGGTCTTGAAAGGTGTGGATGAGGACGAATATGGATGGGAAGGGCAGGTGGAGGAGATCAGTAGGATAGGTAGATATAAAAGGGGAGAGATGAGACCTATAAGGGTACAGTTTAAAACTAGGGTAGTGGCGGAGACTGTGACAAATTTTAGTTGGAGGCTAAATACAAATGATAAACTGAAACACATAAGACTAAAGAAGGATTTGAGTATAGAACAAAGGAAAAAAATTAAGGAATTACAAGAAAAGGCTGATGAAAATAATGGAAAGTTGGATGAGGAGGATAAGATAAATTTTTACTGGAGAGTGAGGGACGGAAAAGTGAGGAAGTGGTTTATAAGAGTAGAAAGGAGGGGGAGATCAGGGAGGGGAGAGAATGTGATGAGAGTTGTGACGGAGGAGGAGAACGGGGTGGAGGTGTCACAGGGAGAGACAGGAGACAAAGAGGCAGACCCAGTAGTGCTAACAGGGGAGTAGGGTACGGACTGGAGGAGCGGGATGGTGTAATTGCTGAAGGAATGGTAGATGGATTAAGGATTATGTTTAGTAATGTGGATGTGTTTACTCAGGACAAGAAAAGAGAACTGATATGTAGGTTGCAGGATGAAGAGGAAAAACCTGATGTCATAGCCCTACAGGAAGTAAGACCAAAAAATGTTAGAATTGAAAGGGAACTGGTGGAATATAGTTTGGAGGGTTTTGAGTTATATGAGAGAAATGCTATTAGAGCAGAGGTTGGAAGAGGACTGTTTATTTATGTAAGAAAAGAGCTCAAGGTTAATGAGGTGGATATGAGACAGCAGTATTGTGAGTATTTGTGTATTGAAGTAAAATGTGTAAGAGGATCAATTCTAATTGCCTCTATATATAGAAGCCCAAATAATAGCAGGGGAGAGGATGATAACCTACTGAAAGCAATGGAGGAGATAGATAATAGAGAAACAAATATAAAATTTTGATTGGAGATTTCAATTTGCCAAGGATCAACTGGGCAAATTGTACTACTCCAGCGGGACAGGGTAGCCTGGAAAATAAGTTTATAGAGAAAGTGAGAGATTGTTTTTTAACGCAACATATTGTAGAGATGACAAGATATAGAGATGGGATGCAGGGGAGTGTACTTGATTTGATTTTTAGCAATGAAGAGGATATAGTGGAACATGTTAATGTGGATAGCCCTATAGGTCGTAGTGACCATGCCTGTATAAGCTTTAGTTGTAACATTAAATCGGAGAGGGATAATAGAAGCAATAGAAAAATATACATGTATGATAGAGCAGATTATGAGCTGCTGAGACGGTGTTTGGACATTGACTGGGGGGAATATTTGAACGGTGAAGACGCTGAAGGAATGTGGAGGAAAATTAGAGTCAAACTGGAGAATGCTGTATCCAAAAGTGTACCAGTAAGGGAATATAAGGATAAAACAAAATTGAGGAAAAGAACTAACCCAGAATTGCCAATGAAAAGAAAGCTTTGGATATTGATTAGAAGAAAGAAACGATTGTGGGAAAGATTAAAATTGTTAAAAAAGAACAGGGGGTCTAGTATAGAGGCTAAGGAAGTGGATCTGGAACGCAGACAAATAAACAATAAAATAAGGTGGGAAACAAGGAGGGGGGTGAAGGAGAGGGAGAGAGAGATAGCTAGAAATGTGAAGGATAATCCAAAAATATTCTGGAAGTACATTCAGGAAAAGTTAACAAGAAGAGTAGGGATCCCAGAGCTGGTGGGGGGGTTGAATGATGGGAGTAGAGCGGAGACTGATAAGGAGAAAGCAGAGGTGCTGGGGAAATACTTTGGGGGGGTACTAACAGTGGAGTCGGAGGATGCAGTGCCTACTATTCCCATCAAACAGGCACCGGCACTAGAACTACAGTAGTAGAGTTTTCCCATGCTAGAATAAGAAGGGCTATAGAAAAAATGAACAGAAGTAAGTCACCGGGACCGGATGGGATACACCCAAGAATCATAAAGGAAGGAGGGGAGATGTTAGTAGAACCATTGAAAATGTTATTTGAGGTATCGTTTAATACAGGACAAATCCCGATGGACTGGAGAGAGGCGAACATAACAGCTATATTTAAGAAGGGAAAGAGAAATGACCCAGGGAATTATAGACCAGTCAGTTTGACAAGTATTGTGTGTAAACTAATGGAAACGGTAATTAGAGAAGGAATAATGGATCATATGAAGTCAAACCAACTTTTTAGTGGGAGACAGTTCGGATTCTTGCCGGGGAGGTCGACGGTACTACAGCTAATTAAGGTGGTAGATGATTGGATGCAAATTCTAGAAGATGGTGATGTAATAGACGTGGTATATTGCGATTTTATGAAGGCCTTCGATAAGGTCCCACATAAAAGGTTAATAGAGAAAGTTAGAAGCTATAATATAGGGGAGAAATGTGTGAAATGGATAGAAGCCTTCTTGAAAGATCGGAGACAGAGGGTACTGGTGAATGGAATAGGCTCGGGGTGGAGGGAAATTACAAGTGGGGTACCTCAGGGATCTGTGTTGGGACCACTGCTGTTTGTTATATTTATCAACGACTTGCCTGAAGTTATAACTAATGGAAGTGAGGTATACCTGTATGCGGATGACACTAAACTGTATAGAAGAGTGAGGAGTAAGGAAGATATGGGTTTGCTTCAAGGAGATGTGGAGGGCATGAAGGGATGGTCTGAGCATTGGTTAATGCCTTTTCATCCAAAAAATGCAAGTACATGCGGATTGGGACCAGCAAGATAGACAAGGTAGGATACAGTATGTATGAAGCGATGGAGGAAGTGAGTGCAGAAAAGGATATAGGAGTAGTGATAGACAATAAGTTAAATTTCTCAGAACATTTAGCGGAAAAGATAAACAAAGCCAATAGAATTGTAGGGCTGATAAGGAGGACATTTGTGTCACTTGACGAAGAAATCTCCAGGAATCTATATACAGCGCTGGTTAGGCCGCACCTGGAATATGCAAACCAGGTGTGGGCTCCATATATGGTAAAGGATATAGAAGCAGTGGAGAAAGTGCAGAGGAGAGCTAGCAAGCTGGTACCAACGTTGAAGAACGCGGGCTATGAGCAGAGGTTGAGGACACTGGGGCTTCCGACACTGGCATATAGGAGAAAGAGAGGGGATATGATAGAGACTTTTAAGATAGTGTCAGGAAAGTACGATGAGGATGTGTGTGAAGGTATCTTCTTGATGCGGGAGGGAACAAGAACGAGAGGACACTCTAAGAAAATTTACAAAGAAAGAAATAGGCTTGAGAAGGCAAAGAACTCATTTTGTGATAGAGTGGTAAATGAGTGGAACGCACTGCCCCAGTATGTAGTCGATTCCGAATCAATAAGGGAGTTTGAAAGTAATCTTGATAAAGCATGGGGAAGACAAGATTTGAAGTTTGATTATAAAACAAAAATACAGAATAGTAAAAATGTTGCGTCTGCTACCGCCGCCGCCAACACCGTGAACGACCGCAGCAGTGCAAGTACTGGTACTGAGCTGGATACACAGGCCTAGTTTGCCTTTTTCCAGAGGATCTACTGTAAGAAACTGTAAGATATGAAATCAAACCAACTTTTCAGTGGGAGACAGTTCGGATTCTTGCCGGGGAGGTCGACGGTACTACAGCTAATTAAGGTGGTAGATGATTGGATGCAAATTCTAGAGGATGGTGATGTAATAGACGTGGTATATTGTGATTTTATGAAAGCCTTCGATAAGGTCCCACATAAAAGGTTAATAGAGAAAGTTAGAAGCTATAATATAGGGGAGAAATGTGTGAAATGGATAGAAGCCTTCCTGAAAGATCGGAGACAGAGGGTGCTGGTGAATGGAATAGGCTCGGGGTGGAGGGAAATTACAAGTGGGGTTCCTCAGGGATCTGTGTTGGGACCACTACTGTTCGTTATATTTATCAACGACTTACCTGAAGTTATAACTAATGGAAGTGAGGTATACCTGTATGCGGGTGACACTAAGCTGTATAGAAGAGTGAGGAGTAAGGAAGATGTGGGTTTGCTTCAAGGAGATGTGGAGGGTATGAAGGGATGGTCTGAGCATTGGTTAATGCCTTTTTATCCAAAAAAATGCAAGTACATGCGGATTGGGACAAGCAAGATAGACAAGGTAGGATACAGTATGTATGAAGCGATGGAGGAAGTGAATGCAGAAAAGGATATAGGAGTAGTGATAGACAATAAGTTAAATTTCTCAGAACATTTAGCGTAAAAGATAAACAAAGCCAATAGAATTGTAGGGCTGATAAGGAGGACATTTGTGTCACTTGACGAAGAAATCTTCAGGAATCTCTATACAGCGCTGGTTAGGCCGCACCTGGAATATGCAAACCAGGTGTGGGCTCCAGGTGTGGGCTCCATATATGGTAAAGGATATAGAAGCAGTGGAGAAAGTGCAGAGGAGAGCTAGCAAGCTAGTACCAACGTTGAAGAACGCGGGCTATGAGCAGAGGTTGAGGACACTGGGGCTTCCGACACTGGCATATAGGAGAAAGAGAGGGGATATGATAGAGACTTTTAAGATAGTGTCAGGAAAGTATGATGAGGATGTGTGTGAAGGTATCTTCTTGATGCGGGAGGGAACAAGAACGAGAGAACACTCAAAGAAAATTTACAAAGAAAGAAATAGGCTTGAGAAGGCAAAGAACTCATTTTGTGATAGAGTGGTAAATGAGTGGAACGCACTGCCCCAGTATGTAGTCGATTCCGAATCAATAAGGGAGTTTGAAAGTAATCTTGATAAAGCATGGGGAAGATAAGATTTGAAGTTTGATTATAAAACAAAAATACAGAATAGTAAAAATGTTGCGTCTGCTACCGCCGCCGCCAACACCGTGAACGACCGCAGCAGTGCAAGTACTGGTACTGAGCTGGATACACAGGCCTAGTTTGCCTTTTTCCAGAGGATCTACTGTAAGAAACTGTAAGAAATCACAATCCCCAAACCAAACAAAGACCCCACACTTCTTCACACCGCCCTATCACTCCTTTGCACCCCCTCAAAAGTTACCGAACACCTCACATTCACCTAGCTACATCACAACACACCGACACGGCTTTAGGCCACTACACTCCACAAACACCCTTCTTACAGACCTCACACAAAAAGTTTTTGATGGCATCAATTCAGCTAGGCCACCACACAGAACACTTCTCGTTACAACTGACATTAGTAAAGCTTTTTAACCCTTTCTCTGCAGGCATAATTGGGCTATTTAGGGCATATTCAGGCACTCCTGAATGATTAATCAATTATCTGCATGAAATTAAATGTATTCTGCCGAAAACTAGACTAAAATAGCTTCAAAATGACACTAGAATGAGCTTCATACCTCGCAGGGTTCACCCGCAGCGCTACCATAGACATTGGAGAAAACTCGCTATTTGTTAGCAATGTAGCACTTTTTTGCCTTTGGCAGTACTGCTGAGACCCGGGTCTGGGACCTCAGTGTACAGACGGACGTGCTGATGGTCGGAGGTGGGCCCCTCACGGTCCCGCCCACTGACACTTGATTTCTACGGCTTTTACAGGCTTTTTAAGCCTGTAACTTGCTAAAACGTAGTGCTACGTTTTCCGCAGCCAATGGGTTAAGCCATCCGCCGCCACAACCTTACAAACAAAATTCTTAACACAAAAAGATGGCTGGCCAAATATCTAGCAGGCAGATGTGCTCATGTAAGATTTGCTGGCCAGTCATCGAACATCAGAAATTTCACAAACGGACTCCCTCAGCGATCTGTCTTGTCACAAACACTTTTCAATATAAACATACACAACCTACCCATACCCCACACACCCCAGATACACACAGCCTCTTATGCAGACGACATAACACTCGCATGTACACATCAAGGCGCAAACACAGTCTACAGAGGGATTTGGATAGGATAGATCAATAGAGCAAGAAGTGGAAAATAGAATTTAACACAAACAAATGTCATGTTGTGGAAATGTGAATAAGTAAAAGAAGGCCTCATATGGAATATAAGTTAGGAAACATACCACAGTACTGTATTAACCCATCAGAGAAAGAAAAGGACGTAGGGATAACTGTCAGGGGTGATCTTTTACCTGAGAATCATATAAATAAGATAGTGGGAGAAGCCTATGGACTGTTAAACAGAATAAAAATAGCTTTTAACTATATAAACGAAGAGATGCTGGTGAAAATAATAAAAACATTCATTAGACCAAGTCTGGAGTATGCGACAGTGGTGTGGGCACCACATTTAAAAAAGCACATAAATAAGCTGGAAAAAGTTCAGAGCTGCAACTAGGATAACCCCAGAACTGAGAGAATTATCATATGAGAAGAGATTAAGGAAATTAGGCTTACCATCTCTAGGGTATAGGAGATGGAGAGAGGACATGGCGAGCAAGGGTTTAAGAGTCAATATTAAACCAAGGTTATGCATTGTAGATTGAGACGAGGCAATGTGGAAAAGAGCGGTGCATTCCCATGTGCAGTGTGTGGAAAGGGTGTGGGCGCTAACTCGATTCAGTGTAGCATCTGTCGATGTTGGGTGCACCATGGGAGTAAGCGCTATACTAGAATAAAAGGACCCCTGCCGTAGGATAAGTAAAAAATCAAGAAATTTGAGTGCGTAGTGTGCAAAGGCGAGCTTGTGTTAAATGATGATCCTGTGGCTGTGAATTTTGGAAATGAGTCATTGGAGCTGGTGGACAATTTTGTTACCTAGGAGATACCATCTCTGCCGGTGGTGGGGCCGAGGCTGCCAATGTCGCTAGAATTCGATGTGGCTGGGGGAAGTTCAGAGAACTGCTGCCAATTCTGACCATGAAAAGAACGCCTCTCCCCCTGAAGGGAAAGGTGTATGCCTCATGTGTTAGAAGTGCAATGACGTATGCCTCAGAAACATAGGCCGTTAAAGTAGAGGATGTCAACAGAATGGAATGTAATGAGATGAGAATAGTGAGATGGATGTGTGGGGCCAGGCTGCAGGATAGAATAACAAATGATGAGCTGAGGAGACGATTAGGTATAAAGAGTATTAGTGAGATGTGTACAAGTAGACTGGGATGGTATGGGCATGTGGAGAGAATGGATGAACAAACTTGGGTGAAAAGATGCAGGTCTGTGATTGTGGAGGGAGCTGCACCAAGGGGTGGACCGAGGAAGACCTGGGATCGGATTATATGTGCCGATCTCAAATCCAAAAACTTGACAAGTTGACATGGTTGCCTGGAATGCCGGCATTAGGACAAGAGACTGAAACTGCACGTATGTGTGGAACACTCAGTCTTAAAATTTTATGGATGACCTAGATGTGTGTGAAGTTGTGTTTTGTGTTGACCCTATTCTTGCTCTGTCTTGAGTCTCCCCCCCCCCCCCAAAAAAAAAAGAAGGAAAAGTGGGGATTGGGCCTAAGTATGTATATACTGTAGATAGATAGATAGGTAGATAGATAGATACTGTAGATAGACAGATGTATATCAACAACAGTACAAAAT
Organism: Paralithodes platypus; assembly: GCA_032716605.1. Classification (NCBI taxonomy): domain Eukaryota; kingdom Metazoa; phylum Arthropoda; class Malacostraca; order Decapoda; family Lithodidae; genus Paralithodes; species Paralithodes platypus. The sequence goes on from CM064483.1 coordinate 3,395,992, forward strand.
GCATACAGCACTCACAAATTATAGTGCTATCGGATAGGTACCTGTGAACATAGCATGAACACGACCCCTACCAACTGCTACCCTACATGTACAGTATAGTACAAATTAATTAATTATATAACAAAGGCAACCAATTCATACTATCAAAAGTGAATAGATACAATAAAATAAAGTATAATTATTGCAAAATATGAAGAAGCAATAACAAGTTTAAACAAAGTAGACCTACTCTTTTAACCTGGGAACGGCGAGAACACTCTTAACCCGTACAGCCCCAGCGACGCGCCTGACGCGTCGGCGATGTATGTAACGCACAGCCCCAGAGACGCGCCTGGCGCGTCACCCTAATTGCGCCGACCGTAACCTCAGGTGTAGCCACTCAAGAGGGCTCAGATTTGTATGGGAACTGTGTACGTATCCCACGCAACCGTGCCGATGGTTGAAAACTCTCAAAGTCCACGTGCGTGCGCGTGAGCGCGCAATAACCTGGTTTTTGGGGGTAATTGCCTTCAATTTTTTACTCTTGTAAAATACGTTTTCGGGGGCTCTGTAGGACTATTCTTTAAGCTTTTTGAGCGGTTTTTCCTTCATTCCTAACCCATTCGCTATTGTTTCTGGAATAAAACAATTTTTTGAAAACCGGCCGGGTTCTGGTGAACAAACATTACAAAACTAGCCGGGGCTGGACGGGTTAAGAGGTTTTACTGGGCGACGGTGAGAAAGCTCTTAAGAGGTAAGGCCTAAAAAAAAACTTTAAAAGCCCCCAGTATCACTTAACACATTTTTTTCCCCCCTCCATACCTCATATCACTCCTCCACATCCCCTCCCTTCAATTATCACCTATTTTCCCTGTTATTCCCTTATTCATTGGTATATTTTTGTGTAAACATCTCCAAACCGATCCTAGGCTGTGGTCATGTGTGTGTTACGTAAGGTAGAGACCGAGAGAGTGTGAGGGAGTAGCTCAGTACTGCTTCAACCCTCGAGAGAAGAGGGTGTGAGGCCGGCTAGCTCACACTTGATGAATGAACCACTCACTAACAATTCGCAATTTTGACCATTCAAATGATATTCCCACTTGTTTTATTGTTGTTACAGGTTACTATGTTCATATTAACCTTTAACCATCGGCGCGCAACATATGTCGAGTTAAAGAAAACGTGCCCATATGCGGGCCTCGACAGATGTCGAGTGCAATTTTGAGCACGTAATGTGCTCTGAGAGAGAGCTGAGCGGTGCGAGGAGCATAGATTCCCGCCTGACCGCTCGCCACCACCGCCGTGGGTCGACTGAAATTTATTACACCTTCCTCCACCCTCTCTCACTTGCTACACAGGGAATTATGTAAGGAAATTACCTTATTTTAGGGTTTTTGCACTCGTGTTGCACGATCATTGCAAGAGAACCAGTGGTCGTAGAAGGATGGTTCGGGTGTCATTGGAAAGCTCTGTTTATGCCCTTTCAGGGATACATACTTGTATTACGCTCTGGGTCTTGTTTATGCATGAAAAAGAGCACGGAAACAACCCCATTTAGGGTAAAACCACCCGCATGGCAGGTAATAGAAGTTACCGACCCACCCGCTCGTAATGTGTTAAAGGTAAAATAGGCGCATATGAATAAGTTATAACGATATTTATCATAAAATGACGATTACAGGCAGGAATGGAGCTTAATATTGCCGCCCAGAACTGTGGTGTTCGCTACACCCTGCGCGCGCGCGCCGGGTTAAGAACAACTACTGTAATTTTATAAACAAAAATCAATACAGTAATAACAATAGAAGTAGATAAACAATCAATACAGATAAACAGTAAGCAGAGGTTATACAAGAAACTTTTAAGTTAAAAATGCTTGATAAAAAATTTTGATATCAAATTTAAGAATACAGTCACAATAATTGACATAAAAAAAACAAAAAATATGGAGCAAATTACATGCATCAAACGTAATTTCTTTCTAGGGGGAAGGCACTAGCGCTGGGAGCATTATATCAAATTATTACACCAGATTAGTTATCACATATGTCCACCTACTCCAGTTTCCTATTAACCCGGCAAGCGCGCTTATGGCCTGTGACGAACGTACTGTAGTTATATGTGAATTAATTACCCAATATTCCGACAAAATTAGTTATATCGACCATATAAAGCATAATATATTTTCCATGATCACTTATTTTACTAATATGATGAACATATGAACCTTGAAGAGTGATATAATAAGTGGGGAAAGCATTTGGGTGGTGAAAAACGTAAATATTCGCCGCCCGGTCGTGTTCTCAGGCGGGTGGCAGCGAGACATTTACTTACTCCCCCTTCAAGCTCTCTCTCTCTCGACAGAGGCGAACGGGTGAAGTCTCAGAGTTATATAAGGTCTCTTATGTAACTGACTTGTGCTACGTAACTGCAGGAGAGAAATTTGCGCGAAAAGTAACCAATAAATTATGAAAATAAGAGGAAAAATAGGTGATAATTGTTTTGAAAGCCCCTGGGGCATTTTTTTTTTTTTTTTTTTTCATGGTCTTGCTTCCGTGATGCCTATTGCATTTGCTATACACATACTTCTGTGAGTTCTATCGCACTTCTCGGGTTAAAGGTTAGTCAGAGGGTGTACTCACCTAATTGTAGTATACAGGATTTGAGCCTAAGCTCGTGTTGTCCTGTCTCTCTCTCTACATTTATCCAATTTTGCTTTAAAAGTTTGGATATTTCTTGCTCCCACCACCTCCCCATCCAACTTATTCCAACACTCAATGCTTCTATACGGGACGCTGAACTTTCTTACATCAGACTTACATATAACTTTCCTCAACTTACAATCATGACCCCTGGTTCTTCCCTCGTCCCTCACCACAAAATCTCCCTTGTCGATCTTCTCAAAACCTTTCACACACTTAAACATCATGATCATGTCACCTCTCTCTCTCCTCTCCCTCAGCGTTGGCAGCTTTAGCCTCTCCAATCTCTCCTCATAAGGCAGGTCTCTAAGGCTAGCTATCATCTTAGTGGCAACTCTCTGAACTCTTTCCAGTTTTTTATTATGTTTTATAAGGTGTGGAGACCACACCACTGCTGCATACTCCAGTCTTGGTCGTATTATTGTCCCTATTATTTTTGCTAACATCTCTTTATCTAAATAATTCAGAGCTATTCTCATGTTAGTCAACACTGCATAGGTTTCACCAGTTATTTTATTTATATGCTGTTCAGGTGACAAGCTGTCTGCCACAACTACCCCTAGGTCTTTTGCTTTCACAGCTTTACTAATTATTTCATCTCCTATTTTATATCCCCAAGAAGGTCTATATTTACTTTTTCCCATCTCAAGAACCTGACACTTACTCGTGTTGAATTCCATTTTCCAAGTTTGACTCCACTCATATAACTTATCTAGGTCTCTCTGTAATTCTTCACAACTACTCCTACTTGTAATATGCTTCATTAATTTTGCATCATCAGCAAACATAGATATATATGAGCCTATTCCCATTTGAAGGTCGTTGATGAAAACCAAAAACATGATTGGGGCCAACACCGATCCTTGAGGCACTCTGCTTTTTACCCTTTTCCACGAGGAGAACTTTCCTTTTATTACTGTTCGCATTTCCCTCCCAATTAAATAGTTTTCCATCCACTTTAATAATACTCCCTCAACCCGCCCCACAGTCCTGAGCTTCCACAACAATCTCTTATGAGGCACCTTATCAAATGCCTTCTTGAAATCTAAGTAAATACAATCTACCCACCCCTCCCTCCCTTGTACAATGTCAATTACCCTATCATAGTAACTCAACAAATTTGTGGTACACGAATGACCTTTTCTGAACCCGAACTGCTTGCTTGAAGTTATTTCCCTCTCCTCCAACATACCCACCCATCTTTTTCTAATAATCTTTTCACAAAGCTTGCATATAACACTCGTTAAGGATACCGGTCGATAATTTAGCGGGTCTTCTTTATTTCCACTTTTATATATTGGAGTTATATTTGCTTGTTTCCATTCTAAGGGAAGTTCCCCCTTGTTTAATGAGTGTTGAACAATATTAAAAATAGGTCTCACTAGTTGTTCAGAACATTCTCTTAATACCCATCCAGCAATGTTATCTGGGCCCATACTGTACTGTATAGAGGGTGCAAAAGTCCAGTTAAAGGGGTAGTACAGTACTTGTTTTTGGACTATGTATTTACTTATTAATATATTTTTGAGTTTCCTCGTTAGACCTCCATCAAGTTTAAAAAAAAAAAAAAAAAAATAGACCCTCTTTCTAGATATATTTGTAAATTTTTTGGTAGAAAAATTTCCTGACGGTCCATTCTAAAATTACAGGCTCGCTATCGCTCACCAGGAAAAAATTGACACCTAAATGGCACGTATCTATTTTCGATACCTTAATTCAGTGCCCCTCAAACATGGCAAATTGTAAGTTTTTGCATTACTGTACACTACAGGACCAACAATAGTCCTGCGTTGCACTCAACATGGTTGTGTGTAACACAAAGTTCAAGAAAAGACAGAGCCACCTGATCACATATAACTCTGGGGTCTCCAGTAGCCAGATAGATTACTTCTTGGTTAACAGGAAAGACTGGAAACTAGTTCGAGATGTAAAGGTCATCCCGAGTGAAGAATGTATCCCCCAGCATAAGCTACTTGTGTGCGACATGAGCTTATACAGAGATCCTAAGCGCAAGAAGGTTTACATACCCAAAAGGAAAGTGTGGCTGCTGAAGGACAAGGAAGTTAGGGATAGGTTTCATAATGAACTGGAGGAAATGAATAGAAATAAGGAAGCTAGGCCTAACGATGTAAATAGCCAATGGAACTTTCTTAAGCATAGCCTTATCGCTGCCACTGACAAAGTCTGTGGGAAAACAAAGGGTCACCCCAGGAATAAGACCTCTTGGTGGTGGAACGATGAGGTAGAACATGCTGTGAAAGAGAAAAGGAGATGCTTCAAAGCATGGAAGAAAGGAGGCAGCAGGGAGGAATACCAGGCAGCTAAACGAACTGCCAAAATGGGAGGTTTAACGACTCTCCCAATACCAAATGAGGTAAACCTCCTATTTGGTCGTAGCCTCGGAGTATCCAACGTAGAGCTATATATTTATCGTATAATTCTGCTCCGCTCTAGAGCGGGCAATTATCGAAATCACTAGCGCGATAAAACGATAACATCTAGAGTAGCACCTTACTCTCTCTACTAGGTACGTTGTACATACTTTGGAGGCCACTATTTGAAAAGGAAAATAAGAAAATATTGATGAGAAAGAAGAGAAAATTACAGGATTTTAGGCCATCCTATCTGGCTCCTTCAGCCGTCTTGACGGATCCACCCCACTACCCGACAGGGATCATTGGGCATTCCCGGTATCAAGTTACAAGACAAAAGATTGGATGGGCAGGGGTACGGCGCGAGGGCGGGATACTATGACGTTGGATACTCCGAGGCTACGACCAAATAGGAGGTTTACCTCATTTGGTATTGGGAGGGTCGTTAAACCTCCCAATTTAGTAGTAGCCTCTACGTTCCAACGTAGAGCTAGAGTACCAAATTGGAGGCGGGCATACAAGCTGAAAACACAAACTGTAAAGACCGACTTAAACAAGAGAGTTTATAGAAAGAGTGTACCGACAGGTGCATATCAAGAGAGGTCAAGTACAGTCAAGTCTTATGCCATGGGATAACTAACCTAAGACAAAGAATGCTGTATTTCATCATAAAATATGAAGTCCAGGATGCTCCCCCCCCCCCCACTCCTCCTTCCGGACGAAGGCAGGAAGACCCAGAATGTAATGAGTAAATACTGACATACGTCGAAGAGGAGGAGCGTACAGGGGGTGACGAGAAAAGACATGAGCATACACAGTGACCAGCACTGAAAGCCATGAGAAAAGTTCAGTGGTATGAGGCCAAGACCTACCAACAGAACGTAGTATACTTTAAGACGAGAAAGTATATCAAAATCTTAACCTAGTTATTAATCCTTTAACTTAGGTGCAAGTATGGGTATAGTGCAATACCCCCCCCCCCTCCCCCAATAAAAGAAGAACAAGAAGGGAGAAGGATAAGAGACAGAAGGAACGCTGCAGGTAGACCCTGAGTGAACCTGCTGGCCCAACGCACTACAAGGACGTCCCGGCCTGCCTGTGGACATGGCCAGAGAGGAGGAGACAAACGTGGTGGGGGAAGACCAAAGCCCCGTGTCGGCAACGTTCGGTCGAGAAAGATTATGTAAAATCTGAACGTAGCAGCGTACGAACGGACAACATGAGCTGCGTCCAGAACGTAAGGGTTACTGGCCCGAAACTACCGACACAGGCGAAGTCCCACAGCACGTCGACCTAGTGTCCTACAGGTCGTAGGCGCCACCCGTAAAGGCAACCCCGACACTGGCCTGGTCGAGTACACATACGGATGCAGGGTTTGAACCGGGCATAACGGATGATGAACCCTACCATGTTTGAAAGCCGGTACAGGAAAAGCATAAAAACGGGAGTGTCGCGTACGGTTGTAGCAACCAAACGAACAGACGGAGCCAAAGTAACTGACTCAAGGACGGGAGAACGATGGAAGGAATGTCGGTCCCTAGACCTGGCAGTCATCTCCGGGGACTCCTTCACCCGTCGCCAAAGCCATAAAGAACAATTAGTCATGTCACGGAAGTGTTCAGGTGTGGGGTAATGAGCGGAAGAGGCAGACGAGAGCAGTTTGAGAGCCTCCGCCAGAAACCACTGAGGAGGAAGCTGATGCGGCGTCGGACGAAGCATAAAGCAGGATCGCAAAAAGAACCCAAGTCCTAGGGAGGAACGACCAACCCCGTGAAAGTCTCAAACGGTAACCGAATGGCCGACAGGCGGTTCGTAAGAGTGGTGCAGATGTTGGGACGCTTCTCAATATTAACCAATGGAGGTAGTGAAACACGAACGCCACCGATGGGCGCGTCCGTGATGGGTAGGGAACCAAGAAGGAAAACTGTGTCAGTGAGATCCGGAAGTCTGCCATGTAAAATTAATCCAGGGGAGAGGATTTGACAGTCAAAGAACGACTAAACTTAGGCATCCACCCTGCCTCACAACATCCACGATGTGAAGGCGAACGAGGTCCCGAGGACACCAATCGATACCAAGAGGAAATCGGAGATCGCTAGGGGAACTGGACTTGGGTACCACCGCTTCAGCCGAGCGGACCAGGCTTGGGCCGGCCGGATGGGCGCGACAACCAAACGAAGCGCTGGTACCCTCGCAGCCTGTGGAAGACGTTGCACATCAAAAAGGGCGGCGGTTGGCGGAACACACCTAAACCGACCGCCACCTGCGCCAGTCCTTGCTGAACGTGACCGGTATCTCCGCCGGAGGAGTAATCCAGCGGCACAGGAACACAGGCAACCCGGTCGCCTCGCATGAGGCGAACCAGGCCACCTGTGGAACACTCCAGGAGGCCGCTAGGTCGTTGAACACGGTGTGTTGGGAATACCATACTACCCGGGCGCACTGTCCTTTCGACAGAGCATCCGCCCACAGGGCGGCAGGCCCGGGCAGGGAGGTTGCATGCAGTGTGACGGGCCCCCGAGCCTCGTCCAGAGCCACATGTATGGCATGAACCGGACGTAGGAGTCGGGAATCGTCGGCGATATGGGGAAGGAGAGCGACGTCACACCGTCGTTTCGGCGTCCTCGGAAACCGCGAGGACACCCGAACGAGGCACAGGAGGAAAGGCGGCCTGGCGCCACGGAGACAGCAGAGGTATGGCGCGTACCCCTCCGTCTTACGAAGTGTGGAATCCAATGGAAGTGGTCCCGGACAGAGAGAGCAATTCCCGACTACATAGTGCAGAGGCGAGACCTTGCCTCATCCGTGTCTGGGGAAGGAGGACGAGACACAAAGGACAATATCCACGAGCCACGATCTATACCTCCGAGGGTGAATACCATCGCGGCTGTAGCACGAGATAAGGGGAGGACACTCTCTACGTCCAACGGGCATGGCAGGACGGACACACCCATGGTGTGCGCAGGAAGGAAGTGACATCCTCCTCGCAATCGGAAAGGAAAAAGAGACTGCCGTCCCATGTAGGAAGCCCAGGAATTGTGTTTAAGCACAATAACGTGAAAAACCGGGAAAACCGTGACAGGAGATTACCCCCTTCCCTTGTGTAGGAAGGAAAGGACGAAAAAGGGGACCCTTCGAACGGAGGGCTATACAGGAGGATAATTCATGGGTGCACAAATACTGGAAGAAAACTCCTGAAAATTAACAGGCACAAGGGCCGAAGGACGCACAAAAGTGCTCACTACACCTCGAAAATGGAGCACCTTTCATGAAAGTGAGTATCCCCCCCCCCCCAGTGCGAGGCGAGGGGTGAAGAGTGACCCCCCATGCGGAGGGTCAGGGAGAGACCAGGCGAACCAGCAAGAGCAAGAACCCCAAAAAACCCCGGTCAGAAAAGACCAAGGCGCAGGTGCAAATCCCCAGAAGGAAGGCATGAAAGCCTTATAATGGAAGAGGATAATAAGAATACCCAAAGGGTGAAGGCACCGAAGAGGAGAAGACGCCTCTTCTCCACTCTACCATCAGAGTAGAGCGGGAGCACAGTCTGATAAAAAAGAGAAGTCCGTGAACCACTGCAACGGAGTCCCCATCCAGAGGTAAAGCAAAGCACCCTAGCACCGACCCAGAGTGGAGTGGTCCAGAATGGTCCCCTCCGCTCCGGGGCGGAAATCCGCTCTGGAGCGGAATGTAGGAGGAAGGGCCCTCGCCGCTCTGGAGCGGAATGGAAGCTGCGCACCAGAGCGGAGAGCGTTGCACGCTGCAGGAGCGGCCCAGGAGGCCGAGGGAGGCAATGGAGCGAGATGGTGCCAGTAGGAAGATGAATGACCTAGCCTAGGGAGGCAAGGGAGCGAGACGGAGCCAGTAGTAAGATGAATGACTGCAACAGTAGTAAGATGAAAGACTGCAACGGAGGGCCCATCCAGAGGCAAGGCAAAGTCCACCGAGAACCGACCCAGAGTGGAGGGGGCCCCGAACGGCCCGCTCCGCTCTGGGGCGGAAATCCCGCTCTGGAGCAGAAAGTAAGCTCCGCTCCAGAGCGGAGAGCGGCATAGGACAGGTGAGGAACCGGGATGGTGTCAGGAGAAGTATGGAAGAGAACTGGCCAAGAGCGGGAATTTCCGCTCTAGGGCAGGGCAGACGTAGTGCAGTCGGATGGGAGAGGCTTGAGGCATCAGGAAGGGGGAAAGGGAAAACACCCAAGAGTTCCGTCAGAATAGACTAGCAGGACAACCGACGTGGAAGCATCCACGGAAAGAAAAAGACAGGCACCGCTCCAGAGCGTATCGTCCGCTCCAGAGCGGAGTCGCCGCACCAGGGAGGAGCGGGCGTAGGGTAGCCAAACGTCAGAGGCCTGTAGGTACCAGTAAAGGTGAAAGGCCAGGAACATCCAAAAGTCCCAAAAGAATCGTCGAGCACGATAGCCGACGTGGGAGCCTCCCTGGGTAAAAACATCAGAGATGGACATCCAAGCGTCCCAACTGAATGGTCTAGCAGCACAGCTGACGTGGGCAAAGAACAGAGGCAAAGCATAGGCCCGACCGAGAGGAGGATAGAGCCCACCCTAGGGCGGAACGGGCCCCGTGAGGCCCTAGCCCAGACGCCAGAGGCCCGTAATAAAAACATTCCCAACTGAAGTGGAGAGGCCGAAAGGGTCCCGCTCAGCAAAGCCAAAGACACCGTCGAAGGACGTCAGGCAGATTGCAGTAAGAAAGGGAGCGGTCTTATAAGAGAATGTGTCTAGGCAGAGGACCGACCTGAGTACAGCCCTACCGAGAGACCTGCGGCACCGGGGAGGGCGGAAGGAAAAAGACATCCCAAGGGATTGGTGAGCACAATGGAGGTGAAGACTGTGTCACAGGAACCACAAGGTATTGGGGAGCCCAATGTAGGGAAGACTGTGCCTGAGGAACCGCAAGGTATGAACGAGGTCAAAGTAGGTGAAGACTGTGTCTCAGGAACTCAAGGTATTGGTGAGTGCAATGGAGGGTAAGACTGTGTCTCAGGAGCTGGAAGCAGACGAAAACTGGGGCCCTGCAAGAAGGTTTAGTAAATCCGGAGACAGGCAAGCAAGAGCAAGCCTAGGAGGCAATAGTGTCGAACAACCAAAACGCAAGGGTGAAGCACAGGAGGAATGGGAGGAGGACGCTCCCAGCCACCCACCATCAGTGCAAGCATCCCGTGCAGGGAGGCAAACCGTGCAGCGTTAGCCTCCTCAGCCCTAACCTGGGCCACCTAGATGGCCCGAAGAGGAAGGACCCATCCCGGGTCTTCGGTCGGTGATTAGGAAGATGAAGAGATGGTCCGGCAATGGTTCCGACGGCTGGGCGACCGACGAGGCGACGGAGTAGAGGAGAAAGACTCCCGTGGCGAGTCCTCAACCACTACGGCATCGTACACTTCATCGCTCCCGCCACTCAGTTCCACGAGGTCACAGGCAGCCCCCACCTGACCAGACCCTAAAACCGCCACACTGGCGCCTTGCACTGCCAGAGGTACGGGTCCACTCTTCCGAGCAGGAGAAGGCAGGCCACACGGAATGTCAGACCCGACAAAGCCAGGAGAATCCGGGAGACCATCGCGGACAAGAAGAGGAGAGGCCGAAGCAAACAGAGCCCCCGCCCCCTTAGGAGGTGGAGTAGGCGGCAACGGGGGTAGCAGAGCCAACGGCAACGATGGGGGAGGAGCAGACGGTAGATATCCGGCGGCCTGCGACGCCCCAATCCCCCTGAGCAGCCCATGGGTGGTACGACGACTAGGTGAGAAGGCCGAAACACCAGCAGGAACACGGACAGGGGGAAGCATCGCCATCTTAGGGCGAAAAGTCGTCGAGCCCAGAGACGTGGGGTCGGAAGCTGCAGGGCGGCGGGACGTCGAAGACTCCCTGCGACGTGGAGAAGCCGAGTGGTGCCGCATCGACCCCGCTGTGTCCGCCGATAACGGAGACACACCAGACTGAGGGACCTGCGAAGCGGGGACCACAGGGCGCGGAGACACCAGAGGAAGGTTCAGCAAGGCGCGAACCCCTTCGCCCATGAAGCGGGGGACCCGGTATAAATGGTCCTTAACAGACCGAGCCACGCCCGACCATGCAGCGGTGAGGTTGACCCGTGCCGTCTCAGCATCCGGGGAAGTAGGGCGAGACTTAATCGTCATAACGTTGACGAGACACGGGCCACACCGTCTGGGGGTGAAGCCATCACGGCAGTAGCACGCAGCATGGGCGGGGCACTCAGTATGCCCAGCACCCATAGCCGGACGGGCACACCCATGGCGCGCGCAGGCAGGGAGCGACATCCGCACTGTAAGCGAAGGGAGAAATGAAAGATGTCCCAGACGAAGCTCAGAGAAAGAAGATGCATAAATTGAAGGAAGGTATGACAGTATGCGCAAAAAACACACAAAAGATACCATGCATTATGATAGGTACATAAAAGTAATAACACCCCCCCCCCCATGTGGAGAAGGACGGAGACGGACCCCCCATGTGGGAGGGCCAAGCATACATCATAAGCAGCAACAGTCCGAAGAACCCCAAAAACCCAGGTCAGAAAAGACCAAGGTGCAGGTTCAAACACCCTGAAATAAAGCATGACAGCCATATAAGAACCGAAAAGGGTACCTGAGGGTGAAGGGACCGAAGAGGATATGGCAGGCCAAGGGACCCAGCAGCGCAGAGCGGGAACACAGCCTGATGTAAAGGAGAAGGGTATTAGACACTGTAACCGACAAACCCCAAGTACAAACAAGGCAATATTGGCCAAAAAATTTGTGCCAGGGCCGAGAGGGCAAGTCCGCTCTAGAGCGGGAAAGTCCGCTCCAGAGCGGAGCAGACAGACCCGCTCCAGAGCGGACTACACCCTCCCGCTCCAGAGCGGGGCATGCATGCATGACAATGGCAGTCTAGGCAAAGGAGAAAGGCATGCGCACAGCGAACAAGAGAGCCAGGGCATTAGAAGGCAAGGCCTAGGACCGACCTGGAGCAGGACTGGCGTCCGCTCCAGAGCGGAACAATCGTAGAGTAGAACCAGGTGAAAACAGGAGGGCTAGGGCAGCAGGAGGGAAGGCCTAGGACCGACCAGGAGCGGGACTGGTGTCCGCTCCAGAGCGGAACAGGTAGAGGAGAGACCCAGTGTAGAAGCCAAAGTGAAGAAGGAGCCCAAGGGGGCCCTGTCCAGAGCGGAATAGACATCGCTGCAGAGCGGAGATGCATGCACCAGAGCGGAGATGTCCGCTCCAGAGCGGATTTGTCCGCCCTCGAGCGGAAAGGGAGATGGAGGTAAATACCAACCAAAAGGCTCAACCCAAGTGCACAGCAGGACAGCTGGCAGGGGAGCTTGCATGAGCAAAAAGAAAACAGTGCGATGCAGAGGACCGACCTAGAGACGGATAGTACCATCCTAGAGACGGATAGTACCATCCTAGGGCGGAGCGGGTCCAGAGTGACCCGACCACAGCAGCCAAACAAGAGAACATGTTGGAAGCATAGGACCGACCTGGAGCGGGATTTGTCCACGCTGCAGGGCGGAGCGGGCGCGGAGCCCTTCCCAGAGACCCGCGTCACCAAAAAGGGTGGAAGGGACGACAGTTCAAGGCATCGTAGAGCTCAAAGGAGGTGAAGACCATGCCGCGGGGACCTCAATGTATGAGGGAGTTCAATTAAGGGGAAGACTGTGTCTCATGAACGCCAACAAAATAAGGGTTGAGACAGCGCGGGAGCGAGCGTCAGACGAAAAAAGGGTGCCCCACAGAAGGTTTAGTAAAACCAAAGCGTCATACCCCTGCGAGCCTAAGGTGGTTTAGTAAAACCATAGATCGGCAAGCAAGAGCGACGAGGCAACAATGACGGTCTACCAAAAGTCCCTTCTCCCCCTTCTAAAAAGTTAGGCTAGGAACATGAGGCCTAGCCCTGGCGCCCCCTTCCAACTAAAAGTTAGGCTATTAACAGGGGGCCCTATAGCCGTGGTTGAGTGGCAGATAAAAACAAAAAACACAGGGCACACTCCAAAGCGAAACATTCATGTGAAGGTAAGCAAAACATAAGGCCAAAACAACCTGTCAAGGCAAGGGGGGCTATGCCCCCTTCATCACAAACGAAAGTGCACAAGTTAGCCTAACTTTTTGCAAACACCACGCAATGAAAGCATAAAATAAGCACAAAGCGTAATAGAACCGACCAGGTAACAAAACTAAGCCACCGCAAGTGAAAATGATGATAAAAACAGGCAAAGGCCTAAAGAATAACAATCGCCGAAGGGCGACGCATGCGCAGAAGCGTGACCAACCAGTTTCGACGCCATACTCAAAGTAACACACCTAAGAGCCCATTTGAAGCGTGCCTACATCACAGATCATCTGTCTAATAACCATAGGTACCATAAATAAGGCCCACAACTCACCCAAAGGGTAGGCGACAGGAGTAGCAGCACAAAAATCGGGTGCATAGAAAACAGCGAGTGTGAAGGCTTGAGTAGCACGAAAAAAAAAAAGCCCAATGAACCCTGTCGGGTAGTGGGGTGGATCCGTCAAGACGGCTGAAGGAGCCAGATAGGATGGCCTAAAATCCTGTAATTTTCTCTTCTTTCTCATCAATATTTTCTTATTTTCCTTTTCAAATAGTGGCCTCCAAAGTATGTACAACGTACCTAGTAGAGAGAGTAAGGTGCTACTCTAGATGTTATAGTTTTATCGCGCTAGTGATTTCGATAATTGCCCGCTCTAGAGCGGAGCAGAATTATACGATAAGTATATAGCTCTACGTTGGAACGTAGAGGCTACTACTAAATGAGTTATTTACAATGCTAAAAATCGCATTAAGGACCTGGTCCTCGAACAAGTGTGTAACACTGACAATCCCAATGGGATCTTCAACCTAGCTAGGCGAGTTAAAATTGACAGTAGGGATATTATAGGTGAACAGTGTGTTAGAGATGATAATGGGAAGATTGTGTATGCAGAAAATGAAATCAGAGAAGCATGGAAGGTACACTATGAACGATTGCTAAATGTAGAGTTTGAATGGGATAAGGAACAGCTTAGTATCGAAAAACCAATATCTGGACCCCCTCCTTTGATAGCACCAGCTGTAGTGAGCGACGCAATCAATAAAATGAAGGACGGTAAAGCTCCAGGTTGCTCCGACATTGTCGCTGAGATGATAAAAGCCTCAGGGGAGATTGGTGTAAACTTAGTCACTGAGTTGATAAACACCATTATTAAAGATGAGAAAATCCCAGAGGATTGGCTCAAAAGTGTAATAGTAAATATATACAAAGGAAAAGGGGATGCGCTAGATAGAGGAAATTATAGGGGCATGAAAATGCTTGACCAAATCATGAAGGTCTGTGAGAGAGTCCTTGAGGGTTTGATCAGGCAAAGCATCTCTATTGATGATATGCAGTTTGGTTTTATGCCAGGACGTGGTACAACCGATGCTATCTTCATAGTCAGGCAGATACAGGAAAGATACTTACTAAAGTTTTACGAGTTTGCTCACATTCAACCTGTCCCAAAGAAGGGTGACCGCTCTCAACCCTCCAACTATCGTCCAATTGCTCTTATCTCTTGTCTTTCTAAAGTTTTTGAAACTATTCTTGCTTCCAAATTTCTTAAGCATTTCTCTTCTCATAATCTGCTCTCAGATCGCCAGTATGGCTTCCTTAAGGGTCGCTCTACTGGTGATCTTCTTTCATATCTTACTAACTCTTGGTCATCCTCCTTTCGGGACTTCGGTGAGACTTTTTCTATTGCACTAGACATATCGAAAGCCTTCGATAGAGTCTGGCATAAATCTTTAATTTCTAAACTACCCTCCTTCAGTTTCTATCCCTCCATCTGTGCCTTTGTCTCTAATTTCCTTTCCGGCCGTTCCATAGCCGCGGTTGTGGACGGCCATTGTTCACTTCCTCACCCTATAAACTCCGGTGTCCCTCAGGGCTCTGTCCTATCTCCTATTCTCTTTCTAATTTTTATAAATGAACTCCTTAACTGTACCTTAATTCCCATCCATTCATACGCAGACGACTCAACCTTACACTACTCCATTAGTTTTTCAGAACGCCCCAGCCAGCAATCCCTCAACGACAAACGTAATGAAGCCATAGAACTCTTAAATTCTGATCTAAATACTATTTCCAATTGGGGCAGAGAAAACCTTGTTAACTTTAATGCTTCCAAAACCCAATTTCTCCATCTATCTACCCGTCAGGATCTCCCAGCGGACTATCCCTTATTCTTCAACAATACAAAAATCAACCCTTCATCTTCTCTCAATATTCTTGGTGTCTCTTTTTCTTCTGCTCTCATTTGGAAGGACCATATTACCAGTCTTGCTAAGGCAGCCTCCCAGAAGCTGGGTGTGCTCAACCGCCTTAGGGGGTTCTTTTCCCCTACACAGCTTCTTGCTCTGTACAGGGGCATAGTGCGCCCTTGTATTGAGTATTGTTCACATGTGTGGGGAGGTTCCTCTCACACCGCTCTCCTAGACAAAGTTGAAAGGAAGGCCTTTCGTATCATTAACTCCCATCCACTCACCAACTCTCTGCAATCTCTCTCTCTCCGCCGCAATGTTGCATCTCTCTCGCTATTCTATCGCTACTATAATAATCAGTGTTCCTCAGAGCTATCCCAGTGCATACCACCTCCTTTACGTAGGGCACGTGGTACCCGTCTTGCAACTCAATCCCACCTCTACTCTGTGCAACTCTCCAACCCAAGAGTGAAACGTTACTCTCAAACTTTCTTCTACTCAACAGCTGAGCTCTGGAACTCTCTCCCAGAATCAGTCTTTCCCTCTTCCTATGACATAAATTGCTTCAAACTCTGTGTGTCCAGGCATTTTGGCTCGAACGTCCCTTGATTTTGGCCCTGTCACTCTTTCAACTATGGGGGAGGCACTCGCTATAGGCAGTTATGCCTTTTGCCTCCCTCAATCACATAGGAAAAAAAAAAAAAAAAAAAAAAAAAAGGCAGGGATCTTTACTTTGTGTTTGTGGACCTGGAGAAGGCCTTTGATAGGGTACCTAGAGATGTTGTGCAGTGGGCTATGAGGAAACTTGGTGTGGAAGAGTGGCTGGTGCGTGTGATAATGAAGATGTATGAGGATTCGCGAAGTTCGGTGAGGGTGAAGGGTGTACTGAGTGATGAGTTCGCAGTCCGTGTTGGAGTCCATCAGGGTTCAGTGTTAAGCCCCTCCTCTTTATTATGGTCTTGGAGGCGCTGTCTAGAGTTTTTAGAGGCGGACTCCCGTTGGAACTGTTTTATGCAGACGATTTAGTCCTAATAGCTGACAGTATGCAGGATGCTGAGGCCAAATTCAGAGAGTGGAGAGGGGGCATGGCGAGCAAAGGTTTAAGAGTCAATATTAACAAAACCAAGGTTATGCATTGTAGATTGAGACGAGGCAATGTGGAAAAGAGCGGTGCATACCCATGTGCAGTGTGTGGAAAGGGAGTGGGCGTTAACTCAATTCAATGTAGCATCTGTCGATGTTGGGTACACCATGGGAGTAAGCGCTGTAGTAGAAAAAGGGGCCCCTGCCGAAGGATAAGTCAGAAATAGAGAAATTTGAGTGCGTAGTGTGCAAAGGCGAGCTTGTGTTAAGTGATGATCCTGTGGCTGTGAATTTTGGAAATGAGTCTTTGGAGCTGGTGAACAAGTTTTGTTACCTAGGAGATACCATCTCTGCCGGTGGTGGGGCCGAGGCTGCCACTGTTGCTAGAATTAGGTGTGGCTGGGGGAAGTTCAGAGAATTGATGCCAATCCTGACCATGAAAAGAATGCCTCTCCCCCTGAAGGGAAAGGTGTATGCCTCATGTGTTAGAAGTGCAATGACGTATGCCTCAGAAACATGGGCCGTTAAAGTAGAGGATGTCAACAGAATGGAGCGTAATGAGATGAGAATGGTGAGATGGATGTGTGGGGCCAGGCTACAGGATAGAATAACAAATGTTGAGCTGAGGAGACGTTTAGGTATAAAGAGTATTAGCAAGGTGATGCGTACAAGTAGACTGGGATGGTATGGACATGTGGAGAGAATGGATGAACAAAATTGGGTGAAAAAATGCAGGTCTGTGATTGTGGAGGGAGCTGCACCAAGGGGTGGACCGAGGAAGACCTGGGATCGGACTATACATGCCGATCTCAAATCCAAGAACTTGACAAGTGAAGCAGCCCTTAACAGGGTTGCCTGGAACGCCGCCATTAGGACAAGAGACTGAAACTGCACTGATGTGTGGAACACTCGGTCTTAAAATTTTATGTATGTATGTATGTATGTATCCATCAAGAATCTAAGTCTCAGTCTCCCTTCCAGAGACAAGAAATGGAAACTGCCTTGAGTAAGCGGAGATTCACCATAGTTGCGTCGATCCCGGACAGACTTCTTCAAAAGGTAATCAAAGGCAAAGGTACTAGGACATACACAACGAAAACATACGGGTAGAATGTAGAATTCGGGCGTACCGCCAGCCTTGTATACACTACGCAAAGTGGCGGCGGACGCTTGCCATCATGTTCCCGTCTATTTTGACTGCCTTTGGATATAATATGTAGAGGGGGGGCTTTGCCCCCTCCTCACCCCCCCCATGACATGTTGTTATCATCATACATATTGACAGCAGGGGGCAAATAACCAAAAAAATTGCCGTCAAAATATACGCGAACTTAACCACAGCGATCGACAAATGTAAACATGACGGCGGCGCTTGCAATCATGTTCCCGTCTATATTGAATGCCATTGGATACAATAATATGTTTAGGGGGGGGGGGGTTTCCCCCCCCCCCCATGACATATTGTCATCATCATATATATTGCCAGCAGGGGGCATAATAGTCCCCCTATATAAGGGCAAAGGGGAAAGAGGAGTGTGTGGTAACCACCGAGGAATATGTCTTCTAAGCGTAGTAGGGAAGGTGTACAGTAGGGTAGTGATTGAGAGAGTGAGAACGGAGAAATGGATAGGCGACGAGCAGGGAGGTTTTAGGAAGGGAAGAGGATGTGTAGATCAGATTTTTACCCTGAATTGTGTTGTGGAGAAATATCTGGAGAAGAAACAAAAGGTGTATGTTGCCTTTATGGACTTGGAGAAGGCCTATGACAGAGTGGATAGAGAAGGTTTGTGGAAAGTACTTAGAATATACGGAGTAGAGGGCAAGTTGCTGAAAGCAGTGAAGAGCATGTATGAGGGTGCAAAGGCGGCAGTACGTGTGGAGAGTGAGCAGAGCGAGTTCTTTGACCTGAATATTGGTTTGAAACAGGGGTGTGTGATGTCCCCGTGGTTGTTTACTGTATATATGGATAGAGTCATGAAAGAAATACTATCAAGAGCAGTGGATGTTGGTGTATCGCTGAAAAGGGAGGGAATTGAGTGGAAGCTACCTATACTGCTGTTTGCGGATGATACAGTTCTGATAAGTGATAATGAATGGGCGTTGCAGGGTCTGGTAAATGAGTTTGGAACAGTGTGCGAAAAACGGAATTTGAAGGTAAATGCGGGGAAGAGCAAGGTTATGGTCTTCGAAAGGGGTGAAGTCACAGAGTGTGAGGTGAAGCTGAACGGTCAGGCTATGGAGATCGTCAACTCTTTTAAGTATCTGGGCAGTGTGTTGAGTAAAAATGGGACTATGGATGAAGAAGTGCGGGAGAGGGTACAACAGGGGAAGAGGGTTGTAGGAACGCTAAAAGCAGTAACAAGAAATAGGGTGGTCAGTATGGAAGTGAAGATGTCCTTGCATGACAGTGTGGTAATCCCGACACTGACTTACGGAAGCGAAGCATGGACGTTGGTTGAGAGACTCAGACCAAGAGTGAGAGCCGTGGAAATGAATTAGGCCTACTTAAGGAGTGCATGCAGAGTTACATGGAGGGATAGACAGACTAATGAGGAAGTAAGAAGGAGGTGTGGTGTGGAGGTAGATGTGCTGGAAAGTGTGAAAAGGAACAACTTGAGATGGTTCGGCCATATGGAACGTATGGAAAGCGAGAGAATGACTAAGAAGGTGTACGAGAGCGAGGTGGAGGGACAGAGAGGGAGAGGTAGACCGAATGAGAGGTGGAAGGATGGAGTGAGGAAGTACATGAACGAAGGCGGTGCTGGTTGGGAGGAGGGGCGTCGACTGACTGGGGACAGAGGTGCATGGGGGCGGTTCGTTCGTGGCCACCCCTTCGGGGATCACGGCGTCAGGCAATAGATAGATAGATAGGGGGCAAATAAAAAAAAAAAAATCGCCATCAAAATAGACGCAAAGTTAACCGCGGCGATCGCCCTATGTAAACATGACGACCGTACGCCCGGAAACTACATCCATCCCAAACATACCTACAAACTTGCATGACTTATAGTGGGCGATAGGGTTATAACATGCTGTACATTTGATATTGCACTAACCTTCATTGCCATCATTATCGTTGAAGATATCATCCAGCAGGGGAAGAAAAGAGTTGAAAAGTACAGGACCATTTGGAGGGGTAGGCTTGATACAACTTCATGACCTGTAAAACACCTAGTCATAAATAAAGGTAACCACAGTACCAGACAACATAATTCTACATATACTGTAGTATTAGACTATGGTACTAATATTGCTCGAGTATTACAACATAGTATTAGACTATGGTACTAATAGTGCTCGAGTATTACAACAAACTACAAAGAGTAGAGAACAGGCTTTATTAGCAGTTTGATAAGGCAGGTTTTACACATTTGCATCTCACAAGATGTCTAGTTAAAAGAAACATTGCAGTTGGCCCTTAAGTAAAGTGGTTAATTGGTTCTTTAACACTTACGCTGCAGATAGATTTCCGCTATATTAGGGCTCATTCAGGCACTCCTGAATGATTAACCCTGCCGCCCCGGGCTGCCTTACCAAAGGACGGAGGTCGTATCCGGGCGATCTGGCCGAAAAATGTCTAGGCCTAGGCTACCGTATCTTTGTTATTTTAACTGCTAGAAATTTCCCACACATCCCTAAACGTAGCGCGGTTTCCAATCTGTAGACTGGCGTTGAGTAGATCTCTTTAAGTCAACTGGTTCAGTTGTGATGATGATTTCCGATGGAGTGAATTTTTCCGCGATGTTGACAATATCGGAGCTTTTCAGACACTAATTTCGTCATATCATACAACAACAACATTGATCCGACGTCTCCTTCTTGTTTTCGGAGGTGCGGTGACGCAATGACCGGCTTTGTTTACATGCGGCGGACGCACGGCGTTCAGACCAAGCTGAATAGGCTTTCAAGCTTACTGTCTGTTAAAAGGACACCCGGGTACCGGCCCATCTGCCGCGGTGTCCTTTTAAAAGGACACCCGGGCTGGAAGGGTTAAGCAAGTGTCTGAATGAAATTAAACGTATTCAGCCAAAAACCAGAAGAAAATAGCTTCAAAATGACACCAGAACGAACTTTGTAGCGCTCGGGGTTCATCCGCAGTGCTACCATAGATGTCGGCAAATATTTGCTAATAATGAGCAATGTCCCGCTACATTTGCCTTTGG
Organism: Paralithodes platypus; assembly: GCA_032716605.1. Taxonomy (NCBI): domain Eukaryota; kingdom Metazoa; phylum Arthropoda; class Malacostraca; order Decapoda; family Lithodidae; genus Paralithodes; species Paralithodes platypus. Next base: position 3,416,537 of record CM064483.1, read on the forward strand.
CAGCTCTGCATAGGTCTCGCGAGATATGGCTGTTGTCCGTCAGTGTCCCATCCGCCATGCTGGAGAGCGGACGGGAGCCTGCCGTGCTCCCGCTCACTCGCACTCGTCTACACAGGCTTTAACCCTTCCCGCCTGGGCTGCCTTTCTAAATGACTGAGCTCGTATCCGGGTGATCTGGCTGAAAAATAACACTCGTAAACAAAGGCCTATCTCCCTTAATACAATAGCTACACTGATCAAATAAACATCAAAATGTGCTCAGTACCTTGCTGCGTAGAATGGCATTGAATAGAGTACAAAGGAGTACAAAGGAAATCAAGCAACAACAGATCTAGTGACCCTTCTAGGCTGCTTGTCCTCCAAAACACTGAGGATCAAGTGTCCAAACAGTGGTTTAGAGTGGGTAAGGGAACATTGGAAAGGGAACTACTGCCCTGCCACTAACGTGGCAGGACTAGGAAGTTAGTAGGGGACATATGGGTTAGTAACTGAGGGGAGGATAAAGTTATTCATTTACAAACGCAGTCAGTCGCAGGTTTGATGCGAGATATTTGTCTAGGCGGAGTTTAAATGAATCAACGGTGCTGCAGTCTATAACGTCTCGGGGAAGCCCATTCCACAAGTTGACAACTCGATTGAAGAAGAAATTCTTAGATTCGTGCGAGTTAAAAGATTTACCAATAATTTTGCAACCGTTTCCCGCGTGTAATTAGATTGGTCGATAGTGAAGTACTTACTACAGTTCATATTGTCGATGCCTTTGATGATTTTGAACACTTGAATTAAGTCACCTCTTAATCTGCGCTGGGTTAAAGGAAATAGATTTAATTCTCTAAGACGCTCTTCGTATGGTTTGTTCTTTAGGCTAGGTATCATTTTGGTAACTCTACGTTGAACTCGTTCTAGCTTGTTTATATCTTTTTGGTAATAAGGGCACCAGGATTGAACGCAGTATTCCAGAAGAGGGCGGACTAAGGAATTGTAAAGGGTTAGGATAACTTCTTTGGATTTATGCTCAAATGACCTGCCTATAAAGCCAATTATTTTGTTTGCCTTCTTAACAACTTCTGAACATTGTTGACTCGGTTTTAGGTTACTCGATATTGTTACTCCCAGATCAGTTTCTTGTTTACATTCTTAAGCTGAGTGCCATTCATCGAATAGTTTGCTTTCTCATTTAGGTATCCGACATGTAGTACTTTACATTTATCCGCATTGAAACTCATTTGCCAAATTTGGGCCCAACATGACAATTTATCTAGATTGTGTTGCATATCGTCAACTTGTTCTTTTGAGAGTACGCTATTTGCAATTTTTGTATCGTCAGCAAATTTTGAGATTGTGCAGGTGAGACCCTCATCTATGTCGTTGATGTAAATTAGAAAGAGAATTGGTCCTAGTACCGATCCCTGGGGTACCCCGCTACTTACATTGGTCCATTTAGATGCCTTACCGTTTATGACTACCCTTTGCTTTCTGTTGCTGAGCCAATTTTCTATCCATTTCAACACACCGTCTTGTATTCCATGCGCTTTTAGTTTTAGCAGTAAACGTTTGTGGGGAACTTTGTCAAAGGCCTTTTGAAAATCAAGGTATATAATATCTACAGCTTTACTCTCATCGTAGAGGTTGAGGATATCGTGGAAGAAGTCTAAGAGGTTTGTTAAACAGGAACGTTTTTTACGAAAGCCGTGTTGAGTATCTTTAAGTATGTTATTTTCCTCTAAGTGATTTACGAGTCTGTCTCGTATGACCGTTTCTAGCATTTTACATACAACTGAGGTTAAGCTAATTGGACGATAGTTACTGGGTAGGGATTTGCTGCCTTTTTTGAATATCGGTGTTACGTTGGCTAGCTTCCACTGATCAGGCATAGTTCCAGACTGCAAGGATTTATTGAATAGTAATGTCAGTGGTTTGGAGAGCTCATTCTTAGCTTCCTTTAGAACTCTAGGCGAGATTGTATCAGGTCCTGGCGTTTTATTTACCTTGAGTTTATCTAAACAATTCAATACTTCTCTCTCTGTAACGGTGATATTGCTTAGAACATCTGAATTATCAATCTGAATCGGCGATGGTGTAGGGATATCACTGAGGTCTTCTGTTGTAAAAACTGATGCAAAGAAGGTATTGAGGGCATTACTCATTTGTACTTCGTCTTTGGTGTATTCTCCTTTTTCATCGACTAACGGTCCAACAGTTGAAGTAACTACTTTTTTCTTTCTGATATAACTATAGAATTCTTTCGGGTTTGTTTTACTTTGATTCGCAATATGTAACTCTAAGGTCTTTTTACTTTGCTTAATTAACTTTTTGGCTTTGCGTCGTAGCTCTACAAATTTCACCCGTTCTTCGTCATTTTGTGAGGATTTTAATCTATCATTAGCAAATTTTTTAGCAAGCAGGCAGTTTGAAATATCTTTATTCCACCATTTGGGCTTATTATTATGGCCTGGACGCCGTATTTTCGATGGTATGCAGTCTTGCACTGCTTTTAGGTAAATGGTTTAGAATAACTTCCAAGATGTATTTATGTCGTTATTGTTAATTAAAAAGCTCCAGTCAGTTTCTTTAAACATAGCTCTAAGTTTATGGAAGTTTGCTCTCTAGCTCAACTGGTTCCGGAGTTATGGTGATGTTAGTGGAGGTAACTTTTGGCGCATATTTACCTAGACGCGTCCGAGCACTCAACTGCGGCCCCGGCTACGACGCACTGTTGCACTCGTCGCCCCACCCACAATTATGCCGGGAAGCGATTTGAGTGTTTTTATTGTTTATTCTGCCATTTATTATAATTATTATGTTATTTTCACTCAATAAAGTTATTTTTATGAAGTTATTTGTGTCTCTTTCACTTTTACTCAGTTTTATTGTTATTATTATAGTAGTTATTATTATTATTATACTGGACTATGGTAATTGATAGTGTAATTTTCACTTTTATGTATTGCTTGGTAAGCTATACAGTAATATATATTTTAGTGTAATTTTCTTTTGTCTATATTGTTATGAAGGCACTTATTATTAGTTATTTGTGTCTCTTTCACTTTTACTCAGTTTTATTATTATTATAGTGTCACTTTCACTGGACTAGGATAATTGAGTGTCATTTTCACTTATTTATTGTTAGTAAGCTATAATATATATTTTAGTGTCACTTTCACTTGTTCATATTGTTATGAAGGCACTTATTATTAGTTATTTGTGTCTCTTTCACTTATACTCATTATTTTATATTATTATTAGTTAGCCTACATTTTAGAGTGTCACTTTCACTGTCATTGTCACGGGCACTTCAAAATTGGACTAGAGTGTGAAAGTCGTTGAAGCACCGTCCAGCGCACAGTGCCACTTCACACTCGATGCATTCCCATGTGTTTTTTTTTACTTTATGGGATCTGCGGGTTGTGTGGCTACAGACATGGCACCTCTTCTGCTTCTTGGCAACACCACCTGCTACTTTGGGAGGAAGGGAGTTGAGCTGGTGCTTCCTGAAATAGTACGCACATGCCGTGCGGTCGAGCCGGCCTGGTCCTTGTAGTGGTCTCCCGGCTATGGCATGTTTTTCCAGGAGCTCAAGTATCACCTGCTTGTGGAACTTGCGCAGGGACTTGTACTTCTTGGCTCCGGGAGTCCTCAGACGTTAGATATTGTAGGCATTGAGGGCCGACATATCTACCGTATGCAGAATAAACTTCTTGTACCACCTGCAAGATGTTCGCAGGCAGTCGATGAAGCCCATCTGCATGTCAGACTTATCGATGAGACGCATATTCAGGTTGTAATCCAGGACAGCAGCTGGTTTCTGGACGAGGTTTTTGGTCTTCCTGTCCACCTTCCCTGTGGCGACCATCTCTGCCTTGTGGCATGTGGTGAGGAGGTTGACCTTCCGCTGGTCATGCCAGTGGATAGAGAGGATGGGGCCACTCTTCTTGTGGAAGATATCCGTCTTCTTGGTCTTGGTTGGGTATGTTGGCATGCCCTTCCTCTTGGCCTTGACTGTGCCGACAGTTCCGGTCTTGCGGTCATGGAGGTACTTGGTGAGGATTGGCGACGTATAGTAGTTGTCTGTGTACAGGATGTGGTTCTTGTGGAAGTGTTTCTCCATCATCTTCTGTACGACAGCGCCGCCAAATCCAATGTCGGGGTCAGTCACAATTTCGCCACCACTGCCGCTGTAGACCACAAAGTCCAGCACATACCCCGTCTTACAGTCGCAGAGGACAAAGAGCTTGATGCCGAAACGATGTCTCTTCGACGGGATGTACTGTCTGAAATGCAGCCTACCACGGAACAGGACCAGAGACTCGTCGAGGCACATCTTCTGAAATGGAATCAGGTAGGTGGTAAACCGATGACGTATCATGTCATACAGCTTCCTGATTTTCCATAGTGCGTCGGGAAGGTGGACTGCCATGTTGTTGGTCAGGTGGAGATACGAGAGGATGTCAAAATACCTGTCCCTGGACATGTACTTTATGAATGCTGGAGTTGTGATGAAGTTGGCAGTTATCCAAAAATCAGCCAGTGCGTGCTTCCTGATGTGTGTCATCAGCATAGTTAGTGCCAGAAACACATACAATTCTGCCACAGTGACAGCTCGCCATGTCACCATCTTGGCACTGGTCATCCTGCCAAGAAAGTTAGCACAGATCTCATGGTGATTATTAGTTTCCTCGACGAGGTATTCCATGACTTCGTTGTCGTAGAAGCCACAACAAAGTTCACTGGGGGTAGCATCTGGGCCACAGGGATATGCTGGTGTCACCCCTGAGCCAATCTGCTGCTCGTCAAAGGCGGGACAATCTGGCTCGAAATCTGCCCCATCTGTCCAGACAAACAAGTCAGATGAGAGCGCATGCGCAGGCACACGCCCAGGCACACGCGGACGCCCCCTATGCCCACGCCCAGCGGCAGCGGCGTCGGCAGGCTGAGCCGCATGCCCACGACCTCGCCCTCGAACTCGTCGTGTTGGGATTTCCTCTGCTTCCACATCCTCTTCGTCTTCCTCCTCCTCCTCTTCAGGTGATGTCAGGTCATCTGGGGCAATGTTGGGGTCGTCAACATCTTCTTCGGAGGACAATTCTGGCGAAGAAGTGACCAGGCGTCGGCGGCATGGGGGGCGGGAGGTGTCATCGCCTTCCCTAGCTTTTTCTGCTGCCCTACGTGCTTTCTTGGCTGCACTTTTCACCAATGTTTGCTTATAAAAGTATATGCCCACTTTCAAGGGTGTACGGGCAGGCAAAGGGGAAGGCGAAGCTCCCGGGGTAGGCCATAGGCTGACCAAGCAATGGCGGCGGCGTAGGCCTAGTCTCAAGCACACTCGAAAGTTCTACTTCACCTTCATTCACCACTTCCACATCAGGATCATCACTACAGTACTGTCTTTTCCCTCAAACAAATCAACATTGTCATCACCCTCAAACCCCACAAAATCATCGTCCTCACTCGCACTAATAAATTGTTCTTTATCGATTAAGCTTTCGCCATTGCTTTCTTCAATGGCAAAAAGTTCTCTCTCAATCGCACTATCACTCAATTATACCTTTGTTTCTTACGTTGTTGCTTCTTCTCGCTTGCAACAGGCGTAGACGTAGCGAGCGGGGTAGCAGTGGGGCGCACAGGAGGTGGCACGGAATCGGACGCGTCGGAAGATTTTTTTTTTGCTATAACTCGCTATGGCGGGCACGTAGGAACTGATAACGGTAGTAGTTGAGGCTTGGTGGCGCTGCGATCGTCCATGCAAAGGAAATTTTCGCCGCGAGGATTTCAAAGCACGCTTTCAAGCAGAGATTTTAAAATGACACCCGGGCTCCGGCCCATCTGCCGCAGCATCATTTTAAAATGCTGCCCGGGCTGGAAGGGTTAAGGGCCTGTAAATTACTTTAAATTGCCAGAACATTCCTGAACGGGTCCCGCAATGAAAGGGTTAAGCATGAGCTATATAAAAAATTGAATTATAGATGAATAGGGACTAGACATGTTAAACACATTTACCGGTATAGGAATCTGTGCATTAAAAATACATTCTTATCCTATGCTGAAGGTAAACGATAGCATAAACATGGCATACAAATACAGGACGATACAATAATTATGGTTTGTTTGCAGAGCCGTGCAGAGAACTAGCTAGTTTAGGGCAGGTGCTCAAAGTTAAAAAAAGGGCACCTAGCTACTATTTGGAATTTGGAAGGAATCAGAGTGTAAAATGGAGGGAGTGTAAGAAAATGTTCTGGAAAGAAGTCAAGAAAGTTAGGGAAGGTAGCAAGGGAAATAGTAAAGGTGTGAAAGATAAGAATGGGCGAGTGTTAGCCGAGAAGCAGTCCAAAGATGGAGGGAGTACTTTAACGAATTCCTGAATGTAAGGAATGAAGCGCCAGGAAACATAGTAGAATGGCGTTATGGTAGGGAGAAGAAGAGAAGTAGTGGAGGAGGAGGTGGGGATCAGGAGGTCGGAAGTGTGTGAAGCCATGAAAAGAGTGAAGTTGGGGAAAGCATCAGGACTACAGTAGATGGAGTGTGTGGGGAAATGCTGACATATGGTAGAGATAGTGATCGAATCGGTATGGAAAATGTGTAAACTAGCATGGGAGAACAGGAGTGCACCTGATGACTGGAAGACAGGCATAATAGTCCCCCTGTATAAGGGTAAAGGGGAAAGAGGAGTGTGTGGTAACCACCGGGGAATATGTCTTCTAAGCGTAGTAGGGTACCGTAAACTCGGGTAACTTCGGACATTTTTCGATTTTTTTTTTTAAATTTCTCCTGAGTGTAAACACATTATAGAGATTTAACTAGGTCAAGTGATGTATGGTTATAGTGCGCCGAAATCCAGGAAGCCTCCTAAAATTATCCCCCATAATAAGAGAGCTATCATTATCCTAAATGATGTCCGAAGTATTCTTGAAAAGTGGAAAACTTCGGACATACGGTGATTTCTTATGGAAAATGATTGCCAAGAAAGCTGGGATAACTCCGGACAAACGGAGGAGAACTTCGGACGTACGTTCGTGGCCTTATTTCATTCATTTTTCGGCTCCTACTATTTTATATGAATATTTTATTATTGCTGCTTATTCCTGTCCGATGTTTTAGTGGAAAATGCACAGTCAATACTTTTAGGCCTGTATAATCAGTATTCATAGTGTGCACGGGGTATAGTTCCGATTTCTCCACCAGACGGCGTGGGGCATCATTGGCCCTCCTCCCGCGTAAATAAACACGTTGAACTCTATGCGATTGAATCGGTTTCTACTTTATATGCTCGTAATGCCGTGTCTAACATGAACACTGGAAATTGAGTTATCGCCATACATTCTTAGTGTTCTGAAGGGGGAGGGTCCCTAGGGTAAAATAGAGGGAAATTACGACAATGAAGATTTATTACTGCCTTGTAATAAAAGCAGGGTGTATGAAGAGTGAACAACACCGACTATATCTCCTTATATACCGTACTGGGCTAACTTAAATGGTTGGGGGGAGGGGCGTCGACTGACTGAGGACAGAGGTGCATGGGGGCGGTTCGTTCGTGGCCACCCCTTCGGGGATCACGGCGTCAGGCAATAGATAGATAGATAGGCTAACTTAAATACTGTATTATCATTATTTACATGTCAATTTTATAATGTTACATCATAGTATTTTGATATTTATCCGTTTTCCGTATATTTTTTATAATGATTACTATGCGAGCGAAGGCGAAGCAGAAAACAAAAGTTTGTTATAAGACACCAACATTCCATTACTCACTTCCTTTCTGAAATATATGTTTTTTTATTGTATATATATATATATATATATATATATATATATATATATATATATACAGTATATATATATATATATATATATATATACAGTAGGGTCTCGCATAGAACGAGAAATTGGTCGATAAACGAGGCCGTTCTATGCGATTTTGTTGTATGTGAACACGGCATTTTGGTGGCCCAATATCGTCAATGTTCACTGTAAGCGTAAATTTCCGTCAGCAGTGTACGATATTTCGGCGCTCTATATGAGAACTCCTCGGATTTGCCCTACTTTGATGGCGAAATCGTTCTATATGATCACATTCATTCCTAACGAACATTTTGGAACAATATTTTAGGTCGGCGTTCTATAAGCGACTCGTTCTATGCGAACACGTTCTATGTGAGCCCCTACTGTATACCGGTATATATATATATATATATATAGAGAGAGAGAGATATCAAATAATGTCTACCTTTTGGAAATTAGATATACTATAGATTATAAGCCTTGTTACAACAGCAGAACTGCGCATGAATACCGTACAGAAATCTTTGAGAACAGAATATTAACCCCTTCTTTACCGGTGACGTCTTTTTGTATTTGATTTAACCCTCCTGGCCCGGGCAGGCTCTCAAAATGACAGTGTGGGCTACCCGGGCGATCTGGCCGAAAAACGTCTAGGCCTAGGCTACCGTATTTTTGTTTAGTTTAACTGCTAGAAATTTCCCACGAATCTATAAATGTAGTGCGGTTTCCAATCTGTAGACTGGCGTTGAGTAGAGCTCTCTATGTCAACTGGTTCAATTGTGATGACGATTTCAGTGGAGAGCACTTGCAGGCGATGTTAGCAATATGACGATCTTTTCACTACTGAAACAACGACATACAGACATACAATAACAAACGAGTCTTCTTTTTCTTGTTTTCGGAGGTGCGGTGACGTAACGATCGGCTTTGTTTACATGCGTCGGACGCACGGCGTTCAGACCAAGCTGAATAGGCTTCAAGCTTACAGATTTTAAAATGACACCCGGGCACCGGCCCTTAATTCGTGGTGTCATTTTAAAATGACAACCGGGCCAGGATGGTTAAGCTACATTTAGACGATTTTGTTTAAGCTGGGAAGGATATATGATATCTAAAAGGATTAATTGAGATAGGCTGTAGCCTTGTAATGAGTAGACGTCCTTCCTAAGCTGTACAAAATTGGCTAATAGTGGCCAGAATATAATGAAAAGTGCATCACCGGTACAGAAGGGGTTAAAGGCACGTAACACAATCTACCGGTACATAGGCTAGGCCTACTTATAATTTCAGCGATGCATAATACAGGTTTAGTTAATTAATATGGTCAAATCTCCGATGTATTTAGTTTATTGTAATACCCTCTACCCGCAAAAATCCCGCAACCATAGAAATACCCGAGTTGACAAAATATAACTGATCGAGTTGGATTTTAATCAACATTTGATGTCAAACAAGTTCAAAAGTTAAAACCTACACCAAATATCACCTTATATATGGGCTAGACTTAAAAATACTAACTGTAAACTGATGAATGTTACACAAGGTAGTGTTTGTGTGGGTGGATGAGTTTAAATAAAGGAAATTGTGCCTGTGTTTTCGACCATTCCATCCTTACAAAGCTGTTTATATCGATCCTTATGCTATTTATCATGGAATTTGTCTGTTGAAGCAAACGATATACTTGTACCGTATATGTACCTTAGCCTACATTTTAATCTATATGAAGAGGCCTAGACACACGATTATCCCTGTCTCTTCATTTAGTACCGTATATAATATACAGTATACGTTTGTTATATATCTGCCTGTAGGCTACACTTCGTGATGAATCGTATTGTCTCTCATTATGGAAGGTAAAATAGATTGATATAAACATATCTTGTGTAAGAATGGAATGGTCGAAAACACACGAAAAATCTCCCATACCCTCACCCATCCACCATAACAGACAATTTGTTAGTAGTCTTGGCAAATCCAACGTCAAGGCTATTAACCTAATTGCAATGACGACTTGTCTATTTTGACTGCTATGTCGTCATTCCAACCGCGGTTAAAAAAGAAAACATCTAGAGTCTACTCCTTATCTTGCTCTAGGAGACGTTGTACATTAACCAAAACTACCACCGAAGGTGAAAAAAGCATAGAAGAGAAGAAAAAGGGGTTTACCTTAGTTACCGCTTAAGGCCCATCCCGTGTTCCGTCATGTGCAGATCCCTGTCGAACGTGCGCATCAGCGACCCTCTCTTGTCATCATTTTTTCACGCGCTCCATTGATTGAGTCCGCTTTTGTTGTGCTCCTTTAATTCACCCTGTTTAGGTTCGTTTCGGCTTATCTGGCCTTCTTTTTTGTTAGACAGATGTTACATGATCTAGGGCACACGTAAATGGGCTCCTAAGTGTGTATAATGGAGACGCGTGTGGAAATAGCCTACCGAAGGTACGGGGGCGCCTGGCGTTCCTCGTATATGTTTTTAATTCTTTCGCTTTTCATATTCTTTTTTCCTGTTAGTCTGGGCATAGTTTAGCTTTTCGCTTATTTTAGCCTAGCTCGTTTTCTCATTCAGGAATTGCTATGCCCCTATGAGTTTTCATTTTTTCATAGCCTAAGGTGTACCGTTGGTAAACAATCTGAGATTTCGTTGGTGGCGGTGCTGTTTGTAGGGTTTGTGTCGGCCGCATTATTAGCGTTATTCCCGAGTCCCCCCTTTCGAGCCTTCACTGTGTCTCAAGGGCCTGGGCGACAGGTGGTTCGTGATATCCAGGGGTACCCCACGGGGGCCCCTCCTTCACACCACAGGGTTTTTCGCCCCTGACACATTCTCTGCTCACGGCTTGGCCACCCTTTTTCTCACCAGTTTCATTTACTGGTTTTTGTTTTCTCTTCCTGTTTCACCTCCATCCTTTCATAGTCTTTTTGCCCAATCCAGGGGGTACCCCACGGGGGCCCCCCTGTTTGTGCGAAACCACCCTCCCTGCCACTTCTCCTCATGGGCTTTGCTCTATCTCTGTGGGTTGGGTGGTTCCTGGGGGATGTACCTCCTCTCCCCTGGTGTGTCTTCCTTGCCTCTCCCTTTACCGGTTGAGTTAGGATAAATTCAAGGAAGACACTGCTCAGCTTGATGGCCATCATCGCTTGGAGTTCATAAGGAGATGACGCATTTTTGTGGCATTTTTTGGTATTCCCTAGACGCTCCTCTCGCTTTTTCGGCGCCGGACCATCTCGGCCGGTCCCGCAAATTTGCGGGAGCTCGATTCGGTCCTCTGGGACGTTTCGGCTCCCCGCAAATTTGCGGAGATCGCTGGGGGGTTGTGTCGGTACGGTTATGCCTCTATTGGCCCGCAAATTTGCGGTAATAGTTGGTTTTCACTGTTGACCTTTTTTATGTCATCTTGTTGCCTGAAACTATCTTAGTGTGTGCACTTTACTGGTGTTATAGGCCCTGCATGTAAGATGTTGAGTGGTGGTTAACACTTTCTCCATCTTTGCAGGTTCTGCTAGTGCTCTTCCACCTCGCCCGCCCTACTCACCTACCTCTGTGCTCCCGGTTTAGGGTGAGTACGGATACCTGTTTGCATGTGTGTTCCTGTTTCCCCATGCTCCTTCCCTGGTTCTTCTTGGACATTCTCTCCACTTACTCCTTCAACGTGCTGATTATGGTGTGTGTTCTTCCAGTGCAGGTAGGCTGCCTTGCTTTCGCCATGGTTGTAGCTCCCCGTGCTTGGAGAGCCACAAGTCCTGCTTGCGCCACTCGCACTGTGTGTCCTCTACGGCCTACCTCCCTGCTCTGTGTGGCCCATGTCTGGCCCTGGTGGATGTGGTGCACCATAGCCCTGGTTCCTCGGCGGCGGCAGTGGCCTCTGCTTCCCTTCAGTCGGTGTGGGCGATAGTCTCCCGCCACTTTTGGACTGTGGGCCACCGTTCCCCGGCCTTTGTTGCCGCCCGGATCCGCGTCGCCCTGAGTATTCCTGACCCGACTGAAGGCCGTTCGCCTGGCCCTCTCCCCTGGGTCCCGCAGCCGGTCGTCACATCGTCGGGGGGATCCCCTGCTCCGTCCACGCGCTCGCTCGCCGTCGCCCGTCCTCTCCTGCCCCTCGTTGTCCTCCTGATCGCCTTGACGGCGCCCATCGCCCTCGTCATGGTTCTCGCCCTGCGGCCGGGGTTAGCGGCTCTGCCCCTGTGCGCCCTCCCCTGGCCTCTCCGGGTCGGGGCTCTACTACCTTCCGCCCGCTTCCCCTGCTCGAACGACGTCCTCTTCCTTTGTCCTCTACGCGCACGGAGGTTCAGGCTGTAGCTGGCCCTCTGCTCCCTCCTCCTACACTGTCCAGGAGGGTCCGCCAGGATGTAGTTGCTTCTCCTCCTACTTCACCTGCTTCGGTGCCTATTCTTCCTTCACGGTCTCGTCCCACGGTGGCGGTCCCTCCCTCCTCCGCCTCGGTGTCGGGCCGCCCTGTTATCTCTGCCCCGGGGATCCTTGCTCTGTTTCCCCCCGCGGCTCTTTCTGACCTCTTTTCACCCGGCCAGCCTTCCCACTCCCGTCGTCCTGCTCCACCTCCTTCTTCTTTCCCTGACCTTCACTTACCGTCTCGCCACGGGGGTACCCCTCCTCTTGGCTCGGTGGGGTCTAGCGTGGTTTCGGGGTCCCCTTTCTCAGGGGCTGACGTGTCGCTGGAAGAGGGGGATGGTGATGTTTCCCCTTCGGGCGTTCGTGTTCAGGGACGAGTCCCTCAGCGGCGACACAACCGTGGTCGCTCGCCTTCCTTGGGCCGCGACTCTGCTGGTTCGTGTCGTGGATCTCGCTCCCGCTCGCGCTCACCCCTGCGGGCCGACCATTCTGGGGGGGGGGGTCGCCTCTCTCGGATCGATTGTCGGCTATGCAGGGGTGGCTTGTGTCACGCATCGACGGGCACTTGGAGTCGATGCAAGACTCCCTCTTATCGCGCTTCTTGGCGGTGACACACCCTCAGCGCCTCACCCTACCTACCCCTGCTACGGTTCCCCTCCCTTCTGCAGGCCTACGCTCTGGTCAGACTTCAGCCGCCGGGACATCCTTCAGGATGTTCAGTCCCTGGCTGTGTTGACGGGACTGTCCTCCTATGGGACGGGTTTGTGCGACGACGGTACGCCTGGCTTAGCCATCTTGCTCGATCACCCTCTCCCATTGGGGGCCTGGTTTGCTGAGGCCTTCGACTTCGCCGGCCGTTCCGTCGCCGGCTCTCCTTCAGTCCCTCCCCCGGAGTCATCACTGCTTTTGCCTCCTCTTGTGTCTGTCGGCGGGTTGGACGGCGCGTTCTGGTCCTGGTTCAGCGCGCCCGTTCTTGAACTTTGTTCTATTGCTTCCCCGTTCTTCTCTCACCCAGTTCAGTCCTCTGTCGACAGGGTTTTTCCCTTGCGGCGGTGGGTGCCGAACTTCTTCTCCTGTCTTTTGGTTCCCTCCAGACTTCTGTTCACCACCTGCGGCTTATCGCGGCGTCTGCACCGGGCGATCTTCACGAGGGTTTGGGCCGCGTTCGGCGGATCCCCCTTCGGCTCGCGGTGTCTTTGGTTACCGAGCTGAAGGCGGTTTTGTGCATGGCACCTCAGCAACGCCGGACGGTACGGTCCTCGTTCTGCCGGACAGCCCCCTTGGATATTCGTCAGGGTTTGTTGTACTCTACGCTCTCTCCGTCGGGGCTTTTTTGCGCGGGATGCTTGGGGCCGCTACGCTTCTCTATCGGCGGACCCTGCTTACGACACGCAACGACACGCTGTGTCGCGAGCGGGGTCTTCTCAGTCCCGTCCTTCTGCCGGTCCTCTTCGGGGTGCTGCCGCCATGCACGGGTGCAGGACAGGGACGTTACAGGCCAGTGCGTCAGTTCCGCCTCGCCCTTCTGTTCTTGCCCCCTTTTCATCCCCGCCGTGTCGGGGCTGGCCGGCCTTCCACTTCCGACCGCCCTTCGCCGGGGTCAGCCCCGCGACGGCCTGGGGTTGGGGTGGCCCGCCCTTTTCGACGAAGTTGGGGGGGGGGGGGGGGGGGGTAGAGGAGGTCAATGTGGCGCTCATGCCCGCACGGACCGTACCGGGGGTACCTCCACGTCAAAACAATGTGTAGGTATTCTGGGTCGGTCTCCTTGTTCTCCTTCTCACCTGGCCGCCCGGGTCGCTCCCCTCCTCTCGGGAGCTCCCACGGGTTGTTTTCGCCCTTGCGCCCCTCGGTGGCCGCGAGGGACGTTGGGGGCGGCGGATTGCGCGGAGGGGTCTCCCCTGGAGGTGGACGTCCAGACCCCCACTCCGCTCTTGTCACCGACGCCGGCCCATCTCTTCAGAGGTGGCCCACGTGTTCACATCCATGCACGAGCAGGGTATCGTCGAGGGAGTTGACCGCCGGTCACCCGGTTTTCCTCTCCCGTGTATTTCTGGTACCGAAGTAGGACTGCGACGCGATGCGCCCGGTGGTGGCTCTGTCGGCCCTCACCGGGCGCATTGTGCACACACGGTTTCGGATGCTGCCGGTACCCCAGGTACGCCTGGCCCTGCGCCCTCTGTCGTGGGTAGTGTCGCTAGCCCTCCAGGATGCGTCTTGGCTCGTTCCTCTCCATCCTCGATTCCAGCGATTCTTGGCCGTTCGGACTTCCGATCGTGTGTTCCTGTTCGTCGGCCTTCCCTTCGGTCTCCACATCGTGCCGCGGATCTTCTCCGCACTGGTGGGACAGGCTCTAGGTCCTCTCCTCAGGAGCGGGCTCCAGCTCCTGTTTTCCTTGGCCGATTGGTTGATAGTTTCCGAAGCCCTCGGACTGTGCATACGCGACGCCCTCACAGTCGTTCGCCACGTCGCACAGTTGGGGTTCCCCATCGATGTTCCCAAGTCACGCTTGACCCCGTCGCGTGTCGTGCCATGGGTCGGTCTCGCATGGGTTTTGTCCGGCGCTACAGTGACCCAGGGTCTGCCGGACGCGGTGCACCTTCGGCGGAAGGTCTTCGCCGGGTTGCACTCGGTCTCCCTCCCGGGGTGGCTCTGGGACTCGTTAGTGGGTTCGCTGCATTGGGCCGCTCTGCCCATTCCCTTAGGGAGCCTCAGGCTACGCCGCCTCCTCCTCATGGGCCCCGAGGTGTTTCCGTTGACCCCTATGGTTCGGCTCCTGCCGCTCCCGCGTACCGTTCGCAGACGCTTCGGTCACTGGGTTGCTCGGGGCACGCTCTCTGCGGCTGTGCCCTGGACCGCCCCCCCGCCGACGATCTGGGTAGACACAGATGCGTCGAGCGAGGTAGGGTGAGGTTCCCAATCAAACCTGGGACGTCCACTTCCCGGCAGATGGGTGGGTCTCCCTCCCCTTACCCGTCTATGCCCTCGAACTGTTGGTTCCTTTGTTCTTCCTGAGGGACCACGCGCTGGCCCTTCAGGGTAAGTCGGTGGCCTTCGGGATGGACACTCAGACAGCTGTCCACTGTTTCCTAAAGCGGGGGTCCTCCAGGTCATTGACTCTCTTGGGGATCTCGGTGGAGTTGTTCTTCCTCGCGAACCGACACGCCTTCTCCTTGCATGCCTCCTCCCTGCCCGGGACTGCCACCCTGTGGGCGGACGACCTGTCGAGAGGACAGGGCGTTCTTGTAAAATGGGCAATGCAACGGACTGTGTTCGCGACCTCGCGGCTTCCTGGGGTGTTCCGGAGGTCGACTTGTTCGCATCGGAGGTGCCGCGCCAGTTGCCTCAGTACCTATCCCTCCGGCCTCGCACTCCGGAGGGGGGTCCGGACGCTTTCATGGTAGACTGGAACAGGTGGCGGTCGATATACATATTTCCGCCATCAGACGCACTGTTGATGTGCAAAGTCCTCGCGAGGCTGCGGCTGTACCGCGGCGGCGTCTGGCTACTTGCGCCTATGTGGCCGGCACGGGCTTGGTACGCCCGGTTGACGCGGAGGTGCCCGAGTCCGGTCCCTCTACCTGTCTCCGACTTCCACTTGGGCTAGATTGGGGACCTGCGGACCTCGTTGGCCTTCGCATCGTGAATGTTCATGAGGCACGGTGGCTCCCAGTCCACGGCCGGGACCTGACTGCCTTCCTGAAGCGTTCCTGGCCGCCTTCTCCTTGGGGGACTTACGGGTCCCGCTGGAGGTCTTTTACTAGGTGGATACAGGACATTCGCCAGACAGTTGGCTCTCCTTCCCTCGTCCTACACTACTTGTTTCACCTCTTCCGTATACGTCACTTTCCCGTCGACGCTATACGTAACCACTTGTCTGCCGTCCGGGGGGTCTTTGAGTCCGTCGCTGGGCTGGTCGTTCCGCCGCAGGAGCTGGATTCCTTCATGACGGCTGCCTTCCGAGACCGACCGCCTCCGCGCCAGGTCCCTCCACAGTGGGATCTAGGGCGGGCTCTGGACCTTCTGGCTTCACCCCCGTATACACGGGCCGCTACACCGGTTCCGTTGCTCGGGCGTACGCTCTTCCTTGTCGCTCTGGCCACTGGGGATCGGGTGTCTGCACTAGCGGCATTGTCACGGCCCCAGGGCTGCGTGCGATTCTCCCCGTCCTTGCATGGCGTCACGTTCGCCTCCTCCCCTCATTTTGTTGCCACGAATGAGAGGGAGACCCGCGTTTTCCAGCCTTTCACCGTCCAGGCTTTACAGCGTGGGCATACTCGCCATGTGTTGTGCCCGGTGTCAGCCTTGCGCTCCTCTGTTGCGTCTGTGGCGCCGCCTTCGGGTTGTTGTTGTTGTTGTTCCCTAAGCTGCCTGGCCGAACAGCCCCGAGTCCCTGAGGAAGGCCATGGCCACGATCGGGCTTTCCCACAGAGCTCTCATTGAGTGTAGGTTGTGTTGTTGGCGTAAGTGGTTGTGTGAAATGCAGTCTTCTATGATGTGTTTAATGGTATGGGGTGCTGTGCTACATCCCGGGCAGGCGTCGACAACGGAGTCATCCAGTCTCTTCTGGTAGCTCAGGAGAGCTGGATGGTGTCCGCATCTCAGCCTGGCCAGGTGGACTCTGTCCTCGCGAGGGAGGGAGGATTCGGAAGGATGGATTTCGGGAGGTCGTGCATGCAGCTGCGTGTTGTCTGTGAGTGAGTGGATGGATTGGCGAGAGATATGAGTATGGATGTGCTTCTGGAAGTTGGTTCGGGGTGGGCAGGGAGGGAGAGAGGACAATAATTGTGTGTGATACCGTGTGCTGGGTGTTGTTTTGATATTTCTTGGTGTCTGTGGGTGTGTTGCCATGTAGTTTAGTGGGTGGTCTTGGTTCGTGGAGGCTGCTGCCAGGAATTGAGTGCCTCTCATGTCCAGATGGTCTTTGACTTTGAGGATTTTTGTTTCTTGATGTAGATGATCTGTGGGTGTAGTAGCTGTGCAGCCTGTAATGATCTTCAGGGCTTTGTTTTGAATAGTCTGTAAGGTCTTATGATGTGTTTCAGCTAGGTTAGAAGCCCAGGCTGGGCTTGCGTATTCCATTACTGATCTTACGTATTGTTTATATACTGTGGTGGTAGTTTCTTTGTTGTGTCCAAATTTTGTGTGAGCAAGTGACCTGAGGGCGTTAAGTCTGGGTGTCAGTTTCTTTTTAATGTTTGTGGTGTGCTGTTTGAATGTCATATGAGTATCATATGTTACTCCTAGGATTTTGGGTGTGTGTGTATGTGCTAGGGGTGTGTTGTTTATGGTGAGTTGAGGGATGTATTCGTGTTCACCTGTCCAGCTTGTGAGCAGGGTTGCGGTGGATTTGGCTGGGGCTAGATTAAGTCTGTTTGTAGTGCACCAGCCATGTAGTGTGTTGAGATAGGGTTGAAGGAGATCTGTTGCTCTTCTTGGGTCATGGTGTGTGCATGTGAGTGTTATGTCATCTGCATAGGAGGCTAAGTTTATTTGGGGAGTATTGGGTGTAGTTATATCGTGCATGTATAGATTGAAGAGTGCGGGCGATAGGACGGATCCTTGTGGGACTCCGTTTGGAAAGTTTCTGATTTTTGATGACTGACCGGCAAAAGATACGTGTGCACATCTGCCTGCTAGGAAGTTGGCCAGCCACCTTTTTGTGTTGTTGTGCATGTTTGTGTTGTAGATTTTGTTTGTTAGGTTGTGGGGGGGATGGCATCGAAGGCTTTACTAATGTCGAGTGTGGCTAATAGTGATCTGTGTGGTGGTCTAGCTGAGTTGATGCCGTCAAAAGCTCTTTGTGTAAGGTCTGTGAGAAGAGTGTTTGTGGAGTGCAGTGGCCTAAAGCCATGTTGTGTTGGAGCTAGGGGTAGGTCGGGTGTAATTAGTTGTAATACTAAGCGTTCCATGACTTTGGAGGGGGAGCAAAGGAGTGTGATGGGGCGGTGCGAGGAGGGTAGCGTGGGGTCTTTGTTGGGTTTGGGGAATGTGATGATGATACCATGCTTCCAAATGTCTGGTATTGTGTTGTGTGAATAGCTGTAGTTTGATATGTTAGTGAGTGTTTGTATGCCTTGTGGTCCCAGGTGTCTGAGGTGTATGTTGCTTATGTTGTCTAGGCCACAGGCGGGTGAGTGCTTGAGATAGTTGATGATATGCTTTGTCTGGTGATTGGTGAAGGGTGTATAGTCAGGGTCTGTGGGGAATTGTCTCTTTCGTCAGATGACACGTCGGTCGTCTTTGTGAGGTTTTAGGTGGCTGACATGTGAGAAGTGATTGATGAGAGTGTTTGCTTGTTGTTTACATGAAGGAGTAGAGTCTGTTGTTGTGATTGCAGCATGTGATTGTGTTGTGTTGCTGTTGGAAAGTGTGATGCTGTTTAGTGTTTTGTAGAGTTTTTTGGAGTTTGTTTTGTGATCAAGTGTTTGTAGGAAGTTATTCCAATTTAGTTTTTGTTGTTCTTGTATTTTGTTGTTAGTTTGGGTGTTGAGTGCTTGAATTTGTTGTGTGATGTCTTGTGTGTGGGGTGCTGGGGAGTGTTTCAGTGTGTCGCGTTGTCTGATGAGGTTTTGAATTTCTGGTGTGAAGTTGGGGTTGTGTCTTTTTCTGTTACCTCTTGGAATGTGTTTCTTGTCAGCGTTTTGGATAGTTTTATTGAGTATGTGTACAGCATTGTTGATGTTAGTGATGGGTGTACTGTTTAGAGTTGTGAAGTGTTGTTCTGTCTCATTTGTAAATGCTTCCCAGTTAGCTCTTTTATAATTGGTGTATGTGTGTTTGTGGCTAGCTGGGGTGAGTCTGGTTTTGGTGGTGATAATGATCGGGAGGTGGTCAGAGCCTAAGGTTCTGACCACCCTCCAGGATGTTGTGGGGGCGAGTTCTGGGGAGCAAAAGGTGATGTCTGGAGATGATGGGTTATAGAGGGCTTGGTGAGGAATATGGGTATGTTGATGGATGTCGTTAAGGATGATGAGGTTATCGGTTTGGTTTTGTAGTACCAGCCCTCTGTCTGTGTCGGGGTTGTCGACAAACCAGGCCGACGTCTTGGCGTTGAAGTCACCACCCAGGATGATGTGTGGGGTGTCTCCTCGGACAGGTGGGTGGCTCTCGCAGGTGCGGATGGGACGCCACATTTGTCGGACCATTCGTGCCAGTCACCCTGTTTGTAGGGGTTCTGCGCGCGATGTGCGATCCTTTGCTGCCTCCTTCCGGTTCCTGCAAAGTCGATCCTTACCTGACATCGCCTCAGCGGTTTTGTGGTCTTCTATCAATTCCTTCATCTCCTCCTACCTCTCCATGTCCGGTGTTCCACCCCATCGGCCGGTGATAGCTCTCGGGGGTCGTGTTGCCTAGTGCTCTGGCGAAGATACCTGGTCTTCCCCCCTTGTCCCTCGTTCTTTTACTTTGTTTTATTTGACAAAGGGGGGGGGGGGTTGCAACACTTGATTGCAAGTTTGGGATTATGTATTGTTACAGTACATAAGTGTTTTTGCCACATTGAAAATTGTGTTTTGTTATTGTGTTCAATGTTTTTGTTGGTTTTGGAAGAAAAGGGATTTTGGGTACAGTACCTTTTTGGTTTAAGACAAGTCTATGTTTTTGCATTACTATGAATGACGGGCATGTGTTAAAACTGTTCTTTTTAGCTACTCCTCAGTTTTTCACTCTTTTATTAAACTCTCTTGTTTAAATTGTGTCTTTGTCATTCATAATTTTGTTTTATGCATTGGTTTTTTTGGTACCGGTATGTTGGGCTTGGATGTCCTCCTCCTATTTGTTATGCAGCCTTGATGTTGGATTTGCCAAGACTACTAACAAATTGAGAGGTTTGACGTACCTCCCAACCTACCAAATAGGAAAACATACTATTTGGTAGTAGTCTTGGAAAATCCAACATACATAATACCCTCCCTCACGCCGGACCCCTGCCCATCCGCGTTCTTCTGCTGACGTGAGATGTGATGACAAGAGAGGGTCGCTCATGCGCACGTTCGACAGGGATCTGCACATGACGGAACACGGGATGGGCCTTAAGCGGTAACTAAGGTAAACCCCTTTTTCTTCTCTTCTATGCTTTTTTCATCTTCGGTGGTAGTTTTGGTTAATGTACAACGTCTCCTAGAGCAAGATAAGGAGTAGACTCTAGACGTTTTCTTTTTTAACCGTGGTTGGAATGACGACATAGCAGTCAAAATAGACAAGTCGTCATTGCAATTAGGTTAATAGCCTTGACGTTGGATTTTCCAAGACTACTACGAAATAGTAGGTTTTCCTATTTGGTAGGTTGGGAGGTACGTCAAACCTCCCATTTCATATACATCATTAATGTGGTTAATAGATTGTTGGTGTCTTATTAATCTTTTGTTTTCAGTTGGCTTTGCATAGGATACGGTAATCTAGTGTAGGCTAATGGTATACGCTTTGCCGTGAATTGCGGTTACCTCCCTAATATATCGATAAACATAAATGTGTATACAAATATATTGTGTAAAATGAGACAATTAATATCAGTACAGATAATTGTTAAGCCTAGTCCTTATACAAGAAGATATTAGACAGTTTCCAGACGGCGATGGATGATAAAGAGCTTTGCGCTTTATATACAAAATAATAACAAAACGTTACTCTTATTGACCATTGCCGTCTGATAGGTACTGTATACATCTCTAGTTTTATGAATGAACTAGGCCTATATATATTTGGGTAAAATTACTTAAGATATGTTCATAATAATCCTAACATCCACACATATTAAAGGAGAGAGCTCAATATTCAGTCTTATCATCTATTCATCATATTGTTTTATGTTACTGCTTTGAAGCTTGTTATTGTTTAATAATAATAATAATAATAAGCATGTTACTTATTTCTCATAAGCGCCAATTTTTCCGAAGAATTCACTAGCGCTCGAAAAGAGAAAGAAAAAAGAACAAAAATCAATGCATCAAAAGAAGGCTTATATACAACACACATTTAACAATCACTAGCAGTGGCAAAATAGCCTAAACTCTATAGCCATCTGTCATGACACCTCTCTCAAGATCATAGCTTCTCTCAAAGAGAAAAGTCTTAAGTTGTCTCTTGAAGCATTCAACAGAACTCAGTTGTCTCATGGACAGCGGCAACCTGTTATACAACCTCGGAGCCATGTAGGAGAATGACCTCTCAAAGAAAGAAGACTGCTGGAAAGCCCTTGGTTCATCAAGACGAAAAGGGTCATTGTCATGACGCACAACTACACCATGGTGTGCCGGTGGGCGCCTGAGCAGCTCCGCAAGGTACCTAGGCTCACCAAATTTGAGAACCTTAAAAGTCACCAAACACAACTTAAATTCTATTCTTGCTCTTACTGGCAGCCAGTGCAGTTCTATGTGAAGAGATGTAGTAGGAGTTCTAGGTGGAACACCAAAAATTAGTCTTGCGGCCCTGTTAAGAACAGACTGAACTTTCTTCAAAATATAATTTGGAAGACCCACCAACAGGGCATTGCAATAATCAACACGAGAGAAGACCAATGAGTGAACCAACGTCAGGAGGCAACGTCTGGTTATAAACGGCTTCACCAAATAGAGATTTCTGATGTGCAAGTAACAACTTTTAACTATCTGGTTTACATGCTCTTTGAAATCTAATCGGGAGTTCACATATACACCAAGATTTCGAACAGAGTTGGCCAGTCGCAGCTGAGATCCACCCACATTGATGGAGAGGGCACCTACTATATCATCAGCTCTTCTATTTCCTCGGATGATGAGAATATCAGTTTTACCATCATTTAGTTTAAGTTTTCTCGCTCTCATCCACTTCTTGATATCAGACATCAACAATTCCATCTTACTCCGTATATCAACTATATTTGTGATTCTCACATAAATCTGGGTGTCATCTGCATAAAAGTGAAAGGTGACATTATGTGCACAAAGCAAAGTTTCCTTAATATATTTTCCTTACATCTTTGATTGTTTGAAATCAATACAAAAGCACATTGTCTTGTCCGTGTGTGCTAAAACAGCCTGGTACAACACAAACTTGACCAGTCTCTTTGTGTACAAGTGCGCGGAAGCCCCCTACCATAGGGCCAAGGCTTGGTTTGTTTATTATTGTCACATGACCTGACGTCACGGCCACACTATGAATAGGAGGGGGTTATATACGATGTTTAACATATATTCTTTTTGGATCTGTTCTCGTTAGGCATTGAACTCGCTCTTAGAAAATCTTGAGCAGGAAAAATAACTAGGCCTAGTGAAAATATATAGGTATGTATAATTGTATACTACTGTATATCACTGCATATACATTTTTATGAATTTGAGCATTTTTATAGGTATAACGTATTTGTTGGTGTTTCTTTCGGCAGATACAAACATTTTTGGACAAGATATATGCCTCTCCTAATTTATATACAGTATATTATATATCCAGAATTATCCGAAATACATAAATCGGTTAGCATATTATCATATTTTTATGGGGGTTTGGACTCAGAGAATGATTATTTGATCTTCCACCACCATTTTAATGATGGACAAGTATTATGAATTATTTTCATAGGGCAAATAATAACAAACGATTGTTTTGTTCCATGTCCGAAGTTTACATGTTTTTTTTTTGTTTTTTTTTAAACACAATAGGTTGTTGTTGTTGTTTTTGTTCCCTAAGCTGCCTGGCCGAACAGCCCCGAGTCCCTGAGAAAGGCCATGGACACGATCGGGCTTTCCCACAGAGCTCTCATTGAGTGTAGATTGTGTTGTTGGCGTAAGTGGTTGTGTGAAATGCAGTCTTCTATGATGTGTTTAATGGTATGGGGTGCTGTGTTACATCCCGGGCAGGCGTCGACAACGGAGTCATCCAGTCTCTTCTGATAGCTCAGGAGAGCTGGATGGTGTCCGCATCTCAGCCTGGCCAGGTGGACTCTGTCCTCGCGAGGAAGGGAGGATTCGGAAGGATGGATTTTGGGAGGTCGTGCATGCAGCTGCGTGTTGTCTGTGAGTGAGTGGATGGATCGGTGAGAGATATGAGTATGGATGTGCTTTTGGAAGTTGGTTCGGGGTGGGCAGGGAGGGAGAGAGGACAATAATTGTGTGTGATACCGTGTGCTGGGTGTTGTTTTGATATTTCTTGGTGTCTGTGGGTGTGTTGCCATGTAGTTTAGTGGGTGGTCTTGGTTCGTGGAGGCTGCTGCCAGGAATTGAGTGCCTCTCATGTCCAGATGGTTAAATGACACAATAGGTTAAATGACAGTGTTCCAGCGGTTGCTAGACTACTCGGCCCACGGGACAGCTCGGCCAGGACAACTCGGCCAACGGCGAGACAGCTCGGCCCACGGCGAGACAGCTCGGCCCAGTAAAACCGTAAACCAGTAAAGTCCTACAACTGATCATTCAAATCCAGAAAGTACCGGTCTAGAAATGGCTAACAACAAATGATTCGGTAGGTCAATAATATTAATGAGAATACTAATGGATGACTTAGAGGATAAATGTTTCCTAGAACGAATAAATAAAAAAGGGACATATACTGTAGGTAGGATCAGGATGAAAATATATGATTGTCTTCTATCATCATGTTAACCCCTTGAGGATCATGACGCACTTTACAGTGTATTTTGTCTATTATGAGGTAATTTTATTTAGATTAGTAAGGTTATATGGAAGACAGACGGTTATTCTAGACAGTCTTCAGCATTTCAACACTTACAGATCCTTCCTAAGCTGTATGAGATCGTCTAATGACAGCCGGAATTAATAAAAAGGGCGACATAAACCTCAAGGGGTACCGTAATGTCACGTTTTAATGATCACTCCATATTTCGCTACTCTATTTGCAAAGTAACTGATTTCTATAAAAATGGGAAATATGCTAATCACCATCGGCTGAAAATTAAAATGGTTGTGAATTTTAATGGGCGTGTTTTAGTCTGATCGTCATTATATATATATATAGGCCTATATATATATATATATACACACACAAGGTTAGATACAATCACGAATTTCAAGGCTACAGGCTTTTTCACGGCTATATCACAAGGTTAGATACAATCACGAATTTCAAGGCTACAGGTTTTTTCACAGCTATATTAAAAAATTGCCCCATAGCATAACATGGGGCCGAGCTGTCTCAAATAATAGGCCGAGCTGTCTCGCCGTCATGGCCGACCTGTCTCAAATAATAGGCCGAGCTGTCTCAAATAATGGGCCGAGCTGTCTCGCCGTCGTGGCCGAGTTGTCCAAAAGTGGGCCGAGCTGTCCGAGCCGAGTTGTCCCATGGGCCGAGTCGTCCAGTCCCCTGTTCCAGCTAGAGCGTTATACAAGTGTAACAAATTTCCTTTGGTGGATGTAGTCTCTGGTAATGTTACTACAAAATTATATCAGTCACATCATTCATACAAACAAATTTCTTCAGGGTGATAGAAGTTTGGCAGGGTAGCGAAAAATGTACATACAGTATTTTCGTCATATATATATATAAGAGCATATACTCATGTCAGTTCCCTAGGACTTTTACATGCTCTTCCTTTGCCATTTCTCTAAACGGACCCCACAAAAAAAACAATAAAAAGAGTTTCCATTATATAATGACAATGTCTAATTACTTATTATCGCCGATGTCCGAAGTTATGACCGCAGTCCGAAATTACCCCAGTTTACGGTAGTGATTGAGAGAGTGAGAGCGAGAACGGAGAAATGGATAGGTGACGAGCAGGGCGGGTTTAGGAAGGGAAGAGGATGGGTAGATCAGATTTTTGCCCTGAAATGTGTGGTGGAGAAATATTTAAAGAAGCAACAAAAGCTGTATGTTGCCTTTATGGACTTGGAGAAGGCCTATGACAGAGTGGATAGAGAAGGTATGTGGAAATTACTGAGAATATATGGAGTAGATGGCAAGTTGCTGAAAGCAGTGAAGAGCATGTATGAGGGTGCAAAGTAATAATAATAATAAACGGTTTATTGATAATTGCAGCCGTAAGCTGAAAATGTACAGAGGAACAATTTGTAGCTTAACTCTAACTTATATTATCTTATAATAAGGACCAAAGCATGAGGTTGTATAAGAGCTGTTTGACGAGGTCAATATTATGTACTAGGTTGGCAGATGATTTTCCAGATTGAGATAATAGATTACATAAGAGCTATTTGACCAGTAAACATAAGGTCCTGATGTGGCGGCGTCTACGCCGTGGGGCCACCTCCCGAGGCTGCCAACCGCGGATGGCTGCCGACCCTCCACAGCCGAAGACAAAATCAACGACCAGTGGAGGAAAACCGGATGCCGGCCGCGGGGAGCAGTTTCGGGAGCCAAACCGTCACAACCATCCCCTGCCCCCTCCCTGGGGGCACGGGTCCTTGGAGCGGCTTCGGTCGCGCCGGGAATTTCCACACCTCTCACACCACACACACACATCACACAGTTTTTCCTACACCGAGAAATGACTCTCCGGCTGTCATTTCTCGAAGACTTCTTCTAGCCGGAGACATTGAGAGCAACCCAGGACCCACGTTCACATACATATGTCCAACTTGCTCAAAACCCATCACTTCGAGTCGCCATACTAAGGGTTCAGTTCTCTGCAATTCATGCGGGAACTGGACCCACTTCACCTGCACAACACTTGCCTCCAAGAAACACTACACAAACACCTGGACCTGTTCCTCATGCCCCTCCCTCTCCCAGTCAAATCCCTCACCTAAAACCCGTCCACCTCTCCTCCCCAACCCACCTAACCTTCCCATATCATCCACTCCCCCCCCTAAAACCCGTCCACCTCTCCTCCCTAACCCCCCCTAACCTTCCCATACCATCCACATCCTCAACTCAACACACCACACCCCATCCTAATCCATTCCAACCCCCATCTCCTGCTCCCCAATCCCCACCCCCACCTCACCCATCCCAACCCCCAGCCCCTCCCTCACCCCCACCCCCACCATCACCCCCACCCCCACCCCATCCTCGTGCAGCAGCACCCCACATACATCGTGCACCTAACATTAACATTCTTCACTGAACATAGATGGCATCAACACAAAGAAACACGAACTCTCACACTTCATCAAACAACACAACATACACATTGCCATCTTACAAGAAACAAAACTCCGCACAACACAAAAAACACCCACATTTCATAATTTCACCACCATCAGACAAGACCGGGCTGTCGGCGGGGGCGGTGGACTCATCACCCTGGTACACAAAGAAATATCATACATAGTAACCAGTGTACAAACCAAATCACTCCTCCCCCCAAATGATAACACAACAGAAATACAGTCAATTAAAATACGCACTGGCAACAACTCCAACATAACCATCATAAACACATACATCCCTCCCCAAACATCCCCTACAGTACCAAATGAATACAGACCACACTTACAACACATCACAAACACCCCACACACCCCACACATCATCCTGGGTGGTGACTTCAACGCCAAGACGTCGGCCTGGTTTGTCGACAACCCCGACACAGACAGAGGGCTGGTACTACAAAACCAAACAGATAACCTCATCATCCTTAACGACATCCATCAACATACCCATATTCCTCACCAAGCCCTCTATAACCCATCATCTCCAGACATCACCTTTTGCTCCCCAGAACTCGCCCCCACAACATCCTGGAGGGTGGTCAGAACCTTAGGCTCTGACCACCTCCCGATCATTATCACCACCAAAACCAGACTCACCCCAGCTAGCCACAAACACACATACACCAATTATAAAAGAGCTAACTGGGAAGCATTCACAAATGAGACAGAACAACACTTCACAACTCTAAACAGTACACCCATCACTAACATCAACAATGCTGTACACATACTCAATAAAACTATCCAAAACGCTGACAAGAAACACATTCCAAGAGGTAACAGAAAAAGACACAACCCCAACTTCACACCAGAAATTCAAAACCTCATCAGACAACGCGACATACTGAAACACTCCCCAGCACCCCACACACAAGACATCACACAACAAATTCAAGCACTCAACACCCAAACTAACAACAAAATACAAGAACAACAAAAACTAAATTGGAATAACTTCCTACAAACACTTGATCACAAAACAAACCCCAAAAAACTATACAAAACACTAAACAGCATCACACTTTCCAACAGCAACACAACACAATCACATGCTGCAATCACAACAACAGACTCTACTCCTTCATGTAAACAACAAGCAAACACTCTCATCAATCACTTTTCACATGTCAGCCACCTAAAACCTCACAAAGACGACCGACGTGTCATCCGACGTAAGAGACAATTCCCCACAGACCCTGACTATACACCCTTCACCAATCACCAGACAAAGCATATCCTCAACAATCTCAAGCACTCACCCGCCTGTGGCCTAGACAACATAAGCAACATACACCTCAGACACCTGGGACCACAAGGCATACAAGCACTCACTAACATATCAAACTACAGCTATTCACACAACACAATACCAGACATTTGGAAGCATGGTATCATCATCACATTCCCCAAACCCAACAAAGACCCCACGCTACCCTCCTCGCACCGCCCCATCACACTCCTTTGCTCCCCCTCCAAAGTCATGGAACGCCTAGTATTACAACTAATTACACCTGACCTACCCCTAGCTCCAACACAACATGGCTTTAGGCCACTGCACTCCACAAACACTCTTCTCACAGACCTTACACAAAGAGCTTTCGACGGCATCAATTCAGCTAGACCACCACACAGATCACTATTAGCCACACTCGACATTAGTAAAGCCTTCGATGCCATCCCCCGCCACAACCTAACAAACAAAATCTACAACACAAACATGCACAACAACACAAAACGGTGGCTGGCCAACTTCCTAGCAGGCAGATGTGCACACGTATCTTTTGCCGGTCAGTCATCTAAAATCAGAAACTTTCCAAACGGAGTCCCACAAGGATCCGTCCTATCGCCCGCACTCTTCAATCTGTACATGCACGATATAACTACACCCAATACGCCCCAAATAAACTTAGCCTCCTATGCAGATGACATTACACTCACATGCACACACCATAACCCAAAAAGAGCAACAGATCTCCTTCAACCCTATCTCAACACACTACATGGCTGGTGCACTACAAACAGACTTAATCTAGCCCCAGCCAAATCCACCGCAACCCTGCTCACAAGTTGGACAGGAGAACACGAATACATCCCTCAACTCACCATAAACAACACACCCCTAACACATACACACACACCCAAAATCCTAGGAGTAACATATGATACTCATATGACATTCAAACAGCACACCACAAACATTAAAAAGAAACTGACACCCAGACTTAACGCCCTCAGGTCACTTGCTCACACAAAATTTGGACACAACAAAGAAACTACCACCACAGTATATAAACAATACATAAGATCAGTGATGGAATACGCAAGCCCAGCCTGGGCTTCTAACCTAGCTGAAACACATCATAAGACCTTACAGACTATTCAAAACAAAGCCCTGAAGATCATTACAGGCTGCACAGCTACTGCACCCACAGATCACCTACATCAAGAAACCAAAATCCTCAAAGTCAAAGACCATCTGGACATGAGAGGCACTCAATTCCTGGCAGCAGCCTCCACGAACCAAGACCACCCACTAAACTACATGGCAACACACCCACAGACACCAAGAAATATCAAAACAACACCCAGCACACGGTATCACACACAACTATTGTCCTCTCTCCCTCCCTGCCCACCCCGAACCAACTTCCAGAAGCACATCCATACTCCTATCTCTCACCGATCCATCCACTCACTCACAGACAACACGCAGCTGCATGCACGACCTTCCGAAATCCATCCTTCCGAATCCTCCCTTCCTCGCGAGGACAGAGTCCACCTGGCCAGGCTGAGATGCGGACACCATCCAGCTCTCCTGAGCTATCAGAAGAGACTGGATGACTCCGTTATCGACACCTGCCCGGGATGTAACACAGCAC
Organism: Paralithodes platypus; assembly: GCA_032716605.1. Taxonomy (NCBI): domain Eukaryota; kingdom Metazoa; phylum Arthropoda; class Malacostraca; order Decapoda; family Lithodidae; genus Paralithodes; species Paralithodes platypus. The sequence continues at coordinate 3,445,637 of CM064483.1, forward strand.
CCCATACCATTAAACACATCATAGAAGACTGCATTTCACACAACCACTTACGCCAACAACACAATCTACACTCAATGAGAGCTCTGTGGGAAAGCCCGATCGTGGCCATGGCCTTTCTCAGGGACTCGGGGCTGTTCGGCCAGGCAGCTTAGGGAACAACAACAACAACAACAACATAATGTACTAGGTATGCTGAAAAATATAATAGTTACGCATTTATAAGGGTATAAGGGTTTGTTGAAAGCTATTGGGTTGATTTACTGACAACTTTACTGACTATGTTTACTGTTCGCCTAGTTACTATGCAACTGTTGATAATAAAGTAAACGGATTATTAAGAATTGCAGCAAGAGGGTGAAAATATACCGGTGTGAAATTCATAGATATGCTGACCTGTTTAACAGTATTATTGTAAGCTTGATTAAACTAATAAGATGCAACCGTGCTGTATACTTGCACAGTACATGTGCATGTACGTATCATACATACACATACAAATATGTACTGTATGTATGTATGTATATGCTCAGGCCCAATCCCCACTTTTCCTATTTTTATTTTTATTTTCTATTTTACTCTATTTTAATATGTTTTTGTTTTTATTTTCTTGGGGGTGGCTGACTCAAGACAGAGCAAGAACAGGGAAAACACAAAACACAAGACAGAACAACGAACAACCACAGACAAAACACAAAATTCACACACATCTAAGTCACCCAGAACACCCAGAGACCAGGGTCACCAAGGTCGCTCCAGCACTCCCCCGGCCCCCGACCACCCGGAGAGGCTCCGATCTCGGCAGGCAGACATGCAGCGGAGCCAAAGCCACAAGCCCGCCCACCACACTTCCAGGCGCACCCTTCATATTAATCGTCTCCCCGGGCCAGGAGCCTGATGGACTATTATCTAGTCCAACTTGCGCCCAACCCCTTCCCCCAAATGACCACGTGTTCACTCAACTATTCACAAGCATTCTCCATTCATTCCTGTTTATTACCACTTCCTTTGCCTGATCTATAGTCATTTGTCTATCATCCAAAGCTTGTCTTACACAGTCTCTCCATCTCAATGGGGGTCTTCCTGCCCTTCTATCTCCCCTTGTATCTGACTCACATATTCTCTTTGTAAGCCTTTCATCTCCCATTCGTTCAACATGACCATACCAGCTCAGCACCCTTCTGTCCACTCTGGCTGACAAATGTTCCTGTTGCCCCACTCTCCTACGTATCTCTTTATTCCTCAATCCGTCTCTACGAGTAACTCCACACATACTCCTCAAGCAGCTCATCTCCATCACATCCAGCTTTCTTCTCTCCTTTTTCATCAGAGCCCATGTCTCAGCCCCATACATCACTGTTGGCACAACAATTCCTTGATACATTGCACTTTTTACTTTCATTCCGAGATTTCTCGTCTTCCACATACAGTACTTCCCATTGCTCCGAAAACCTTCCTTCCTTCACACACTCTGTTTTACCTCCATTTCCATACCTCCACTCCTGCTTATCGTTCCTCCTAGATATTTAAAACACCCTACTTGTTCCAATATTTCCCCATCCAGCCTCACATCTAGATTCACCCTACGATCACCCCTATTACACACCATTACTTTACTTTTATTGACGTTCACCTTCAGTTTCCTCCTCCCACAAACCACTCTAAACTCTTTGACTACCCGCTGCAATTTCTCCTCAGAATCCACCACCAATGCTGTGTCATCAGCGAACAGCAACTGCTTCAACTCCCAATCTCTACCATCTTTTCCTACTAAAACCAATCCTCTTTCCATAGTTCTCATTTTCACCTCCCTCACCACACCATCCATAAACATATTAAACAGCCATGGTGACAATACACAACCCTGTCGCAAACCTACCTTTACCTCAAACCATTCACTCAACTCACCATTTCCTATTCTAACACATGTTCTGCTCCCTTCATAAAAACTCTTAACTGCTTTTAACAAATTTCCTCCAATTTCATAAATCCTTAACACCTTCCATTGCTTCATGATCCACACGATCATAAGCTTTTTCCAAATCCATAAAAGCCCAAAATATCTCCATATGCTTCTCTAAATACTTCTCGCATAACTGTCTTACTGCAAACATCAGATCCCCGCACCCTCTTCCCCTCCTAAAACCGCACTGTTCTTCTCCTATTGCCACTTCCGTACACTTTACTATCCTCTCTATCAATACCCTGCCATACAGCTTTCCAACCACTGATAATAAACTAATACCTCTATAACTTGAACACTCTCTACACATACATATACTCACGTCAATACGTGTGGAGAATGAGCAGAGCAAGTTCTTTGATCTAAATGTTGGGTTGAAACAGGGGTGTGCAATGTTCCCGTGGTTGTTTAATGTATACAGTGTCCCCCCCCAAAGGCACGGTCAATGTAGACTGGGCAAACACAGTGTCCTTGGAAATGAGCTTCCTTGGGACTTAAGAATAAATGGGGAAAATAGGACCGTAGTCTGCCAACCCGACCGCCCGTACCTATGTTTCCCTAATAGGCCTAGCCTAACGCCTAAAATACATAAAAAAAATACAGATTATGGTTAAATACAGTTACTTATATGAGGCGTATAGAGGAACAAGGGCGAAATGACCACTTTTGCGAAATTCCGGTTATGGCAATTTCCGAGAGCTGAATACTTGTACCAACTTGTGACAAAGAATAACTGCAAGCTTGCCCTTATTCCCATCGAAACACAGGGTTGAATTTGGTGAAAAATATATTGGCTTCACTGTTGAGACACATATTCAGCTCCCGGAAAATGCCATAACCGGAATTTCACAAAAGTGGTAATTTCGCCCTTGTTCCTCTATACGCCTCATATGATATATAAACAGTAAATGGAATGGGTACTCACTTATAATTATAATTATGCAGTAGCTAAGGTTAGGATACAAAAGAAGTGGGTGAGGAGAGCTGGAGGGAGGCGAGAGGAAGGTGGAATGGTGAGGAGGGTGGAGAGGCTACAGGAGGAGGAAATCAGGGAAGAGTTCAGGAGAGCAGTAGCAAGACGACTAGGTGGGTTCGACCTGGAAGATATGGAGGGAGTGGAGGAGATAAGCAAGGTGTTTAAGGAAGAGGTCTGTGCAGCATGTGAGGAGGTGTGTGGAGTGAGGAGAAGAGGGAGGGGAGTGAAAGGTACAGCATGGTGGACAGAAGAGGTAAAAATTGCTGTGGAAGATAATAAGAAAGCGTATAGAGAGTGGTTGGGTAGTAGAGGGAATGAAGATTTGGAGAGGCAGAAACGAGCGAGGTTCGTGGAGAGAAAGAGAGTGGTGAAGAGAGTAGTGAAGGAAAGTAAGAGAAGAGTAGATGAGGAATTTGGAAGGAATCCGAGTGTAAAATGGAGGGAGTGTAAGAAACTGTTCTGGAAAGAAGTCAAGAAAGTTAGGGAAGGTAGCAAGGGAAACAGTAAGAGTGTGAAAGATAAGAATGGGAGAATGCTAGCCGAGAAGCAAGAGAGAATCGAAACATGGACGGAGTACTTCAACGAGTTGCTAAATGTAAGGAATGAAGAGCCAGCAAACATAGTTGGATGGGGTATGGGAGGGAGAAGAAGAGAAGTAGTGGAGGAGGAGGTGGGGATCAGGTCAGAAGTGTGGGAAGCCATGAAAAGATTGAAGTTGGGGAAAGCACCAGGAACAGATGGAGTGTGTGGGGAAATGTTGAGGTATGGTGGTGAGATAGTGATCGAATGGGTATGGAAAATGTGCAAACTAGCATGGGAGAAGGGGAATGCACCCGATGACTGGAAGACTGGCATAATAGTCCCCCTATATAAGGGCAAAGGGGAAAGAGGAGTGTGTGGTAACCACCGAGGAATATGTCTTTTAAGCGTAGTAGGGAAGGTGTACAGTAGGGTAGTGATTGAGAGAGTGAGAGTGAGAACGGAGAAATGGATAGGCGACAAGCAGGGAGGTTTTAGGAAAGGAAGAGGATGTGTAGATCAGATTGTTACCCTGAATTGTCTTGTGGAGAAATATCTGGAGAAGAAACAAAAGGTGTATGTTACCTTTATGGACTTGGAGAAGGCCTATGACAGAGTGGTTAGAGAAGGCATGTGTACAAAGGAGTACAAAGGAAATCAAGCAACAACAGATCTAGTGACCCTTCTAGGTTGCTTGTCCTCCAAAACACTGAGGATCAAGTGTCCAAACAGTGGTTTAGAGTGGGTAAGGGAACATTGGAAAGGGAATTACTGCCCTGGAACTAATGTCCGTGGCAGGATTAGGAAGTTAGTAGGGGACAGATGGGTTAGTAACTGAGGGGGGGATAAAATAAAGTTATTCATTTACAAACGCAGTCAGTCGCGGGTTTGATGCGAGATATTTGTCTAGGCGGAGTTTAAATGAATCAACGGTGATGCAGTCTATAACGTTTCGGGGAAGCCCATTCCACAAGTTGACAACTCGATTGAAGAAGAAATTCTTAGATTCATGTGAGTTAAAAGATTTACCAATAATTTTGCAACCGTTTCCCCGCGTGTAATTAGATTGGTCGATAGTGAAGTACTTACTACAGTTCATATTGTCGATGCCTTTGATGATTTTGAACACTTGAATTAAGTCACCTCTTAATCTGCGCTGGGTTAAAGGAAATAGATTTAATTCTCTAAGACGCTCTTCGTATGGTTTGTTCTTTAGGCTAGGTATCATTTTGGTAACTCTACGTTGAACTCGTTCTAGCTTGTTTATATCTTTTTGGTAATAAGGGCACCAGGATTGAACGCAGTATTCCAGAAGAGGGCGGACTAAGGAATTGTAAAGGGTTAGGATAACTTCTTTGGATTTATGCTCAAATGACCTGCCTATAAAGCCAATTATTTTGTTTGCCTTCTTAACAACTTCTGAACATTGTTGACTCGGTTTTAGGTTACTCGATATTGTTACTCCCAGATCGGTTTCTCTGTTTACATTCTTAAGCTGAGTGCCATTCATCGAATAGTTTGCTTTCTCATTTAGGTATCCGATATGTAGTACGTGTACTTTACATTTATCCGCATTGAAACTCATTTGCCAAATTTGGGCCCAACATGACAATTTATCTAGATTGTGTTGCATATCGTCAACTTGTTCTTTTGAGAGTACGCTATTTGCAATTTTTGTATCGTCAGTAAATTTTGAGATTGTACAGGTGAGACCCTCATCTATGTCGTTGATGTAAATTAGAAAGAGAATTGGTCCTAGTACCGATCCCTGGGGTACCCCGCTACTTACATTGGTCCATTTAGATGCCTTACTGTTTATGACTACTCTTTGCTTTCTGTCGCTGAGCCAATTTTCTATCCATTTCAACACACCGTCTTGTATTCCATGCGCTTTTAGTTTTAGCAGTAAACGTTTGTGGGGAACTTTGTCAAAGGCCTTTTGAAAATCAAGGTATATAATATCTACAGCTTTACTCTCATCGTAGAGGTTGAGGATATCATGGAAGAAGTCTAAGAGGTTTGTTAAACAGGAACGTTTTTTACGAAAGCCGTGTTGAGTATCTTTAAGTATGTTATTTTCCTCTAAGTGATTTACGAGTCTGTCTCGTATGACCGTTTCTAGCATTTTACATACAACTGAGGTTAAGCTAATTGGACGATAGTTACTGGGTAGGGATTTGCTGCCTTTTTTGAATATCGGTGTTACGTTGGCTAGCTTCCACTGATCGGGCATAGTTCCAGACTGCAAGGATTTATTGAATAGTAATGTCAGTGGTTTGGAGAGCTCATCCTTAGCTTCCTTTAGAACTCTAGGCGAGATTGTTTCAGGTCCAGGCGTTTTATTTACCTTGAGTTTATCTAAACAATTCAATACTTCTCTCTCTGTAACGGTGATATTGCTTAGAACATCTGAATTATCAATCTGAATCGGCGATGGTGTAGGGATATCACTGAGGTCTTCTGTTGTAAAAACTGATGCAAAGAAGGTATTGAGGGCATTACTCATTTGTACTTCGTCTTTGGTGTATTCTCCATTTTCATCGACTAACGGTCCAACAGTTGAAGTAACTACTTTTTTTCTTTCTGATATAACTATAGAATTCTTTCAGGTTTGTTTTACTTTGATTCGCAATATGTAACTCTAAGGTCTTTTTACTTTGCTTAATTAACTTTTTGGCTTTGCGTCGTAGCTCTACAAATTTAAGCCGTTCTTCGTCATTTTGTGAGGATTTTAATCTATCATTAGCAAATTTTTTAGCAAGCAGGCAGTTTGAAATATCTTTATTCCACCATTTGGGCTTATTATTATGGCCTGGACGCCGTATTTTCGATGGTATGCAGCCTTGCACTGCTTTTAGGTAAGTGGTTTCGAATAACTTCCAAGATGTATTTATGTCGTTATTGTGAATTAAAAAGCTCCAGTCAGTTTCTTTAAACATAGCTCTAAGTTTATGGAAGTTTGCTTTCTTGAAATTAGGGACTTTTTCGATGCTACTATTTGGTTCGTTACTAGTAAACTTTAAAGTGAAAGTTATCGTACGATGGTCGCTGTTACTGAATTCATCACCAACATTCAAATTCTCTATTAATTCTTCTTTTGTTGCAAGTACAATGTCAAGAACGTTATTACCACGGGTTGGCGTTCGAACAAATTGATAAAGCGAACTCTCTTGCAAGTTCGTATACAAGTCATGTCCGGAGTGTGAAGTAAGAGTATCGCCCCACTTGGTCACAGGTAAATTAAAGTCGCCAAAAATTACGGTATCTTGTGAGTTACTTACATCTGCAATTTGTTCGTAAATTTCTCGGTCAGTTTGCACTGATTGAGCTGGAGGTCTGTATATTAATGCAAGTATTAATTTTGTACCTTTATTATTCTTTATTAGCACAAAAGATGCGTCGACGTTCACAATTTGAGGTTTTGACAAGAGGGTAGGGTTAAGACTTTCTTTGATATAAAGTAAAACGCCACCTCCATTTCGATTTATTCGGCTTTTCTCAAACATTACATAACCGGGAAGTGAATACTCTGCTAAAAAGTCTCTATCTTCTGTATTGAGCCAAGATTCTGTTATGCCAATCACATCATAATTTTCTGTAAACACTAGCTCCTCTAAATCTGAAAATTTATTGCGTATGCTACGAGCGTTTGCATAGAAAACCTTTAAATTTGTTATTTTAGAACTCACGGAACGCTCTTTAATAATATTTTTGGTTCTTGTCGGATCTACATTTATGTTCATGGCTGTCCTCGGTCCTCGCTGTCTTCGGTCCTTATCGCTGGTGGTCCTCGGTTGCCTCTGTTTTTTTCTTGGCGTTGGATGATTTATGTCACTGCTGCTTCTTCTCGGATGGCGTTTTTTGATCCATGGCTGCGGACTGCTTCGTGTAGGAGACGACCCATGCATGCTGAACCCACAGGGTTTAGATGAGTGCCATCCTTGCGGAACAGAGTAGGCTGGTTGTAGAAGTTGTCCCAGAGGTTGATGAATTCAACTTCTTCCCTCAGACACAAATATTTTAGTCGGCTATTTGTGCTGAAGGCCTTGTCGTAGAATTTGTCAGGTGCGTCGATCTTGGGGAGAATGCCTGAGATGATGATATTCCTTGACTTGTTTTTGTAGTGCTGGATCATCTTGCGATATTTCTCCATCAACTCTTCGGATCTGGTGCGCATGACGTCATTTGAACCAGCATGGATGACAAAAAGGGTATTTTCATTTGCATCCTTTGTGGTATCTTCGAAGGCTTCCACAATGTCGTCCAGTCCAGCTCCTGGGATGCAAAATCTTTTTCGTTGATTTGGGACTCTGTCGCAGAACTCTTCGACCTGTCCTCGTAGGATGGAATCCCCAACGAGCCTGGTCTCCTCTGGTTCGTCTTCCATCTCTACCAATATCTCAAATCTGTTTGACATTGTGACTGGTAGATGAGACCTTTTCTGCGTTGGCCGTGCACCGTTCCTCACTGGTGTAAATCCGGAAACCTGTGGTGGCGGGACTCTACGTACAAGTCGGGGAGAGGAGTGGTTAGAACGGGGGCGTGGGGTTGGTACTGTTCGTGCTAGCAGGCTTCTTGCACGAGGAGTGGGGGAGAGACTAAGGTGAACAGGGCGGCTGTCCTGGTTTGATGTCGGCTCAGGTTCTTCAGAAGCATCTGCTGCAGTGTCTACTGCAGGTGTTGGATTGTTGGCAGATGACGTTGGGGCGGTGGTGGATGCTGGAGTTGAAACAATTGGAGTTAGTGATACTCCAACGTTGAGTGTTACAAACTCTTGGAGTGATTCCAGCTTCCTGGTGAGGGTGTTGATCTTGTTGTGGGCTTCATCCAATTTTGCTGTCAAATCCTCTCGTTGCTGGCAGAGTCGGCAGACTTGTGGATCGACAGGAGCAAACATGGAAGCACCAAACCTACCAGCGCAGTTCGTACAGGCACGAGGCATGGTGACGATCACTTTCTTCAGATCACTTCACTCACTTAAAAACACTTAACTCACTTTAAAAACACTAAACTCACTTTAAAAACACTTCACTCCCTTCAGGTCGCTTCACTTACTTAAATAGGCCTAACCGAAAACAAAAATGTTGAAATACACACAAATAGGTTATCAGCGGTGATAGCCTAACCGAAAATTAAAACAAAACTAAATTAAATTTGAATACGCAGTGATAGCCGAACCGAAAACAATTTTATGTTTATTTAAACAGAAATAGGCCACCAGGGGTTATAGCCTATCCTAACCGAAAACAAAAATTATGAAAGTGTGGAAAGTACTTAGAATATACGAAGTAGATGGCAAGTTGCTGAAAGCAGTGAAGAGCATATATTGAGGGTGCAAAGGCGGCAGTACGTGTGGAGAATGAGCAGAGCGAGTTCTTTGACCTGAGTGTTGGGTTGAAACAGGGGTGTGTGATGTCCCCGTGTTGTTTACTGTATATATGGATGGAGTCATGAAAGAAATACTAGGAAGAGCAGTGGATGTTGGTGTATCGCTGAAAAGGGAGGGAAATGAGTGGAAGCTGCCTATACTGCTGTTTGCGGATGATACAGTTCTGATGAGCGATAATGAATGGGAGTTGCAGGGTCTGGTAAATGAGTTTGGAACAGTGTGCGAAAAACGGAATTTGAAGGTAAATGCGGGGAAGAGCAAGGTTATGGTCTTCGAAAGGGGTGAAGCCACAAAGTGTGAGGTGAAGTTGAACGGTCAGGCTATGGAGATTGTCAGCTCTTTTAAGTATCTGGGCAGTGTGTTGAGTAAAGATGGGACTATGGATGAAGAAGTGCGGGAGAGGGTGCAACAGGGGAAGAGGGTTGTAGGAACGTTGAAAGCAGTAATAAGAAATAGAATGGTCAGTATGGAAGTGAAGAAGTCCTTGCATGACAGTGTGGTAATCCCGACACCAACTTACGGAAGCGAAGCATGGACGTTCGGGAAGAGACTCAGACCAAGAGTGAGAGCGGTGGAAATGAGTTACTTGAGAAGTGCGTGTGGAGTTACATGGAGGGATAGACACGACGAATGAGGAAGTAAGAAGGAGGTGTGGTGTGGAGGTAGATGTGCTGGAAAGTGTGTAAAGGAACAACTTGAGATGGTTCGGCCATATGGAACGTATGGAAAGCGAGAGATTGACTAAGAGGGTGTACGAGAGCGAGGTGGAAGGACAGAGAGGGAGAGGTGGGAGGATGGAGTGAGGAAGTATATGAGTGAAGGCGGTGCTGGTTGGGAGGAGGGGCATCGACTGACTGGGGACAGAGGTGCATGGGGGCGGTTCGTTCATGGCCACCCCTTCGGGGATCACGGCGTCAGGCAATAGATAGATAGATTATAATGGTGTATGGTGTCGTCGTTGTTGTGTGAAGTGACGGGCAACATTTGCTTGTTTGTCTCCCCTCTCGAGCATATCCAACACCTGCTTCTTCTTCTCATAAGTTATCACCTTCAATTTCTTCTTCGGCGGGGCCAGTGTCACACAGGCTGGTGTGTTATGGTCGGCGGGGGGGGGGGGGGGAGGGGGGCAGTGGCACTGGGGATGGTGGGGGTAGGGGGGTCCATAATCTAAGAATACGCTCAAGGCCACAAAGGATGATAACTGAGAATCGGCGGGAAGAGGGAAGCGGTCTGACGTCATATCAAGATGGCCGACAATAGCTGCGTATCGCTTTCCAGACGGGCCATAGACCGCGCCCTTTTTTAAAACCGTTTCCTTTATGTATTTCGTGCCACTCTAGTACCTCCAGCGCCTTTTTGATAACACGCCCTTGGGGGCCTGACTGTATATGGAGTCATGAAAGAAATACAAGGAAGAGCAGTGGATGTTGGTGTACCGCTGATAAGGGAGGGAAACGAGTGGAAGCTACCTGTAGGCTACTGCTGTTTGCCAATGATACAGTACTGATGAGCGATAGTGAATGGGAGTTGCAATGTTTGCTAAATATGTTTGGAACAGTGTGTGAAAAACGGAATCTGAAGGTAAATGCAGGGAAGAGCAAGGTTATGGTCATTGAAAGGGGTGCAACCACAGAGTATGAGGTGAGGTTTAACAGTCAGGCTATGGATATTGTCAGCTTGTTTAAGTATCTGGGCAGTATGCTGAGTAAAGATGGGAGTATGGATGAAGAAGTGCGGGAGAGGGTGCAACAGGGGAAGAGGGTTGTAGGAACGCTGAAAGCAGTAACAAGAAATAGGGTGGTCAACATGGAAGTAAAGAAGTCCTTGCATGACAGTGTGGTAATCCTGACATTCTTCGTAGCGCAATGGATAAATGCACTGAATTTTGGTGTGACCATCCTAGGTTCGAATCGCTGGACTGCCACATGTATTTGTTGATTTCATTAATTGAGTTTAGGAGTAAAGTCGGTGGGTGGAGGTAACATAATAATTGACCTACGGAAGCGAAGCATGGACGTTGGTGGAGAGACTCAGACCAAGAGTGAGAGGGGTGGAAATGAGTTACATGAAGAAGTGCGTGCGGTGTTACATGGAGAGATGGACAGACGAATGAGGAAGTAAGAGAGAGGTGTGGTGTGGATGTAGATGTGCTGGAAAGTGTGAAAAAGAACACCTTGAGATGGTTCGGCCATATGGAACATATGGGAAGCGAGAGAATGACTAAGAGGGTGTACAAGAGCAAGGTAGAAGGATGGAGTGAAGAAGTATATGAGTGAAGGCGGTGCTGAATAGGCGTCAGCTGACCGGGGACAGAGGTGCATGGAGGCGTTTCCTTCGTGGCCACCCCTTCGGGGATCACGGCGTACGGCAATATATAGATAGATAGCTACTAGTGAATGAATTAAATCTACACACTGTTAAAAATCCTTTCAAATTTGTTCACACAATGCAACAATAATACAATTGTGAAATAATTTGAGACTAGTTTGACATCTCTACCACGGTATACAGTTTGGGGCAAAAATCAATGTCTCAGAATTCTAATAGAAATTACAGTAAAACCTCGCCCAGCCAGACTAATTGGGGGAGAACCCTGTCTGGATCTGCCAAAAGTCCGGATCTGCCGAAAGTCCGGACATGTATTCAGCCATCCAGACAAATCCGGATGGCTGAAACTTGAGTCCGGATATCTAACTTAAACAACCAGACTTAGGTTTCAGCCATCCAGACAAATCCAGATGGCTGAAACATGAGTCCAGATTGGGAGGTTTGACGTACCTCCCAACCTACCAAATAGGAAAACCTACTATTTGGTAGTAGTCTTGGAAAATCCAACGTCAAGGCTATTAACCTAATTGCAATGACGACTTGTCTATTTTGACTGCTATGTCGTCATTCCAACCGCGGTTAAAAAAGAAAACGTCTAGAGTCTACTCCTTATCTTGCTCTAGGAGACGTTGTACATTAACCAAAACTACCACCGAAGGTGAAAAAAGCATAGAAGAGAAGAAAAAGGGGTTTACCTTAGTTACCACTTAAGGCCCATCCCGTGTTCCGTCATGTGCAGATCCCTGTCGAACGTGCGCATGAGCGACCCTCTCTTGTTATCACATCTCACGTCAGCAGAAGAACGCGGATGGGCAGGGGTCCGGCATGAGGGAGGGTATTATGTACGTTGGATTTTCCAAGACTACCGTACTACCAAATCGTAGGTTTTCCTATTTGGTAGGTTGGGAGGTACGTCAAACCTCCCAATTTGTTAGTAGTCTTGGCAAATCCAACGTCAAGGTTGCGTAACAAATAGGAGGAGGACATCCAAGCCCAACATACCAAAAAATCCAATGCATAAAACAAAATTATGAATGACAAAGAAACACAATTTAAACAAGAGAGTTTAATAAAAGAGTGAAAAACTGAGGAGTAGCTAAAAAGAAGTTTTAACACGTGCCCATCATTCATAGTAATGCAAAAACATAGACTTGTCTTAAACCAAAAAAGTACTGTACCCAAAATCCCTTTTCTTCCAAAACCAACAAAAACATTGAACACAATAACAAAACACAATTTTCAATTTGGTAAAAACACTTATGTACTGTATACATAATACATAATCCCAAACTTGCAATCAAGTGTTGCAAACCCGTACTCCCCCCCCCCCCTTTTTCAAAGAAAACAAAGTAAAAGAAAGAGGGACAAGGGGGGAAGACCAGGTATCTTCGCCAGAGCTCTAGGAAACACGACTCCCGAGAGCTATCACCGGCCGAGGGGGTCGAACACTGGACATGGAGAGGTAGGAGGAGATGAAGGAATTGATAGAAGACCACAAAACCGCTGAGGCGAAGTCAGGTAAGGATCGACTTCGCAGGAACCGGAAGGAGGCAGTAAAGGATCGCACGTAGTGCGCAGAACCCCTACAAACAGGGTGACTGGCACGAATGGTCCGACAAATGTGGCGTCCTATCTGCACCTTCGAGAGCCTCCCACCTGTCCGAGGAGACACCCACACAGCAGTACCCGAAGGCGGCGCCACAGACGCAACAGAGGAGTGCAAGGCTGACACCGGGCACAACATATGGCAAGTATGCCCACGCTGTAAAGCCTGAACGGTGAAAGGCTGGAAAACGTGGGTCTCCCTCTCATTCGTGGCAACAAAATGAGGGGAGGGGGCTAACGTGACGACATTCAAGGACGGGGAGAATCGCACGCATTCCAGGGACCGTGACAAGGCTGCTAGTGCAGACACCCTATCCCCAGTGGCCAGAGCGACAAGGAAGAGTGTACGCCCGAGCAACGGAACTGGTGTAGTGGCCCGTGTATACGTGTGTGAAGCCAGAAGGTCCAGAGCCCGCCCCAGATCCCACTGTGGAGGGATCTGGCGCGGAGGCGGTCGTTCCCGGAAGGCAGCCGTCATGAAGGAACCCAGCACCTGCGGCGGAACGACCAGCCCAGTGACAGACTCAAAGACCTCCCGGACGGCAGACAAGCGGTTACGTATAGCGTCGACTTGAAAGTGACGCGTACGGAAGAGGTGAAACCAGGAGTGTAGGACGAGGGAAGGAGAGCGAACTGTCTGGCGAGTGTCCTGTATCCACCTAGTAAAAGACCTCCAGGGGGACCCGTAAGTCCCCCAAGGCGAAGTCGTCCAGGAACGCTTCAGGAAGTCAGGCAGGTCCCGTCCGTGGACTGGGAGCCACCGTGCCTCATGAACATCCACGATGCGAAGGCCAACGAGGTCCGCAGGTCTTCAACCTGGCTCAAGTGGAAGTCGGAGACAGGTAGAGGGACCGGACTCGGGCACCACCGCGTCAACTGGGCGTACCAAGCCTGTGCCGGCCACAGAGGCGCGATGAGCCAGACTCTGCCGCGGTACAGCCGCAGCCTCGCGAGGACATTTTTTTTTTTTTTTTTTTTTTTTTAAAGAGACAATGAACGGAGGAAGGAAAAACACAGATAAAACAAAAAGGTCCATGTGCCTAAAGGCATCCTCTATTCATAAAATGTTTGTAATAACTGGATTTAAACATTTGTAGATTGTAAGTTTGTGGAAAGCAATTCGAGGGAAGTGAATTCCAAAGAGTAGTAGTTCTAGGGATAAATGAATTTTGATAAGCAGAAGTTCTGCATTGTGGAGGAGAAAGTGTAAATTCATGGGCGCTCTCAGCTGCCCTAGTTCTATGGGGAAAGATGTGGAGAGGCGGCACAATTGAAGCAAGTTCCTCGGAACAATTGCTGTGAAAATATCTGTAGAATAATGCAAGGGATGCAACGTTTCTTCGTATGGATAATGTAGGAAGGTCCTGTGTGATTGCAGGGTTATTGATTAATCTAATAGCTTTATTTTGAATTTTGTCCAACTGCCTCAATGCAACCACTCCACTTCCACTCCACAGAGGTGAACAGTAATCCATCTGAGAACGCACATGACTTTTATATATTACGGCCAACTGCTCGTCAGTGAAGAATTCTCGAACTCTGTACAGGAGTCCCAGTTTTTTAGAGGCATTCTTAGCAATGCTTCTAACATAATGTGTCCAGCTCAAGTTAGTAGTTAATGTTACACCGAGAATGTCAATACTAGGGGAAGTGGGAATATTTACATCATTAAAAATATATGGGAGTCAGTGAGATTCTGTCGGTTAGAAAATTGAATGTACTTGGTTTTCTGTGCATTAAAGGAAACTAGATTCTTTTGTCCCCATTCTTCAATTCTAGAAAGGTCCTGGTTCAGAGAAATTGCAGTGCTCATTTTTGAATTTATAAGATCGGGTTGGGTGAAAGAATTGGTAAATGTGAAGGAACTGTGGAGTGTTGAGTCATCTGCGTAGGAATGTATTGGATTATGAGTGGTAGATATGAGATCATTGATATGAATGAGGAACAGAGTTGGGGCCAAAACTGATCCCTGGGGAACACCAGCATTTATTGAGTGAAATTGAGAATAAAGGCCATCTACCATGACACATATTTTTCTGTTATGAAGATAAGAAGAAATTAGTGGAACTAATAATGCAAGGCCGTAGTGTGACATCTTCGACAATAAGGATTGATGCCAGACTCTATCAAATGCCTTTGATATATCCAGTGCTATTGTATGTGTTTCACCATGTTGGTCTGTAGCTTGGTTGATTTGATGCATAAGAAGGCAAAGAATGTCTGCAGTTGATCGACATCGTCTAAAACCATATTGCCTATCACTGATTAATTTATTATTCTCAAGATGCTTAATTATGTGATTATTTAATATAATTTCAAAGACTTTACCAAGAGTGGAAGTTATAGCTATTGGTCTGTAGTTTGATGGATCTGAAGAGGCACCTTTTTTAGGAACTGGATGGATGTTTGCTTCTTTCCAGGGTACTGGGAAGCATGAGGTATGAGTACATAGACGGAAAAATTTTGCCAATACAGGAGCGAGCACCAAGGAGCAATTCTTAAGTACTATTGGAGGAATTTCATCTGGACCAGATGCACATCAACAGTGCGTCTGGTGGCGGAAATATGTATATCGACTGCCACCTGTTCCAGTCTACCATGAAAGCGTCCGGACCCCCCTCCGGAGTGCGAGGCCGGAGGGATAGGTACTGAGGCAACTTGTGCGTCCCCTTCGATGCGAACAAGTCGACCTCCGGAACACCCCAGGAAGCCGCGAGGTCGTCGAACACAGCCTGTTGCATTGCCCAGTCTACAAGAACGCCCTGTCCTCTCGACAGGGCATCTGCCCACAGGTTGGCAGTCCCGGGCAGGTAGGAGGCATGTAGGGAGAAGGTGTGACGGTTCGCGAGGAAGAACAACGTCACCGAGATCCCCAACAGAGTCAATGACCCGGCGGACCCCTGCTTGTGGATACAGTGGACAGCTGTCTGACTGTCCATCCCGAAGGCCACCGACTTTCCCCGAAGGGCCAGCGCGTGGTCCCTCAGGAAGAACAAAGGAACCAACAGTTCTAGGGCATGTATGTGTAGGCGTGTGTGTCCCACCCATCTGCCGTGATGTTGGATGTCCCAGGTTTGATTGGTAACCCCACCCTACCTCGCTCGACGCATCTGTGTCTACCCAGAACGTCGGCGGGGGGGGCGGTCCAGGGCACAGCCGCAGAGAGCGTGCCCCGAGCAACCCAGTGTCCGAAGTGTCTGCGAATGGTACGCGGGATCGGCAGGAGCCGATCCATAGGGGTCAACGGAAACACCTCGGTGCCCAGGAGGAGTAGGCGGCGTAGCCCGAGTCTCCCTAAGGGAATGGTCAGAGCGGCCCAATTCAGCGAACCCACTAACGAGTCCCAGAGCCTCCCCGGGCAGGAGACCGAGTGCAACACGGCGAAGACCTTCCGTCGAAGGTTCACCGCGTTTGGCAGACGCTGGGTCACCGTAGTGCTGGTCAAATCCCATTAGAGACCGACCCACGGCACGACACGCGACGGGGTCAAGCGTGACTGGGGAACATCGATGGTGAACCCTAACTGTGTGACGTGGTGAACGACCGTGAGGGTGTCGTGTACGCACAGTTCGAGGGCGTCGGAAACTATCAACCAATCGGCCAAGTAAAACAGGATCTGGAGCCCGCTCCTGAGGAGAGGATCCAGAGCCTGCTCCACCAGTTTGGAGAAGATCCGCGGCGCGATGTGGAGACCGAAGGGAAGTCTGTCGAACAGGAACACACGATCGGAAGTCTGAACGGCCAAGAATCGCCGGAATCGAGGATGGAGAGGAACGAGCCAAGACGCATCCTGGAGGTCCAGCGACACTACCCACGACAGAGGGCGCAGGGCCAGGCGGACCTGGGGTACCGGCAGCATCCGAAACCGTGTGTGCACGATGTGCCCGTTGAGGGCCGACAGATCCACCACCGGTCGCATCGCGTCGCAGTTCTGCTTCGGTACCAGAAATACACGGGAGAGGAAAATCGGGTGACCGGCGTCCACCCCCTTGACGATTTCCTGCTCGTGCATGGATGTGAACACGTTGGCCACCTCTGAAGAGATGGGCCGGCGTCGGCGACAAGAGCGGAGTGGGGGTCTGGACTTCCATCTCCAGGTTAGACCCCTCCGCGCAATCTTCCGTCCCCACGTCCCTCGCGGCCATTGAGGGGCGCAAGGGCGAAAACAACCTGTGGTAGGGGAGCGACCCGGTCGGCTAGGCGAGAAGAACAAGGAGACCGACCTGGAGAACCTACACATTGTTTTGACGTGGAGGTACCCCCGGTATGGTCCTTGCGGTCATGAGCGCCACCTTGACCTCCTCTACCCCCCCCAACTTCGTCGAAAAGGGCGGGCCACCCTAACCCCTGTCCGTCGCGGGTCTGACCCCGTCGAAGGGCGGCCGGAAGTGGAAGGCTGGCCAGCCCCGACACGGCGGGGATGAAAGGAGGCAAGAACAGAAGTGCGAGGCGGAACCGACGCACTGGCCTGCAACGTCCCTGTCCTGCGCCCATGCATGGCGGCAGCACTCGCAGCAGCACCCCGAAGAGGACCGTCAGAAGGACGGGACGGAGAAGACCCAGCTCGCGACACAGCGCGTCGTTGCGTGTCGTAAGCAGGATCCGCCGACAGAGAAGCGTAGCGTTCCCAAGCATCCTGCGCAAAAAGCCCCGACGTATATAGCGCAGAGTACAACAAACCCTGACGAATATCCAAGGGGGCTGTCCGGCAGAACGAGGACCGTACCGTCTGGCATTGCCGAGTTGCCACGCACAAAACCGCCTACAGCTCGGGAACCAAAGACACCGCGAGCCGAAGGTGGATCCGCCGAACGCGAGCCAAACCCTCGCGAAGATCGCCTGGCGCAGACGCCTCGATAAGCCGCAAGTGGTGAACAGATGCCTGGAGGGAACCTAAAAGACAAGATAATAAGTTCGTCACCCTCTGTCGCAAGGGAAAATCCTTGTGGACAGAGGACTTATCCGGGTGAGAGAAGAACGGGGTAGCAATAGAACAAAGTTCAAGAACGGGCGCGCCTATCCAGGACCAGAACGTGCCGTCCAACCCGCCGACAGACACAAGAGGAGGCAATAGCAGTGACGACTCCGGGGGAGGGACTGAAGGAGAGCCGTCGACGGATCGGTTGGGGAAGTCGAAGGCCTCAGCAAACCAGGCCCCCAATGGGAGAGGGTGATCGAGCATGATGGCTAAGCCAGGCGTACTGTCGGCGCACAAACCTGTCCCATAGGAGGACAGGCCCGTCAACACAGCCAGGGACTGAACATCCTGAAGTATGTCCCGGCGGCTGAAGTCAGACCAGAGCATAGGCCTGCAGAAGGGAGGGGGACCGTAGCAGGGGTAGGTAGGGTGAGGCGCTGAGGGTGTGTCACCGCCAAGAAGCGCGATAAGAGGGAGTCTTGCATCGACTCCAAGCGCCCGTCGATGCGTGACACAACCCACCCCTGCATAGCCGACAATCGATCCGAGAGGGGCGACCCCCCCCAAGATTGGTCGGCCCGCAGGGGTGAGCGTGAGCGAGACCCACGACACGAACCAGCAGCTTCGCGGCCCAAGGAAGGCGAGCGACGACGGTTGTGTCGCCGCTGAGGGACTCGGCCCCGATCACGAACGCCCGAGGGGAAAGCAGCACCATCCCCCTCTTCCAGCGACACGTCAGCCCCTGAGAAAGGGGACCCCGAAACCTCGCTAAACCCCACCGAGCCAAGAGGAGGGGTACGCCCCTGGCGAGACGGTAAGTGAAGGTCAGGGAGAGAAGAAGGAGGAGGAGCAGGACGACTGGAGTGGGAAGGCTGGCCGGGTAAAAGGAGGTCAGAAGGAGCCGCGGGGGGAAACAGAGCAAGGATCCCTGGGGCTGAGATAACAGGGCGGCCCGACACCGAGGCGGAGGAGGGAGGGACCCCCACCGTGGGACGAGACCGTGAAGGAAGAATAGGCACTGAAGCAGGTGAAGTAGGAGGAGGAGAAGCAACGACATCCTGGCGGACCCTCCTGGACAGTGTATTTACCTAATTGTATTTACCTAATTGTAGTTTACAGGAGTTGAGCTAAGCTCGTGTTGTCCCGTCTCTCAGTCTACTTTTTATCCAATTTTTTCTTGAAAATATGGATGTTCCTTGCCCCTACCACCTCCTCCTCCAGCCCATTCCATTTGTCAATACATCTATAGGGGAAGCTAAACTTCCTGATATCGTTCTTGCAGGTAGGTCTTTTTACTTTGTAGCTGTGGCCTCTAGTTATTCCTGTATCCATAATTAATATATCCTCCCTATCCAGCCTCTCCAGCCCCCGGGTACATTTGTACATCATTATCATGTCTCCCCTCTCTCCTCTCTTTTAGACTCGGTAGATTTAATTGTCTAGCCTCCCTTCATATGGCAGTTCTCTGAGACTTGGAACCAATCTAGTGACTGCTGGATTCTTTCTAACTTGTGAATATGCTTCTTTAGATGCGGGGACCACACATGCTGCATACTCCAATCTTGGTCTAATCATACTCTTCATAATTTTCGCTACCATGGTCTCATCCAAATAGTTCAGAGCAACTTTCATATTCCCGGCCATTGCATACATTCCGCTAAAGAGCTTGTTAATATGTTTCTCTGGCGACAAATTATCTTGTATAATCAACCCTAAATCTTTTTCTTTTTCGGCCTTGCTAATTTATTTTCTCCCATCCTCTACTCCAATTTGGTCTATTCACACTTCTTCCCATATTTAAAACATGACTTTTACTTTTATAAAATTTCATTTTCCATTTGGCGCTCCATTCGTATTTTATCTAAATCCCCTTGCAGCTCCTCACAACTACTTTATTTGTTATTTGTCTCATTTTTACGTCATCTGCAAACATTGACATGTAAGAGTTTATGCCTATCGGCAGGTCATTCACGTACATAAGGAACATGAGAGGTGCCAACACAGATCCCTGCGGCACACCACTCTCAACTTTCCGCCACGATGAGTAAGTTCCTCTAATGTTGGTCCTCATTTCCCTATCTGTTAAATAGCTCCATCCATTTCAGCAAACTCCCCCTGACACATCCTAGCGTCTCAAGCTTAGATAACAATCTCTTATGTGGTACCTTATCGAATGCTTTGGAAAGGTCTAAGTAGACGCAGTCCACCCATCCGCCTCTTTCTTGGAGTACATCTATCACCCTACTGTAATAACATAGCAAACTGGTAACACAAGATGTCCCTTCTCTGAATCCAAATTGCTTTGGGGTTATTATTTTCTTTCTCTTCAACATTTTCATCCATCTCTTCCTAATTAGCTTTTCACAAATCTTGCATACAATACTAGTAAGTGAAACTGGTCTATAGTTTAGAGGGTCCTCAGGGTTTCCATTCTTGTATATCGGAATGATATTAGCTCTTTTCCATTCAACAGGAACCTGTCCTTTATCTAAGGAAGCTTGAATTATGTCCCTCACTGGCTCCACTATTTTTTTTTTTTTTTTTTTCTATGTGATTGAGGGAGGCAAAAGGCATAACTGCCTATAGCGAGTGCCTCCCCCATAGTTGAAAGAGTGACAGGGCCAAAATCAAGGGACGTTCGAGCCAAACTGCCTGGACACACAGAGTTTGAAGCAATTTAAGTCATAGGAAGAGGGAAAGACTGATTCTGGGAGAGAGTTCCAGAGCTCAGATGTTGAGTAGAAGAAAGTTTGAGAGTAACGTTTCACTCTTGGGTTGGAGAGTTGCACAGAGTAGGGGTGGGATTGAGTTGCAAGACGGGTACCACGTGCCCTACGTAAAGGAGGTGGTATGCACTGGGATAGCTCTGAGGAACACTGATTATTATAGTAGCGATAGAATAGCGAGAGAGATGCAACATTGCGGCGGAGAGAGAGAGATTGCAGAGAGTTGGTGAGTGGACGGGAGTTAATGATACGAAAGGCCTTCCTTTCAACTTTGTCTAGGAGAGCGGTGTGAGAGGAACCTCCCCACACATGTGAACAATACTCAATACAAGGGCGCACTATGCCCCTGTACAGAGCAAGAAGCTGTGCAGGGGAAAAGAACCCCCTAAGGCGGTTGAGCACACCCACCTTGCTCTGCACACTCCTTTGAAACCCAGGCAGACACTTCATCCGGTCCCATAGCTTTCCTTACTTCAAGTCCTCTCATCGCAGATAACAGCTCATCTCTAGTTATTTCAATCTAGTTATTTATTGTAGGAGGAGGGAGCAGAGGGCCAGCTACAGCATGAACACCCGCGCGCGGAGAGGACAACGTAAGAGGATGTCGTCTGGGCTGGGGAAGCGGGCGGAAGGGAGTAGAGCCCCTATCCATAGAGGCCAGGGGAGGGGGCACAGGGGAAGAGCCGCTAACCCCGGCCTCAGGGCGAGAACCATGACTACGGGCGGGGCAGGGCGATCAGGACGACGACGAGGGCAGTAGAGGACGGCGTGAGGCGAGCGAGAGCGTGGACGGAGCTGGGGAACCCCCCGACGATGTGACGACCGGCTGCGGGACCCAGGGGAGAGGGCCCGAGCAGGGAGAGGGCCAGGTGAACAGCCTTCAGTCGGGTCAGGGAAACCCAGGGCGACGCGGATCGGTCGGCAACAAAGCGGGGAACGGTGGCCCACAGTCCTAATGTGGTGGGAGACTATCGCCCACACCGACTGAAGGGAAGCAGAGGCCACTGTCGCCGCTGAGGAACCAGGGCTATGGTGCACCACATCCACCAGGGCCATACACGGGCCACACAGAGCAGGGAGGTAGGCCGTAGAGGACACACATTGCGAGTGGCGCAAGCAGGACGTGTGGCTCTCCAAGCACGGGGAGCTACAACCATGGCGAAAGCAAGGCATCCTACCTGCACTGGAAGAACACACACCATAATCAGCACGTCGACGGAGTAAGGGTAGAGAATGTCCAAAAAGAAAAAAGGAATGAGCATGGGGAAACAGGAACACACATGCAAACCGGTATCCGTACTCACCCTAAACCGGGAGCACAGAGGTAGGTGAGTAGGGCGGGCGAGGTGGAAGAGCACTAGCAGAACCTGCAAAGATGGAGAAAGTGTTAACCACCACTCAACATCTTACATGCAGGGCCTATAACACCAGTAAAGTGCACACACCAATATAGTTGCAGGCAACAAGAAGACCTAAAAAAGGTCAACAGTGAAAACCAACTATTCCCGCAAATTTGCGGGCCTATTGAGGCATAACCGTACCGACACAACCCTCCCGCAAATTTGCGAGACCCCCAAGCGATCTCCGCAAATTTGCGGGGAGCCGAAACGTCCCAGAGGACCGAATCGCGACCGGCCGAGATGGTCCGGCGCCGAAAAAGCGAGAGGAGCGTCTAGGGAATACCAAACGAGGCCACAAAAATGTGTCATCTCCTTAAGAACTCCAAGCTTGGATGGCCATCAAGCTGAGCAGTGTTTTCCTTGATATTATCCTAACTCAACCAGTAAAGGGAGAGGCAAGGAAGACACACCAGGGGAGAGGAGGCACATCCCCCAGGAACCACCCAACCCACAGAGATAGAGCAAAGCCCATGAGGAGAAGTGGCAGGAAGGGTGGCTTAGCACAAACAGGGGCCCCCCTGGGGTACCCCTGGATTGGGAAAAAGATGATGAAAGGATGGAGGTGAAACATGAAGGGAAAACAAAAAACCAGTAAACGAAACTGGTGAGAAAAAGGGAGGCCTAGCCGTGAGCAGAGAATGTGTCAGGGGCGAAAAAACCCTGTGGTGTGAAGTAGGGGCCCCCCTGGGGTACCCCTGGAATATCACGAACCACCTGTCGCCCAGGGCCTTGAGACACAGTGAAGGCTCGAAAGGGGGGGACTCGGGAATAACGCTATAATGCGGCCGACCCAAGCTCTACAAACAGCACCGTCACCATCGAAATCTCAGATTGTTTACCAAACGTTACACCTTAGGCTATGAAAAAATGAAAACTCATAGGGGCATAGCAATTCCTGAATGAGAAAACGAGCTAGGCTAAAATAAGCTAAAAGCTAAACTATGCCCAGACTAACAGGAAAAAGAATATGAAAAGAGAAAGAATGAAAAACATACACGAGGAACGCCAGGCGCCCCCGTACCTTCGGTAGGCTATTTCCACACGCGCCTCCATTTGACACACTTAGGAGCCCATTTACGTGTGCCCTAGATCACGTAACATCTGTCTAACAAAAAAGAAGGCCAGATAAGCCGAAACGAACCTAAACAGGGTGAATTGAAAAGAGCACAACAAAAGCGGACTCAATCAATGGAGGCGCGTGAAAAAATGATAACAAGAGAGGGTCGCTCATGCGCACGTTCGACAGGGATCTGCACATGACGGAACACGGGATGGCCCTTAAGCGGTAACTAATGTAAACCCCTTTTTCTTCTCTTCTATGCTTTTTTCACCTTCGGTGGTAGTTTTGGTTAATGTACAACGTCTCCTAGAGCAAGATAAGGAGTAGACTCTAGACGTTTTCTTTTTTAACCGCAGTTGGAATGACGACATAGCAGTCAAAATAGACAAGTTGTCATTGCAATTAGGTTAATAGCCTTGACGTTGGATTTGCCAAGACTACTAACAAATATCTAACTTTAAACAACCAGACTTAGGTTTCAGCCATCCAGACAAATCCGGATGGCTGACATACAAGTCTGGATATCGAACACTGGATGTAAATAATATGTGTGGAAACTTGTAATTTGTTAGTAGTCTTGGAAAATCCAACGTCAAGGCTATTAACCTAATTGCAATGACGACTTGTCTATTTTGACTGCTATGTCGTCATTCCAACTGCGGTTAAAAAGAAAACGTCTAGAGTCTACTCCTTATCTTGCTCTAGGAGACGTTGTACATTAACCAAAACTACCACCGAAGGTGAAAAAAGCATAGAAGAGAAGAAAAAGGGGTTTACCTTAGTTACCGCTTAAGGCCCATCCCGTGTTCCGTCATGTGCAGATCCCTGTCGAACGTGCGCATGAGCGACCCTCTCTTGTCATCATTTTTTCACGCGCTCCATTGAATGAAGTCGCTTTTGTTGTGCTCCTTTAATTCACCCTGTTTAGGTTCGTTTCGGCTTATCTGGCCTTCTTTTTTGTTAGATAGATGTTACGTGATCTAGGGCACACGTAAATGGGCTCCTAAGTGTGTATAATGGAGACGCGTGTGGAAATAGCCTACCGAAGGTACGGGGGTGCCTGGCGTTCCTCGTATATGTTTTTCATTCTTTCTCTTTTCATATTCTTTTTTCCTGTTAGTCTGGGCATAGTTTAGCTTTTAGCTTATTTTAGCCTAGCTGGTTTTCTCATTCCGGAATTGCTATGCCCCTATGAGTTTTCATTTTTTCATAGCCTAAGGTGTACCATTGGTAAACAATCTGAGATTTCGTTGGTGGCGGTGCTGTTTGCAGAGTTTGTGTCGGCCGCATTTTTAGCGTTATTCCCGAGTCCCCCCTTTCGAGCCTTCACTGTGTCTCAAGGGCCTGGGCGACAGGTGGTTCGTGATAATCCAGGGGTACCCCACGGGGGCCCCTCCTTCACACCACAGGGTTTTTCGCCCCTGACACATTCTCTGCTCACGGCTAGGCCACCCTTTTTCTCGCCAGTTTCATTTACTGGTTTTTGTTTTCTCTTCCTGTTTCACCTCCATTCTTTCATAATCTATTTTGCCCAATCCAGGGGTACCCCACGGGGGCCCCTGTTTGTGCGAAACCACCCTCCCTGCCACTTCTCCTCATGGGCATCTGTGGGTTGGGTGGTTCCTGGGGGATGTGCCTCCTCTCCCCTGGTGTGTCTTCCTTGCCTCTCCCTTTACCAGTTGAGTTAGGATCAATTCAAGGAAGACACTGCTCAGCTTGATGGCCATCATCGCATGGAGTTCATAAGGAGATGACGCTTTTTTGTGGCCTTTTTTGGTATTCCCTAGACGCTCCTCTCGCTTTTTCGGCGCTGGGCCATCTCGGCCGGTCCCGCAAATTTGAGGGAGCTCAATTCGGTCCTCTGGGACATTTCGGCTCCCCGCAAATTTGCGGTGATCGCTGGGGGGTCCCTCAAAGATGCGGGAGGGTTGTGTCGGTACGGTTATGCCTCCATTGGCCCGCAAATTTGCGGTTAGAGTTGGCTTTCACTGTTGACCTTTTTGATGTCATCTTGTTGCCTGATACTATATTGGTGTATGCACTTTACTGGTGTTATAGGCCCTGCATGTAAGATGTTGAGTGGTGGTTAACACTTTCTCCATCTTTGCAGGTTCTGCTAGTGCTCTTCCGCCTCGGCCGCCCTCCTCACCTACCTCTGTGCTCCCAGTTTAGGGTGAGTACGGATACCTGTTTGCATGTGTGTTCCTGTTTCCCCATGCTCCTTCCCTGGTTCTTCTTGGACATTCTCTCCACTTACTCCTTCGACGTGCTGATTATGGTGTGTGTTCTTCCAGTGCAGGTAGGCTGCCTTGCTTTCGCCTTGGTTGTCGCTCCCCGTGCTTGGAGAGCCACAAGTCCTGCTTGCGCCACTCGCTCTGTGTGTCCTCTACGGCCTACCTCCCTGCTCTGTGTGGCACATGTCTGGCCCTGGTGGATGTGCTGCACCATAGCCCTGGTTCCTCGGCGGCGGCTGTGGCCTCTGCTTCCCTTCCGTTGGTGTGGACGATGGTCTCCCGCCACATTAGGACTGTGGGCCACCGTTCCCCGGCCTTTGTTGCCGACCGGATCCGCGTCGCCCTGGGTATCCCTGACCCGACTGAAGGCCGTTCACCTGGCCCTCTCCCCTGGGTCCCGCAGCCGGTCGTCACATCGTCGGGGGGTTCCCCAGCTCCGTCCACGCTCTCGCTCGCCTCATCGTCCGTCCTCTACTGCCCCTCGTCGTCCTCCTGATCGCCTTGACGACGCCCATCGCCCTCGTCATGGTTCTCGCCCTGAGGCCGGGGTTAGCGGCTCTGCCCCTGTGCGCCCTCCCTGGCCTCTACGGATAGGGGCTCTACTCCCTTCCGCCCGCTTCCCCAGCCCAGACGACTTCCTCTTACGTTGTCCTCTCCGCGCGCGGTTGTTCATGCTGTAGCTGGCCCTCTGCTCCCTCCTCCTACAATGTCCAGGAGGGTCCGCCTGGATGTCGTTGCTTCTCCTACTTCACCTGCTTCAGTGCCTATTCTTCCTTCACGGTCTCGTCCCACGGTGGAGGTCCCTCCCTCCTCCGCCTCGGTGTCGGGCCGCCCTGTTATCTCAGCCCCGGGGATCCTTGCTCTGTTTCCCCCCGTGGCTCCTTCTGGCCTCCTTTCACCCGGCCAGCCTTCCCACTCCCATCGTCCTGCTCCTCCTCTTTCTTCTCTTCCTGACCTTCACTTACCGTCTCGCCAGGGGGGTACCCCTCCTCTTGCCTCGGTGGGGTTTAGCGAGGTTTCGGGGTCCCCTTTCTCAGGAGCTGACGTGTCGCTGGAAGAGGGGGATGGTGCTGTTTCCCCCTCGGCCGTTCGTGATCGGGGACGAGTCCCTCAACGGCGACGCAACCGTCGTCGCTCGCCTTCCTTGGGCCGCGACGCTGCTGGTTCGTGTCGTGGGTCTCGCTCCCGCTCACGCTCGCCCCTGCGGGCCGACCAATCTTGGGGGGGGGGGTCGCCTCTCTCGGATCGATTGTCGGCTATGCAGGGCTGGGTTGTGTCACGCATCGACGGGCGCTTGGAGTCGATGCAAGACTCCCTCTTCTCGCGCTTCTTGGCGGTGACACACCCTCAGCGCCTCACCCTACCTACCCCTGCTACGGTCCCTCTCCCTTCTGCAGGCCTACGCTCTGGTCAGACTTCAGCCGCCCTGACATCCTTCCGGCTGTTCAGTCCCTGGCTGTGTTGACGGGTATGTCCTCCTATGGGACAGGTTTGTGCGACGCCGGTACGCCTGGCTTAGCCATCATGCTCGGTCACCCTCTCCCATTGAAGGCCTGGTTTGCTGAGGCCTTCGACTTCACCAACCAACCGATCCGTCGACGGCTCTCCTTCAGTCCCTCCCCCGGAGTCATCACTGATTTTGCCTCCTCTTGTGTCTGTCGGCGGGTTGGACGGCACGTTCTGGTCCTGGATAAGCGCGCCCGTTCTTGAACTTTGTTCTATTGCTACCCCGTTCTTCTCTCACCCGGATCATCCCTCTGTCGCCGAGGATTTTCCCTTGCGACAGAGGGTGACGGACTTATTGTCTTGTCTTTAGGTTCCCTCCAGACGTCTGTTCACCACCTGCGGCTTATCGAGGCGTCTGCGCCAGGCGATCGTCGCGAGGGTTTGGACCGCGTTCAGCGGATCCACCTTCGGCTCGCGGTGTCTTTGGTTCCCGAGCTGAAGGCGGTTTTGTGCGCGGCAACTCGGCAACGCCCGACGGTACGGTCCTCGTTCTGCCGGCCGGCCCCCTTGGATATTCGTCAGGGTTTGATGTACTCTGCGCTATATACGTCGGGGTTTTTTGAGCAGGATGCTTGGGAATGCTACGCTTCTCTGTCGGCGGCCCCTGCTTCCGACACGCGACGACGCGCTGTGTCGTTGCGGACACTGCTTACGACACGCACCGACGCGCTGTGTCGCGCGCGGGGTCTTCTCAGTCCCGTCCTTCTGCCGGTCCTCTTCGGGGTGCTGCTGCAAGTGCTGCCGCCTTGCACGGGCGCAGGACTGGGACGTTGCAGGCCAGTGCGTCGGTTCCGCCTCGCACTTCTGCTCTTGCCCCCTTTCATCCTCGCCTTGTCGGGGCTGGCCGGCCTTCCACTTCCGGCCGCCCTTCGACGGGGTCAGCCCCGCGACGGCCAGGGGTTGGGGTGGGCCGCCCTTTTCGACGAGGTTGGGGGGGGGGGGTTAGAGGAGGTCAACGTGGCGCTCATGCCCGCACGGCCCGTAACGGGGGTACCTCCACGTCAACACAATGTGTAGGTTCTCTGGGTCGGCCTCCTTGTTCTCCTTCTCGCCTGGCCGACCGGGTCGCTCCCCTCCTCTCGGGTGCTCCCTCGGGTTGTTTTCGCCCTTGCGCCCCTCGGTGGCCGCGAGGGACGTTGGGGGCGGCGGGTTGCGCGGAGGGGTCTCACCTGGAGGTGGACGTCCAGACCCCCACTCCGCTCTTGTCACCGACGCCGGCCCATCTCTTCAGAGGTGGCCCACGTGTTCACTTCCATGCCCGAGCTGGGTAGCGTCGAGGGAGTTGACCGCCGGTCACCCGGTTTTCCTCTCCCGTGTCTTTCTGGTACCGTAGACGAACTGCGACGCGATGCGACCGGTGGTGGATCTGTCGGCCCTCTACGGGCACATCGTGCACACACGGTTTCGGATGCTGCCGGTACCCCAGGTACGCCTGGCCCTGCGCCCTCTGTCGTGGGTAGTGTCGCTGGCCCTCCAGGATGCGTCTTGGCTCGTTCCTCTCCATCCTCGCTTCCAACGATTCTTGGCCGTTCGGACTTCCGATCGTGTGTTCCTGTTCGACGGCCTTCCCTTCGGTCTCCACATCGCGCCGCGGATCTTCTCCGCACTGGTGGGGCAGGCTCTGGGTCCTCTCCTCAGGAGCGGGCTCCAGATCCTGTTTTCCTTGGCCGATTGGTTGGTAGTTTCCGAAGCCCTAGGACTGTGCGTAGGCGACGCCCTCACAGTCGTTCGCCACGTCGCACAGTTAGGGTTCCCCTTCGATGTTCCCAAGTCACGCTTGACCCTGTCGCGTGTCGTGCCATGGGTCGGTCTCGCATGGGTTTTGTCCGGCGCTACGGTGACCCGGGGTCTGCCGGCCGCGGTGCACCTTCGGTGGAAGGTCTTCGCCGTGTTGCACTCGGTCTCCCTCCCGGGGTGGCTCTGGGACTCGTTCGTGGGTTCGCTGCATTGGGCCGCTCTGCCCCTTCCCTTAGGGAGCCTCTGGCTACACCGCCTCCTCCTCATGGGCACCGCGGTATTTCCGTTGCCCCTATGGATCGGCTCCTGCCGCTCCCGCGTACCGTTCGCAGACGCTTCGGTCGCTGGGTTGCTCGGGGCGCGCTCTCTGCGGCTGTGCCCTGGACCGCCCCCCCCGCCGACGGTCTGGGTAGACACAGATACGTCGAGCGAGGTTGGGTGAGGTTCCCGATCGAACCTGGGACGTCCACTTCCCGGCAGATGGGTGGGTCTCCCTCCACTTACCCGTCTATGCCCTCGGACTGTTGGTTCCTTTGTTCTTCCTGCGCGACCACGCGCTGGCCCTTCGGGGTAAGTCGGTGGCCTTCGGGTTGGACACTCAGACAGCTGTCCACTGTTTCCTAATGCGGGGGTCCTCCAGGTCGTTGACTCTATTGGGGGTCTCGGTGGAGTTGTTCTTCCTTGCGGACCGACACCCCTTCTCCTTGCATGCCTCCTCCCTGCCCAGGCCTGCCGCCCTGTCGAGAGGACAGGGCGTTCTTGTAGAATGGGCGATGCAACGGACTGTGTTCGCCGACCTCGCGGCTTCCTGAGGTGTTCCGGAGGTCGCCTTGTTCGCATCGGGGGTGCCGCACCAGTTGCCTCTGGACCTCTCCCTCCGGCCTCGCGCTCCGGGTGGGGGTCCGGACGCTTTCATGGTAGCCTGGTACAGGTGGCGGTCGATATACATCTTTCCGCCACCAGACGCGCTGTTGATGTGCCCAGTCCTCGCGAGGCTGCGGCTGTACCGCGGCTGCGTCTGGCTCCTCGCGCCTCTGTGGCCGGCACGGGCTTGGTACGCCCGGTTGCCGTGGTGGTGCCCGAGTCCGGTCCCTCTACCTGTCTCCGGCTTCCACTTGAGCTAGGTTGGGGACCTGCGGACCTCGTTGGCCTTCGCATCGTGCTTGTTCATGAGGCACGGTGGCTCCCGGTCCCCGGGCGGGCCCTGACTGACTTCCTGCAGCGTTCCTGGCCGTCTTCTCCTTGGGGGACTTACGGGTCCCGCTGGAGGTCTTTTACTAGGTGGCTAAAGGACACTCGCCTGCCAGTTGGCTCTCCTTCCCTCGTCTACGCTCCTTGTTTCACCTCGTCCGTACACGTCACTTTCAAGTCGACGCTATACGTACCCACTTGTCTGCTGTCCGGGGGGTCTTTGGGTCCGTCGCTGGGCTGGTCGTTCCGCCGCAGGAGCTGGATTCCTTCCTGACGGCTGCCTTCCGGGATCGACCGCCTCCGCGCCAGGTCCCTCCACAGTGGGATCTGGGGCGGGCTCTGGTCCTTCTGGCTTCACCCACGTATACAAGGGTCGCTACGCCGGTTCCGTTGCTCGGGCGTCCACTCTTCCTTGTCGCTCTGGCCACTGGGGATCGGGTGTCTGCACTAGCGGCATTGTCACGGCCCCGGGACTGCGTGCGATTCTCCCCGTCCTTGCATGGCGTCTCGTTCGCCTCCTCCCCTCCTTTTGTTACCACGCATGGGAGGGAGGCCCCCGTTTTCCAGCCTTTCACCGTCCAGGCTTTACAGCGTGGGCATCCTCGCCATGTGTTGTGCCCGGTGTCAGCCTTGCACTCCTCTGTTGCGTCTGTGGTGCCGCCTTCGGGTACTGCTGTGTGGGTGTCTCCTCGGACAGGTAGGAGGCTCTCGCAGGTGCAGATGGGCCGCCACGTTTGTCGGACCGTTCGTGCCCGTCACCCTGTTTGTAGGGGTTCTGCGCACGATGTCAGATCCTTTGCTGCCTCCTTCCGGTTCCTGCCACGTCGATCCTTACCTGCCATCGCCTCAGCGGTTTTGTGGTCTTCTATCAATTCCTTCATCTCCTCCTACCTCTCCGTGTCCAGTGTTCGACCCCCTCGGCCGGTGATTGCTCTCGGGGGTCGTGTTTCCTGGTGTTCTGGCGAAGATCCCTGGTCTTCCCCCCTTGTCCCTCGTTCTTTTCCTTTGTTTTATTTGACAAAGGGGGGGGGGGGGGGGTGTACAGGTTTGCAACACTGGATTGCAAGTTTGGCATTATGTATTGTTCCAGTACATAAGTGTTTTGCCACATTGAAAATTGTGTTTTGTTCTTGTGTTCAGTGTTTTTGTTGGTTTTGGAAGAAAAGGGATTTTGGGTACAGTACCTTTTTGGTTTAAGACAAGTCTATGTTTTTGCATTACTATGAATGACGGGCATGTGTTAAAACTGTTCTTTTTAGCTACTCCTCAGTTTTTCACTCTTTTATTAAACTCTCTTGTTTAAATTGTGTCTTTGTCATTCATAATTTTGTTTTATGCATTGTTTTTTTTGGTAGGTTGGGCTTGGATGTCCTCCTCCTATTTGTTATGCAGCCTTGACGTTGGATTTGCCAAGACTACTAACAAATTGGGAGGTTTTACGTACCTCCCAACCTACCAAATAGGAAAACCTACTATTTGGTAGTAGTCTTGGAAAATCCAACGTACATAATACCCTCCCTCACGCCGGACCCCTGCCCATCCGCGTTCTTCTGCTGACGTGAGATGTGATGACAAGAGAGGGTCGCTCATGCGCACGTTCGACAGGGATCTGCACATGACGGAACACGGGATGGGCCTTAAGCGGTAACTAAGGTAAACCCCTTTTTCTTCTCTTCTATGCTTTTTTCACCTTCGGTGTAGTTTTGGTTAATGTACAACGTCTCCTAGATCAAGATAAGGAGTAGACTCTAGACGTTTTCTTTTTAACCGCGGTTGGAATGACGACATAGCAGTCAAAATAGACAAGTCGTCATTGCAATTAGGTTAATAGCCTTGACGTTGGATTTTCCAAGACTACTACCAAATAGTAGGTTTTCCTATTTGGTAGGTTGGGAGGTACGTCAAACCTCCCATTCGTCTCAATCGTTACCGGATTGACTTATTTTTTTCCCAAGCCATCCAGACAAGTCTGGTTGGCTGAAACATGAGTCTGGATCAAAATACCTGTCTGGATCTCCTGGGTTTCCGGATCTGAGGGCTCCGGATGGGAGGGGTTTTACTGTAATTGAAAAGGGGCTGCTGAAGCCAACATAGGCTAAACCTATGATACCTATCTAATTATGATTATATTGCCTTTATGATTGTGTGTGCCAATGATGATACTTACATCAAAAATTAACAATGCCCACAAATTCTGTCCATTTGTGTGCCGCACTAAAATTACTTCCTTTCCATCTACAGTATAGAAATACCTATCATGTGTTTGCATGTACTGTACTGTATATATAGTTGTGGACAGGAGTTGTGAATGTGTGGATGAATATCCTGTAATTAATACTCTTGAGGTTATAATTATAGTTCAAAGATGAAAACAAGTTGCCTTTAAGTTGTTAGAAGTGGGTAAAGCCACAAAAAAACTTATTATAGTCTAGAAAAAGCCTTGGTGGTGAAAAATTAAGCCAGATCTCTCCATCACGTGTGTCCACTTCATCTGTCTACAACCATACAATGCTGTTCTCCTCCCTTCCATGAATTTACAAGTCAACTTTCAAACCAATCTGTTTGCTGTTCAAGTGGGTAGAATTGGTTCCTCCCACGAGCATCTTCCCAACTCGCATCATCAGTGAAATAATTAACCTAACCTAACCTGGGGGGTGCTGTCCAAACATAAGTGTACTGTATACCTCTCAAAAACATCTCTCGACTTCCAACCTCTTTCTCTTTGCCCTTCTATATCACGCTCATACACTTTTAGTAATTCTATAATTTGCCATACTGTCCACATACTCGAACCATCTCCAGTGTCCGTGTTCCTCTTCACAGTATCCAGCACGTCCACATCCACAATACAGTACCGGTACATATATACTTCCTCATTTGTCCGTCTATCTTTCCACAAGATTTCACATACTGTACACTTCTCGAGCAACTCATTTCCACCTCTTGCACTCTTGATTCAAGTCTTTCCAAAAACATCCATGCTTCACTCCCGTACGTCAATGTCAGGATTACCACACAATCATGGAAAGACTTCTTTACTTCCATACTCGCCACCCTATTCCTTGTCACTGCTCTCAGCATTGGAAGTTATAAAATTACTATAAATATGTTAATGGGAGCATTGTTAACCCGGCAAGCGCGCCAATGGCCTGTGACGAACGTAGTTATATGCGAATTAATTACAGTACAGTACATTCAATTCTGACAGAATTGGTTATATTTACCATATACAGTACTGTATAACATTATTTCTTATTTATATGCGTTTATTTTACTTACCGTATATGATGAATATTATAGAATATATATATATATTATTATTTTTTTCTATATTCCAACTACTTCCTCTCGGGCATAGGCTGAGAGCCTGTACATTCAACCGTTGCACATTGAACGGTGAAGCCTGTGAGGTCTTGTTCCAGTCAAGGGGGTGATAAATGTGAAGCATTTTTAGCTGCAACCAGCCCCTGCCATCTTGCATTCGCAGGATGCATGGGGCTTAGTTGCCCACTCACGGCTCGAAGCAGCCCCAACTCTGAAGCTGCCTCGCTCCAGTGTTTCGACACTGTCTCACCTCCTAGACTCGAACCCTCACTCTCAGAACGCCACCTATTGAGCAATGAACTCACTAGGCATTGTCCCCCTGTAACCTATTTTGAGTATATGGGAATATTCATACAGTGCTATTTAACCCACAAAATTGCTGTGTCCGGGGCCCCTTTGGTACAGGCAAACTTCATAATTCAGTAGCTACTGATTGAGACCACCTAGAGCAGTCAATTGTTTTGCAAATTGTAGAACATTTTGTTGTCTGTAGAATGCCGTTGAGATGACATCGCTACGACGCGTGGTTGCTGTGTTATGATGATTTTAGCGGCGCATTTTGCCTCATATGATCGAGGCCACCCGGATTCCTGCCAATTTTTGTTTTGCCTCATATGAGGCCTCCCAGATTCCGAGGGTTAATCAGGGAACAAGGAGGGTATTTATTTGGCGTTTCGGTGGGCTTTGTGGTAATGCACTGATACTAGGTAGCCTACAGTACAGCACAAATTCTATCCCAATAATATCTTCTCATTGACATACAGTATCAGGATTCAAACCCAGGTCCATTGCATTACTCGTCCAGTGGTAAGACCACTCCACCACACCTCCCCTATGAACCTTGAAGAGCGATAAAATAAGTGGGGAAAGCGTTTGGGTGGTGGAAAGCGAAAATATTCGCCGCCCGGTTGTATGTTCAGGCGGGTGGCCGCGAGACATACACCTACACTCTCCAAGCTCTAGGCAACCTTTACTCCAAGAAAGAGGCGGATGGGTGGACTGCGTCTACTTAGACCTTTCCAAAGCATTCGATAAGGTACCACATAAGAGATTGTTATCTAAGCTTGAGACGCTAGGATGTGTCAGAGGGAGTTTGCTGAAATGGATGGAGAGCTATTTAACGGATAGGGAAATGAGGACCAACATTAGAGGAACTTACTCATCGTGGCAGAAAGTTGAGAGTGGTGTGCCGCAGGGATGTGTGTTGGCACCTCTCATGTTCCTTATGTATGTGAATGACCTGCCGATAGGCATAAACTCCTACATGTCAATGTTTGCAGATGACGTAAAAATTATGAGACAAATAACAAATAAAAGTAGTTGTGAGGAGCTGCAAGGGGATTTAGATAAAATATACGAATGGAGCACCAAGTGGAAAATGAAATTTAATATAAGTAAATGCCATGTGTTAAATATGGGAAGAAGTGTGAATAGACCAAATTGGGAGTACAGGATGGGAGATAATATAATTAGCAAGGCCGAAAAAGAAAAGGATTTAGGGTTGATTATACAAGATAATTTGTCGCCAGAGAAACATATTAACAGGCTCTTTAGCGGAATGTATGCAATGGCCGGGAATATGAAAGTTGCTCTGAACTACTTGGATGAGACCATGGTAGCGAAAATTATGAAGAATATGATTAGACCAAGATTGGAGTATGCAGCAGTGGTGTGGTCCCCGCATCTAAAGAAGCATATTCACAAGTTAGAAAGAATCCAGAGAGCAGTTACTAGATTGGTTCCAAGTCTCAGAGAACTGCCATATGAAGGGAGGCTAGACAAATTAAATCTACCGAGTCTAAAAGAGAGGAGAGAGAGGGGAGACATGATAATGATGTACAAATGCACCCGGGGGCTGGAGAGGCTGGATAGGGAGGATATATTAATTATGGATACAGGAATAACTAGAGGCCACAGCTACAAAGTAAAAAGACCTACCTGCAAGAACGATATCAGGAAGTTTAGCTTCCCCTATAGATGTATTGATAAATGGAATGGGCTGGAGGAGGAGGTGGTAGGGGCAAGGAACATCCATATTTTCAAGAAAAAATTGGATAAAAAGTAGACCGAGAGACGGGACAACACGAGCTTAGCTCAACTCCTGTAAACTACAATTAGGTAAATACAATTAGGTAAATACACTAACGGTACCGGGCGAAGTCTCAGTTTTGGATAAGGTCGACTCTTATGTGACTCACTTGTGTTGCAAAACGGCGGGAGAGAAATTTGCGCGAAAAATACCCGATAAATTATGAAAATAAGAGGAAACATTGGTGATAATTGAGGAGGGGGGGGAAGCAGGGGAAGAGGGGGTTGAGAAACATATGGGTGAGTGGTAGGAAGTACTAGAGGGGAATTATCTCACTCAATAACATATTTCTTTGTTTTGAGAGTCCCTGTGGCATTTTTGAAGGTTTTTTGGGATGGATGTAGACTCCGGGCGTACGGTCGTCATGTTTACATAGGGCGATCGCCGCGGTTAACTTCGCGTCTATTTTGACGGTGATTTTTTCGGTTATTTGCCCCCTACTGGCAATATATATTATGATGATGACAATATGTCATGAGGGGGTGAGGGGGGGCTTTGCATATTATTGTATCCAATGACATTCAAAATAGACGGGAACATGATTGTGTGCGCGCACGGATTGCGTCCTCTGCGGTTGGTTCTGGTGGGGTGCCCCGAGGCCACTAGGTTCCACCCCATTTAAGTTCTTGGGATGGCCTTTGGGTGACAACTGCCCGGGGTTGCCTGGAGCTGGATACCTGGGGATAGTGACCTCCAACGTTGGCAAAAAAATACCAATCATGACTAAAAACAACTACCAAAGAAAACGTAAGTCTGTTGATATAAAATCGCAAAAGGACACTGCCGCAGATTCTTCCCCCAAGTTTAGGTTCGGAAGTGTGAATGTGGGTACTATGAAAGGAAAGACAGGTGAGATTGCGGAGATGCTAGAGAGACGACGAGTTGATGTATGTTGTGCCCAGGAAACCCGGTGGAAAGGGGGGAGTGCGAGGTGGATTACGGGTAAAAACGAACGCTTTAAGTTTATATGGAAGGGAAATGAACATGGTACGGGAGGGGTGGGTTTCCTGGTGGCAGAGAGGTGGGCAGATTGTGTTATAGAAGTAAAAAGGTTTAATGAAAGACTGATTTTACTAAGAATCAAAGTCGGGGTGAGAGTCATAGATGTTATATCAGCATATGCCCCCCAAGCAGGCTTAGCTAGAGATGTCAAAGAACGGTTCTGGAATGAATTATTAGGGGTGGTTGTCGGATGCAAGGAAGGGGAGGCAGTAATTGTGGGAGGGGACTTGAATGGACATGTCGGGGCAGGTGTCGATGGATATGAGGGCGTGCACGGAGGACAGGGTAATGGCCGTAGGAACCTGGGAGGCGAACACATACTGGAGCACTGTACTGCCACAGGGATGGTGGTGTGTAATACTATGTTTAGGAAGAGGATGAGCCATCTGATAACATATGAATCAGGTGGCTCCAGTAGCCAGATAGACTACTTCCTTATCAGCAAATCTGACAGGAAGTGGGTTAGAGACGTTAAGATCATACCAGGTGAAGAATGCATCCCCCAACACAAGCTTCTAGTATGTGATATGTGCCTAGGTAGAGTCCCTGTCAGAAAGAAAGTTCATT
The DNA here is from genome assembly GCA_032716605.1 of Paralithodes platypus. Taxonomy (NCBI): domain Eukaryota; kingdom Metazoa; phylum Arthropoda; class Malacostraca; order Decapoda; family Lithodidae; genus Paralithodes; species Paralithodes platypus. The sequence goes on from CM064483.1 coordinate 3,482,168, forward strand.
TGCCAAAAAGGAAAGTATGGTTGTTGGAAAAAGAGGAGTACAGAGATAGATTCCACAACAAAATGATGGAACTCGAAAGGAGAATGGGCGTTAGGCCAGATGTTGATAGCAAAAGGAACTTTATAGAGCGCAGCCTTCTCGATACCACAGACAAAGTCTGTGGCAAAACAAAGGGGCCACCTAGACATAAGTTCTCCTGGTGGTGGAACAATGATGTCGAAGCGGCAGTCAGAGAGAAGAGATCCACCTAGACATAAGTTCTCCTGGTGGTGGAACAATGATGTCGAAGCGGCAGTCAGAGAGAAGAAGAGATGTTTCAAAGTATGGAAGGAAGGTGGCAGCAAGGAAGAATACCTGTCCGCCAAATGAAATGCTAGAAGAGAGGTCTACAGGGCAAAGAAAACCATACAGGATAGCGTAATAGAACAAGTTTGCAGCACTAATAATACCAATGGAGTTTATAAATTAGCTAAGAATGTAAGGGACAGTAGCCAGGACGTCGTGGGTGTAAGATGCATAAATAATGACAGTGGCACGACTGTTTACACAGAAAAAGAAATCAGAGAGGCGTGGAAGGAGCATTATGAAAGACTGCTTAATGTGGAGTTTGAATGGAACAGGGAACAGCTCAGCACTGTAGTCCCAGTACAAGGCCCTCCGCCTTTGATAGGGTACGACGCTGTTAAAAGTGCTATAGATAAAATGAAGTCAGGAAAAGCCGCTGGGAGCTCCGGCATTGTCGCTGAGATGCTAAAAGCAGCTGGAGATACTGGGGTAAAATTGGTCACAGAGTTGATTAATGCTATCATAAAGGAGGAAAAAGTTCCCTATGCTTGGCAGGAAAGTGTTATAGTAAATATATATAAAGGCAAGGGTGACTCCTTAGACAGGGGAAATTATCGGGGTTTGAAAATGCTCGATCAAGTCATGAAAGTCAGCGAAAGGGTCTTTGAATGCATGATCAGGGAAAGTGTTGCTATCAGCGACATGCAGTTTGGATTTATGCCGGGACGTGGCACAACTGATGCTATCTTCACTCTTAGGCAAATGCAAGAGAGGTACCTAGAGAAAAACAGGGAGTTATACCTAGTTTTTGTAGATCTGGAGAAGGCCTTCGACCGGGTGCCCAGGGAGGTAGTGCAGTGGGCTATGAGAAAACTTGGAGTAGAAGAGTGGTTGGTGCGTGTGATAATGAGAATGTATGAGGGGTCACAGGCAGCAGTTAGAGTAAACGGGGGCCTGAGTGAAGAGTTCTCAGTGAAAGTTGGAGTTCACCAAGGCTCAGTTCTGAGCCCATTACTGTTTTAGTCTTGGAGGCTCTGTCAAGGGAATTTAGGACAGGACTCCCATGGGAGATGTTATATGCAGATGATCTAGTTCTTATCGCAGATAGTGCACAGGAAGCAGAGGCAAAGTTCAAAAGATGGAGGGAAGGTATGGCAAATATGGGTCTAAGAGTTAACATAGATAAAACAAAGGTCATGATTAGTGGAGTAGGGCGTGGAGCTATGGAAAGAAGCGGCGACTATCCATGCGCAGTATGTGGGAAGGGGGTGGGATGTAATTCAATTCAATGTTGTGTCTGTAGTGACTGGGTACACAAGAGATGTAGTGGACCTAGAGGACCTTTGACAAGAATCATAGACTTTGAATGTGCAGTGGGCAAGGGAGATCTTGTATTAAATGACCCGCCTGTCAGTGTTGATTTCGACAGTGTAACGCTGGAGTGTGGGAAAAAGTTCTGTTACCTGGGCGATACAGTTTCCGCTGGAGGTGGCGCTGAAGCTAGCTCCATTGCTAGAGTCAGAAGTGGCTGGGGAAAGTTTAGAGAGCTGTTGCCACTCCTGACCATGAGAGGGCTCCCACCCCACCTTAACCCTTCAAACTCGGATGGTACACGTGTGTACCATTAAGTTTTGCCCCGAGGAACCCGGGTGGTACAACATTGTACCATTGCTTGAAAGCCTGTGAGCTTCGTGTGCGAGGCGTCGGTCTGACGCATGTAAACAACAGCCGGCTGGACCGACGCCCCGCATCTCCGGCCACAAGAAGGAGAGCGTCGCTTGTTCGTGTGTGCCTGTATGTTGTTGTTAAGTATCGAAAAGTAGTGTAAAGTGGCTGTTTTGGCCATAAAGTTATCTCCAATGAAATCATCATCACAAATCAAGCACTTGACTTAGAGAGCTCTACTTAACGCCATTCTACAGGTAAATAACACAGCTACGCTTGGGGATGCGCGGGAATGCGGGAAGCAGTCAGCATAACAATGATACGGTAGCCTAGCCTAGACGTTTTTCGGCCAAAACACCGGATTTCGGGGAATATTTATGTAATGCGTAGCCGGGGCGGGAGGGTTAAAGGGAAGGTGTATACCTCGTGTGTTAGGAGCGCGATGACCTATGCCTCTGAGACGTGGCCGGTTAAAGCGGAGGATGTCAATAGAATGGAACGAAATGAGAAGAGAATGGTGAGATGGATGTGTGGGGTTAATCTTAGGGACAGTGTATCGAGCGAGGAATTGAGAAGGCGTCTGGGCATTAGGAGTATCAGTGAAGTGATGCGCACGAGCCGACTTGGTTGGTTTGGACATGTGGAGAGAATGGATGATCAGAACTGGGTGAAGAAATGCCGGACAGTGAACTTGGGGGGAGCTGCGCGTAGGGGTGGACCTAGAATGACGTGGGCTCGGGTACTCCGGTCCGATCTCAAAATAAAGAACTTGACAACACAAGCGGCCCTTGACAGGACCGCCTGGAAAGCTGCCATTTAGGACGTGAGACTGTAACCACAACTTCTGTGGACAAACGGTCTTTAAACTTGTATGTATGTATGTATGTATATATGATTGCAAAGGTCCGACGCCTCCCCCGCCGTTATGTTCACATTTGTCAATCGCCGGGGTTAAGTTCGCGTCTATTTTAACGGCGATTTTTTCGGTAATTTGCCCCCTGCTGGCAATATATATGACGATGACAATATGTCATGGGGGGGTGAGGGGGGGGCAAAGCCCGCCTCAACATATTATTGTATCCAAAGGCAGTCAAAATAGACGGGAACATGATGGCAAAGGTCCGACGCCACTACGCGTAGTTTCTTACAGTTTCTTACAGTAGATCCTCTGGAAATAGGCAAACTAGGCCTGTGTATCCAGCTCAGTACCAGTACTTGCACTGCTGCGGTCGTTCACGGTGTTGGCGGTAGCAGACGCAACATTTTTACTATTCTGTATTTTTGCTTTATAATCAAACTTCAAATCTTGTCTTCCCCATGCTTTATCAAGATTACTTTCAAACTCCCTTATTGATTCGGAATCGATTACATACTGGGGCAGTGCATTCCACTCATTTACCACTCTATCACAAAATGAGTTCTTTGCCTTCTCAAGCCTATTTCTTTCTTTGTAAATTTTCTTAGAGTGTCCTCTCGTTCTTGTTCCCTCCCGCATCAAGAAGATACCTTCACACACATCCTCATCTTTCCTGACACTATCTTAAAAGTCTCTATCATATCCCCTCTCTTTCTCCTATATGCCAGTGTCGGAAGCCCCAGTGTCCTCAACTTCTGCTCATAGCCCACGTTCTTCAACGTTGGTACTAGCTTGCTAGCTCTCCTCTGCACTTTCTCCACTGCTTCTATATCCTTTACCATATATGGAGCCCACACCTGGTTCGCATATTCCAGGTGTGGCCTAACCAGCGCTGTATAGAGATTCCTGAAGATTTCTTCGTCAAGTGACACAAATGTCCTCCTTATCAGCCCTACAATTCTATTGGCTTTGTTTATCTTTTCCGCTAAATGTTCTGAGAAATTTAACTTATTGTCTATCACTACTCCTATATCCTTTTCTGCATTCACTTCCTCCATCGCTTCATACATACTGTATCCTACCTTGTCTATCTTGCTTGTCCCAATCCGCATGTACTTGCATTTTTTTGGATGAAAAGGCATTAACCCGGGAACTGCGGGAAGACTCTTAAGAGTCAGAGAAAAAAAAATCAACTTTAAATATCAATTTTTTTTGTTTTTTTGCCCCTGGGCCATGCAAAATATCACTCCTCTACCTCCCCTCCTTCCCCACTTTCCTCCCCTCCTTCAGTTATCACCTATTTTCCCTGTTATTCCCTTATTCTGAGGTATATTTTCGTGCTAACATTAGCGAGTTGCAAGCAGGGCATTGTCATCTCTGTTAGCAAGCGAGTGCGAGAGAGAGAGAGTATCGATCGACTGTGTCTCAGTGGCCTTGAGGGAAATTGGCGGGAAAGCAGGTTGCCTCACCCATACATTATATAACTCGCGGCCTGTATCTCCGATTTTGACCATCCAAACGCTGTTTTCACTCGTTTTATTGTTGTTTCAGGTTAATACCTTTATAATCAACCCATAATAGGCGCGTATGGATAAGTATTAATGCTATTTATGGTAAAATGAATATTTTAGTGATGGAAACAGCTCAAATACGTCAGCACAGGCGGACGTTTCTAATTACCCCCATGCGCACTTCTTAGGTTAACCAATGCTCAGACCATCCCTTCATGCCCTCCACATCTCCTTGAAGCAAAGCCCACATCTTCCTTACTCCTCACTCTTCTATACAGCTTAGTGTCATCCGCATACAGGTATACCTCACTTCCATTAGTTATAACTTCAGGTAAGTCGTTGATAAATATAACGAACAGTAGTGGTCCCAACACAGATCCCTGAGGTACCCCACTTGTAATTTCCCTCCACCCCGAGCCTATTCCATTCACCAGTACCCTCTGTCTCCGATCTTTCAGGAAGGCTTCTATCCATTTCACACATTTCTCCCCTATATTACAGCTTCTAACTTTCTCTATTAACCTTTTATGTGGGACCTTATCGAAGGCCTTCATAAAATCGCAATATACCACGTCTATTACATCACCATACTCTAGAATTTGCATCCAATCATGTACCACCTTAATTAGCTGTAGTACCGTCGACCTCCCCGGCAAGAATCCGAACTGTCTCCCACTGAAAAGTTGGTTTGATTTCATATGCTCCACTAAAGGTTAATAGAGAAAGTTAGAAGCTATAATATAGGGGAGAAATGTGTGAAATGGATAGAAGCCTTCCTGAAAGATCGGAGACAAAGGGTACTGGTGAATGGAATAGGCTCGGGGTGGAGGGAAATTACAAGTGGGGTACCTCAGGGATCTGTGTTGGGACCACTGCTGTTCGTTATATTTATCAACGACTTGCCTGAAGTTATAACTAATGGAAGTGAGGTATACCTGTATGCGGATGACACTAAGCTGTATAGAAGAGTGAGGAGTAAGGAAGATATGGGTTTGCTTCAAGGAGATGTGGAGGACATGAAGGGATGGTCTGAGCATTGGTTAATGCCTTTTCATCCAAAAAAATGCAAGTACCTGTACATGCGGATTGGGACCAGCAAGATAGACAAGGTAGGATACAGTATGGATGAAGCGATGGAGGAAGTGAATGCAGAAAAGGATATAGGAGTAGTGATAGACAATAAGTTAAATTTCTCAGAACATTTAGCGGAAAAGATAAACAAAGCCAATAGAATTGTAGGGCTGATAAGGAGGACATTTGTGTCACTTGACGAAGAAATCTTCAGGAATCTCTATACAGCGCTGGTTAGGCCGCACCTGGAATATGCGAACCAGGTGTGGGCTCCATATATGGTAAAGGATATAGAAGCAGTGGAGAAAGTGCAGAGGAGAGCTAGCAAGCTGGTACCAACGTTGAAGAACGCGGGCTATGAGCAGAGGTTGAGGACACTGGGGCTTCCGACACTGGCATATAGGAGAAAGAGAGGGGATATGATAGAGACTTTTAAGATAGTGTCAGGAAAGTATGATGAGGATGTGTGTGAAGGTATCTTCTTGATGCGGGAGGGAACAAGAACGAGAGGACACTCTAAGAAAATTTACAAAGAAAGAAATAGGCTTGAGAAGGCAAAGAACTCATTTTGTGATAGAGTGGTAAATGAGTGGAACGCACTGCCCCAGTATGTAGTCGATTCCGAATCAATAAGGGAGTTTGAAAGTAATCTTGATAAAGCATGGGGAAGACAAGATTTGAAGTTTGATTATAAAACAAAAATACAGAATAGTAAAAATGTTGCGTCTTCTACCGCCGCCGCCAACACCATGAACGACCGCAGCAGTGCAAGTACTGGTACTGAGCTGGATACACAGGCCTAGTTTGCCTTTTTCCAGAGGATCTACTGTAAGAAACTGTAAGATTATTCCTTCTCTAATTACCGTTTCCATTAGTTTACACACAACACTTGTCAAACTGACTGGTCTATAATTTCCTGGGTCATTTCTCTTTCCCTTCTTAAATATAGCTGTTATGTTCGCATCTCTCCAGTCCATCGGGATTTGTCCTGTATTAAACGATACCTCAAATAAAATTTTCAATGGCTCTACCAACATCTCACCGCCTTCCTTTATGATTCTTGGGTGTATCCCATCTGGTCCCGGGGACTTACTTCTGTTCATTTTTTCTATAGCCCTTCTTATTCTAGCATGGGAAAACTCTATTAGTTCTAGTGCCGGTGCCTGTTTGATGGGAATAGTAGGCACTGCATCATCCGACTCCACTGTTAGTACCCCCCCCCAAAAGTATTTCCCCAGCACCTCTGCTTTCTCCTTATCAGTCTCCACTCTACTCCCATCATCCAACACCCCAACCAGCTCTGGGAACTAGTGTAACTAGTGTAGTGTAAACTAGGCTGGCAGTACGCCCGAACTCCACATTCTACCCGGTTTTTTTCATGGTCTTGCTTCTGCAAGGATTATCGCATTTGCTATACAAATACTTCCGTGAGGCTTATCGCACTTTTCGGGTTAATATACCACCAAAAATCGTTGTTTGCAGTTTGTTTCCAAAAATGGGTTGTTACATACACATACGGAAGTAAGTTAAACCGAAATAGGCTAGCCTAATTTAACCTGAAGTTACATATAAAATCCTAATTACCTAACCCAACACAAACTGCCCCCCAAAAAGGTGATTTGGAAGAAATTAAAAGGCATATCATACAATACAAATGGTTGCCATGGCAACAATTGTACACATGCTCCTATAAAGTAAACAAATACCTAGGCTATATTCGGTGACTGGACGACTCGGCCCATGGGACAACTCGGCTCTGACAGCTCGGCCCACTTTTGGACAACTCGGCCACAACGGCGAGACAGCTCGGCCCCATGTTATGCTATGGTTAGGTTAGGTTAGGTTAGGTTAGGTTAGATAGGGACATAGTGATTCCAAAATGATCAATACGAGAAATAAAAGTTAATGAATTGTCACTTGTTTGATGAAACAAAAAGATAGATACATAAATAGATAGGGACATAGTGATTCCAAAATGATCAATATAGCCATCTATATCGTTTTTATGTTGTCGAAGCAAATAAGGGTTGTGAAAGGCCGAGTTGTCTCGCACAAGCTAAGGCTGATGAAGAGAATGGAAAGTTGTCTGAAGAGCAAAAGAAGATTTTTTTTTGGAGAATAAGGGAAGGGCAAGTAAGGAAGTGGTACATCAGGAGCCACCAAGAACCGAAAGTAAGAGGAGTGATAGGGAAAGAGACAGAGAGACAAGTACGAAGTCAAAGCAAGGAGACGGAGCGAGAGATAATGCAGGGAGCAGGGGACCGGAGAGAGAGTCAGGATGTGGTGGAGGTGGAACAGAGGGAGAGAGAGAGGGGGGAGAGAGAGGGGGAGGGAGGAGAATAGAATTAGCAGGGGAGGTGGAACTGGGTCAGGGAAGGGAAGGAGGAGGAGGTGAACCTGGTAGGAGGCAGAGAGGGAAGAGAAACAAGGAGGTGGATTCAAATATACTGTGCTACTACACTAATATAGATGGAATAAACAGTAAAAAGGTAGAGTTAGATGATATATTAAGAAAATATCAATCACAGATAGTCTGTTTGACGGAGACAAAGCTGAACCAGGACTTTGACAGCAACAGTGTTTAGTGAAGGATATAATATATGGAGATATGATAGGAAGGGTAAAAGGGGAGGTGGAGTGGCAGTATTAGTTAAGAACCCTATGACAGCAAAGCACGTGGAGTTAAATAATGACAAGGCAGAAATAATGGCAGTTGAACTCAATGATATAGAAGGAAAAAAGCTAGACATAGCAGTAGCTTACATGCCACCAAAGACCAGAGCATGGAGGGAGTTGGAGTTTGAGGAGATGGTAGAGGATATGATTCAGTCGTTGAGAAGATTGCTTTTAAGGAAGAATCGATTGATCTTGGTAGGAGATTTCAACTGTAGTGAGGTTGATTGGGAATCGGGAGATGCAGGGCCAAATCAGAGATCTTGGGGAAGTCGGCTAGTGGAGTTGGTTACGGAAAATGTACTTGCACAACATGTGAAGGAAAATACAAGAATGAGGGGTAATAACGAACCTTCTAAACTCGATCTGATTTTTACAAAAGATCCTCACGAAATTAGTGATATAAACTATCTATGTCCTGTAGGTAAAAGTGATCACCTATTACTAAAATGGAAGTTGACCTCGAGTAATGCCAATAGATTAGACAATAGCTACATAAATGACAGATTAAATTATAGTAAAGCTGATTATGTATCCTTGAAAAGATATTTAGAGGGAGTAGAGTGGGATCTTATTTTTAAGGAACAGGACGTACAAGGTAAATATAGTAGATTCCTCGAAATTTATAGAGTAGGAACCAATCTGTTTGTCCCAAGATATAAAACTGGAAATTTTACTAAGCAGAAAGATTGGTTTAATTTGAAATGCAAAAGAGCTTTGGGTAGGCGTGATGCAGCTTGGGCTAGATTAAGAAGAAGGAACACTGAGAGTAATCGGAATAAATATAAACAGGAGAGGAATAGATATGTTAACATAATTAGGCAAGTTAAAATGAACTATGAGAAGAACATAGTAAATAAATGTGAAAGTGACCCTAGATTATTTTATAAATATATAAACAGTAAGTTGAAGGTAAAGAAACAAATTACTAAATTAAGAGTTGATGCTAGGACGTATGAAAATGTATCGGACATGTGTGAGGTAATGAATAACAAATTGGGGTCAGTTTTTACTAGAGAGGAAGGTTTTGACGAACCACAGGCGGGAGTACTGGAGAGTGGTCTTAGTAAGATTGAAATAACTAGAGATGAGCTGTTATCTGCGATGAGAGGACTTGAAGTAAGGAAAGCTATGGGACCGGATGAAGTGTCTGCCTGGGTTTTAAAGGAGTGTGCAGAGCAATTAGTGGAGCCAGTGAGGGACATAATTCAAGCTTCCTTAGATAAAGGACAGGTTCCTGTTGAATGGAAAAGAGCTAATATCATCCCGATATACAAGAATGGAAACCCTGAGGACCCTCTAAACTATAGACCAGTTTCACTTACTAGTATTATATGCAAGATTTGTGAAAAGCTAATTAGGAAGAGATGGATGAAAATGTTGGAGAGAAAGAAGATAATAACCCCAAAGCAATTTGGATTCAGAGAAGGGACATCTTGTGTTACCAGTTTGCTATGTTATTACAGTAGGGTGATAGATGTACTCCAAGAAAGAGGCGGATGGGTGGACTGCGTCTACTTAGACCTTTCCAAAGCATTCGATAAGGTACCACATAAGAGATTGTTATCTAAGCTTGAGACGCTAGGATGTGTAGGGGGAGTTTGCTGAAATGGATGGAGAGCTATCTAACAGATAGGGAAATGAGGACCAACATTAGAGGAACTTACTCATCGTGGCGGAAAGTTGAGAGTGGTGTGCCGCAGGGATCTGTGTTGGCACCTCTCATGTTCCTTATGTACGTGAATGACCTGCCGATAGGCATAAATTCCTACATGTCAATGTTTGCAGACGACGTAAAAATTATGAGACAAATAACAAATAAAAGTAGTTGTGAGGAGCTGCAAGGGGATTTAGATAAAATATATGAATGGAGCACCAAGTGGAAAATGAAATTTAATATAAGTAAATGCCATGTGTTAAATATGGGAAGAAGTGTGAATAGACCAAATTGGGAGTACAGGATGGGAGATAATATAATTAGCAAGGCCGAGAAAGAAAAGGATTTAGGGTTGATTATACAAGATAATTTGTCGCCAGAGAAACATATTAACAAGCTCTTTAGCGGAATGTATGCAATGGCCGGGAATATGAAAGTTGCTCTGAACTACTGGGATGAGACCATGGTAGCGAAAATTATGAAGAGTATGATTAGACCAAGATTGGAGTATGCAGCAGTGGTGTGGTCCCCGCATCTAAAGAAGCATATTCACAAGTTAGAAAGAATCCAGAGAGCAGTTACTAGATTGGTTCCAAGTCTCAGAGAACTACCATATGAAGGGAGGCTAGACAAAATAAATCTACCAAGTTTAAAAGAGAGGAGAGAGAGGGGAGACATGATAATGATGTACAAATGCACCCGGGGGCTGGAGAGGCTGGATAGGGAGGATATGTTAATTATGGATACAGGAATAACTAGAGGCCACAGCTACAAAGTAAAAAGACCTACCTGCAAGAACGATATCAGGAATTTTAGCTTCCCCTACAGATGTATTGACAAATGGAATGGGCTGGAGGAGGAGGTGGTAGGGGCAAGGAACATCCATATTTTCAAGAAAAAATTGGATAAAAAGTAGACTGAGAGACGGGACAACACAAGCTTAGCTCAACTCCTGTAAACTACAATTAGGTAAATACAATTAGGTAAATACACTGGGCCGAGCTGTCTCGGTTTTACTGGGCCGAGCTATCTCGCCGTGGGCCGAGCTGTCCCGTGGGCCGAGTAGTCTAGCATTTCTGTATTCATAACCAGATTTACCATTTGACACTTGTTCAAGTTGACTGAAAGATACATCTGGGAAAATCCTTTCGGTTAGGGTTTCGACAGTATTTGTTACCAAGCGCCTTGCATTTCCATGAAGTCTAGACATCCTTGCTGAAGATGGAGGTGGGTTTGGGGGGATCAAAAATAGGCTGTGGCACCTTCTGGAACACAAAACAGTATTATATTAGTACATATTCTTCGTTATCATATTTGATATATAGTTATAATATCTCTTCATCTCTGGATACAGGGGGTATCACACTGGGCCAATTCTCGCCATTCTACCGCAAAAAAAGGAGCTACCGCCATTCTCCGACACAAATTTCACCGTTTAACGGAGCTAGATGCTTCCCGCACTGGGTGGGAAGCTCCATCTTTTGACGGAGGTAGATTGTCAGCCTCTTTACAGCTCGAATTGGTTGTGTAGCAGGAGGAACTGTTTTTCAGATGCCTATTTACTAAGAATCATTGAACAATATATTTAACCTAGCCTATAGCCTAACCTAGTATATTAGTGGACTATTTATGAATGTAAAATGTAAAAATATATTGTAACATTACCAAATTATTGAGATAAATACTCTGGCTAGTAGTCCGTAGAGATCACCAGCAGTCTACAAGAAACTGAAATAGGCCTAGGTAATAATATAGTCAATATCATTAGATTTAAGGACAAAAATTATACCACCGGGGAGGTGTGCCCCTCAGAGTGCGGATCACTTCTCGAACCCCCCTCCCTAAAACTATCAAAGTTGCCACTTTCCAGCGCACCGTCACCCCCTACACCCCTCAGCTGCAGGCAGTGCAAAAGATGGGGCCACATGACCAAAAACTGCCGAGCAACATCGATCCGTTGCGCCAACTGCGGATTTGTTTTTATTTTAATACCACGAATTTTCAGTTTTTTTATAAAAAAAAAAAATCATTTGCATCAATATATAGCATTTGTAATTACAGTAATTAGCAATCTCAGGAAAACGTATTTTCCCCATTAGGCCTATCGATCGATGATGAGACACGCCCACTGATAGTGATTTGAAGACATTAGCCTAACCTAACAACCTTACCTAACCTAACCTAGTATTATGGGTGGGGGCTGCCGCCACCACACCCCCGCTGGTTGAGTACTAATCCCTTAGTAAATAAAAACAAAAACAAAATTTGGCTGTCGATTATACGAAGGTGAAAGAAAAGTCGATGAAGTCTACGGTGTTTACTTTGCAATCTTCAGCGTTGATTGTACTGTACATTGATAACGGGAAAGTACCATATTGACAACCTTGTTACGAAAATTAAATTTTAGTATCGTACTTTTATATTAGGTTTTTCCGAGGGTTTAACACATTTTCATATGATCTTTAGAGCTATCGATAACTGGAAGTACCGTATTGACAACCTTGTTACGAAAAAGACATTTTAGGCTAGTACCATACTTTTTTATTAGGTTTTGCCGAGGGTTAAAACAAATTTTCTTATGATCTTTAGAGCATATAGATTCAATATTTATCTTCAAATATATCAACAAAATTTGTGGTATTAAAATAACATTGAACCCAAATGCACTCAACATCCAACCAGTGAATGCATGAACACAGAATTCAGATGTCCAAACTGCAACAGAGTCCACCCATCCACCTCAAACACCTGCCCAGAATTTTTAAAAGCAAAACACCAAAATAATCCGCAGGGAACCAGTACTGCAAATCAAATCCAGGAACAAGTTGCATCAGTACCACTAGCAACGGAACAAGGTGCATCAGTGCAAACTGTGCAACCAGAATACCGTCCGCTAGTAAGAAACAAACCTAGCCCTCAACGTCACGAGGCCCAGCACATCATAAGAACATAAGAATATGGGAGTCTGCAAAAGCCGATCGGCCCATACAAGGCAGATCCCTGTCACACCCAACCCCAATTACAAGGCCCAATTATAGGCACAACTCACTAATACCTTGAGTACTGACCCCACCAAAACGGTCAGAGATTAATACAAGATAACGGGGGTCTGCTGAGCGCCGATTGGCCCACACTGGTAGATCCCCCTCACACCGAACCCATCTCGTCCATATGCCTATCTAATTTTATCTTAAAGCTCCCTATCGTTCTTGATCCCACTATATCACTTGGTAGCCTATTCCACCCATCTAAAACTCTGTTACCAAACCAATATTTGCCTATATCTTTTCTGAAACTAAATTTATCTAATTTATAACCATTTGTTCGAGTTCTTTCGCTATCACTGAGCTTCAGTACATTTTTCATGTCTCCTTTATTTACCCCACTGAACCACTTGAACACTTCTATCATATCCCCTCTAACTCTGCGTCTTTCTAACGAATGTAAGCCTAATTTTTTCAACCTTTTTTCATATGGTAGATTTCTAATTATGAATCATTTTTGTCATTCTTCACTGTACTCTCTCCAAGGAATCTATATCCATTCTTAATAAGGACACCAAATTGGACAGCATAATCCATATGAGGTCTCACTAATGACAAGTAAAGTTTCAAGATAACATCGGCAGTTGTTACTCACACTCCTTGAGATGAACCCAGAATCCTGTTTGCCTTGTTACGTACGCTTATAGGGGAGAGCGGTTCGGACATTTTTTTTTTTTATATATTTGTAGAATTCAGGTTTAAGCAGTAGTATAATCTAGTTGATGTTAAAATGTGCTTCGTTGTTTGTTTCTTTAGCCTAATTATTTCAAACCCTTAGCTCTTTTCAGTTTTGAGCTATAGTTCCCGAAACACAAGTTTCTAAATCGTCCGAACCTTCCCTACCAGTGGTGATGGTTCGGTCAGAAGGGTGGGGGGATGGTTCGGTCACGTATATTAACCTAAGAAGTGCGCATGGGGTACCGTATGAGACACCACACTCCTGTGCTGACGTATTTGAGCTGTTCCCATCACTAACATCGTTAGTTTACCATAAATAGCATTAACCCTTCAACCCCGGGTGGTACACGTGTGTACCATTATGTTTTGCCCCCAGGAACCCGGGTGGTACAACATTGTACCATTGCTTGAAAGCCTGTGAGCTACGTGTGCGAGGCGTCGGTCCGACGCATGTAAACAACAGCCGGCTGGACCGACGCCCCGCATCTCCGGCCACAAGAAGGAGAGCGTCGCTTGTTCGTGTGTGCCTGTATGTTGTTGTTAAGTATCGAAAAGTAGTGTAAAGTGGCTGTTTTGGCCATAAAGTTATCTCCAATGAAATCATCATCACAAATCAAGCACTTGACTTAGAGAGCTCTACTTAACGCCATTCTACAGGTAAATAACACAGCTACGCTTGGGGATGCGCGGGAATGCGGGAAGCAGTCAGCATAACAATGATACGGTAGCCTAGCCTAGACGTTTTTCGGCCAAAACACCCGGATTTTGGGGAATATTTATGTAATGCGTAGCCGGGGCGGGAGGGTTAACCCTCTCACCACGGAAGGGCTCTTGAACGCCCATAAAAAAGCATATAACAGGTACCCGGAAGGCCTCTTGAACGCCCAGTGGTTGAAAGCCTGTGAGCTTCGTGTGCGAGGCGTCGGTCCGACGCATGTAAACAACAGCCGGCTGGACCGACGCCCCGCATCTCCGGCCACAAGAAGGAGAGCGTCGCTTGTTCGTGTGTGCCTGTATGTTGTTGTTAAGTATCGAAAAGTGGTGTAAAGTGGCTGTTTTGGCCATAAAGTTATCTCCAATGAAATCATCATCACAGCTCAACCAGTTGACTTAGAGAGCTCTACTTAATGCCATTCTACAGGTAAATAACACAGCTACGCTTGGGGATGCGCGGGAATGCGGGAAGCAGTCTGATTAACGAATATACGGTAGCCTAGCCTAGACGTTTTTCGGCCAAAACACCCGGGTTTCGAGGAATATATATATAATACATAGCCGGGGCTGGAGGGTTAATACTTATCCATATGCGCCTATTATAGGTTGATTATAAAGGTATTAACCTGTTACATCAATAAAACAAGTGGAAACAGTGTTTGGATGGTCAAAATCGGCGATACAGGCCGGGAGTTACATAATGTATGGCTGAGGCAACCCCCCTCCCCTCCTCTCCTCCCCTTGTCTGGAGAGACACTGTTACGCAATAGTCTCTCTCTCGCTCTTTCCCACTGGTAACAGTGATGACAACGCCCTGCTACCAACTCGCTAATGTTAGCACGAAAATAGACCACAGAATAAGGGAATAACAGGGAAAATAGGTGATAACTGAAGGAGGTGAGGAAAGTGGGGAAGGAGGGGAGGTGGAGGAGTGATATTTGGCATGGCCCAGGGGCAAAAAAAAATAAAAAAACAAAAAAAATAAAAAAAATAAAAAAAATTTGGGGGGTTTTAAATGGATTTTTTTCCCCCAGACTCTTAAGAGTCTTCCAGCAGTCGCCCGGGGAAACTCTTCAGAGTCTTCCAGCAGTTGCCGGGTTAATTGGCATAATCTTAAAATTATGTGAGTTGGATGTGCTAAAAACAAGAATTTGTTAGTAGTCTTGGCAAATCCAACGTCAAGGCTATTAACCTAATTGCAATGACGACTTGTCTATTTTGACTGCTATGTCGTCATTCCAACCGCGGTTAAAAAGAAAACGCCTAGAGTCTACTCCTTATCTTACTCTAGGAGACGTTGTACATTAACCAAAACTACCACCGAAGGTGAAAAAAGCATAGAAGAGAAGAAAAAGGGGTTTACCTTAGTTACCGCTTAAGGCCCATCCCGTGTTCCGTCATGTGCAGATCCCTGTCGAACGTGCGCATGAGCGACCCTCTCTTGTCATCATTTTTTCACGCGCTCCATTGAATGAAGTCGCTTTTGTTGTGCTCCTTTAATTCACCCTGTTTAGGTTCGTTTCGGCTTATCTGGCCTTCTTTTTTGTTAGACAGATGTTACGTGATCTAGGGCACACGTAAATGGGCTCCTAAGTGTGTATAATGGAGACGCGTGTGGAAATAGCCTACCGAAGGTACGGGGGCGCCTGGCGTTCCTCGTATATGTTTTTCATTCTTTCTCTTCATATTCTTTTTTCCTGTTAGTCTGGGCATAGTTTAGCTTTTAGCTTAATTTAGCCTAGCTCGTTTTCTCATTCAGGAATTGCTATGCACCTATGAGTTTTCATTTTTTCATAGCCTAGGTGTACCGTTGGTAAACAATCTGAGATTTCGTTGGTGGCGGTGCTGTTTGTAGAGTTTGTGTCGGCCGCATTATTAGCGTTATTCCCGAGTCCCCCCTTTCGAGTCCTTCACTGTGTCTCAAGGGCCTGGGCGACAGGTGGTTCGTGATACTCCAGGGGTACCCCACGGGGGCCCCTCTTTCACACCACAGGGTTTTTCGCCCCTGACACATTCTCTGCTCACGGCTAGGCCACCCTTTTTCTCACCAGTTTCATTTACTGGTTTTTGTTTTCTCTTCCTGTTTCACCTCCATCCTTTCATAGTCTTTTGCCCAATCCAGGGGTACCTCACGGGGGCCTCTGTTTGTGCGAAACCACCCTCCATGCCACTTCTCCTCATGGGCTTTGCTCTATCTCTGTGGGTTGGGTGGTTCCTGGGGGATATGCCTCCTCTCCCCTGGTGTGTCTTCCTTGCCTCTCCCTTTACCGGTTGAGTCAGGATAAATTCAAGGAAGACACTGCTCAGCTTGATGGCCATCATTGCTTGGAGTTCATAAGGAGATGACACATTTTTTGTGGCCTTTTTTGGTATTCCCTAGACGCTCCTCTCGCTTTTTTCGGCGCCGGACCATCTCGGCCGGTCGGGAGGGTGGTGTCGGTACGGTTATGCCTCCATTGGCCCGCAAATTTGCGGTAATAGTTGGCTTTCACTATTGACTTTTTTTATGTCATCTTGTTGCCTGATACTATATTGGTGTATGCACTTTACTGGTGTTATAGGCCCTGCATGTAAGATGTTGAGTGGTGGTTAACACTTTCTCCATCTTTGCAGGTTCTGCTAGTGCTCGGCCACCCTCCTCACCTACCTCTGTGCTCCCAGTTTAGGGTGAGTACGGATACCTGTTTGCATGTGTATTCCTGTTTCCCCATGCTCCTTCCCTGGTTCTTCTTGGACATTCTCTCCACTTACTCCTTCGACGTGCTGATTATGGTGTGTGTTCTTCTAGTGCAGGTAAGCTGCCTTGCTTTTGCCTTGGTTGTCGCTCCCCGTGCTTGGAGAGCCACAAGTCCTGCTTGCGCCACTCGCTCTGTGTGTCCTCTACGGCCTACCTCCCTGCTCTGTGTGGCACGTGTCTGGCCCTGGTGGATGTGCTGCACCATGGCCCTGGTTCCTCGGCGGCGGCTGTGGCCTCTGCTTCCCTTCCGTCGGTGTGGACGATGGTCTCCCGCCACATTAGGACTGTGGGCCACCGTTCCCCGGCCTTTGTTGCCGACCGCCCTGGGTATCCCTGACCCGACTGAAGGCCGTTCACCTGGCCCTCTCCCTGCTCGGGCCCTCTCCCCTGGGTCCCGCAGCCGGTCGTCCCATCGTCGGGGGGTTCTCCAGCTCCGTCCACGCTCTCGCTCGCCTCGTTGTCCGTCCTCTACTGCCCCTCGTCGTCCTCCTGATCGCCTTGAAGACGCCCATCGCCCTCGTCATGGTTCTCGCCCTGAGGCCGGGGTTAGCGGCTCTGCCCCTGTGCGCCCTCCCCTGGCCTCTACGGATAGGGGCTCTACTCCCTTCCGCCCGCTTCCCCAGCCCAGACGACTTCCTCTTACGTTGTCCTCTCCGCGCGCGGTTGTTCATGCTGTAGCTGGCCCTCTGCTCCCTCCTCCTACACTGTCCAGGAGGTTCCGCCTGGATGTCGTTGCTTCTCCTACTTCACCTGCTTCAGTGCCTATTCTTCCTTCACGGTCTCGTCCCACGGTGGAGGTCCCTCCCTCCTCCGCCTCGGTGTCGGGCCGCCCTGTTATCTCAGCCCCGGGGATCCTTGCTCTGTTTCCCCTCGCGGCTCCTTCTGGCCTCCTTTCACCCGGCCAGCCTTCCCACTCCCGTCGTCCTGCTCCTCCTCATTCTTCTCTTCCTGACCTTTACTTACCGTCTCGCCAGGGGGGTACCCCTCCTCTTGCCTCGGTGGGGTTTCGCGAGGTTTCGGGGTCCCCTTTCTCAGGAGCTGACGTGTCGCTGGAAGAGGGGGATGGTGATGTTTCCCCCTCGGCCATTCGTGATCGGGGACGAGTCCCTCAACGGCGACACAACCGTCGTCGCTCGCCTTCCTTGGGCCGCTATGCTGCTGGTTCGTGTCGTGGGTCTCGCTCCCGCTCACGCTCGCCCCTGCGGGCCGACCAATCTGGGGGGGGGGGGGTCGCCTCTCTCGGATCGATTGTCGGCTATGCAGGGTTGGGTTGTGTCACGCTTCGACGGGCGCTTGGAGTCGATGCAAGACTCCCTCTTCTCGCGCTTCTTGGACTCACCCTCAGCGCCTCACCCTACCTACCCCTGCTACGGTCCCCCTCCCTTCTGCAGGCCTACGCTCTGGTCAGACTTCAGCCACCCCTGACATCCTTCCGGCTGTTCAGTCCCTGGCTGTGTTGACGGGTCTGTCCTCCTATGGGACAGGTTTGTGCGACGCCGGTACGCCTGGCTTAGCCATCATGCTCGGTCACCCTCTCCCATTGGAGGCCTGGTTTGCTGAGGCCTTCGACTTCACACACCGATCCGTCGACGGCTCTCCTTCAGTCCCTCCCCCGGAGTCATCACTGATTTTGCCTCCTCTTGTGTCTGTCGGCGGGTTGGACGGCGCGTTCTGGTCCTGGATAAGCGCGCCCGTTCTTGAACTTTGTTCTATTGCTACCCCGTTCTTCTCTCACCCAGATCAGCCCTCTGTCGCCAAGGTTTTTCCCTTGCGACAGAGGGTGACGGACTTATTGTCTTGTCTTTAGGTTCCCTCCAGACGTCTGTTCACCACCTGCGGCTTTTCGAGGCGTCTGCGCCAGGCGATCTTCGCGAGGGTTTGGACCGCGTTCAGTGGGTCCACCTTCGGCTCGCGGTGTCTTTGGTTCCCGAGCTGAAGGCGGTTTTGTGCGCGGCAACTCGGCAACGCCCGACGGTACGGTCCTCGTTCTGCCGGCCGGCCCCCTTGGATATTCGTCAGGGTTTGTTGTACTCTGCGCTATATACGTCAGGGTTTTTTAAGCAGGATGCTTGGGAATGCTACGCTTCTCTGTCGGCGGCCCCTGCTTCCGACACGCGACGACGCGCTGTGTCGTTGTGGACCCTGCTTACGTCACGCACCGATGCGCTGTGTCACGCGCGGGGTCTTCTCCGTCCCGTCCTTCTGCTGGTCCTCTTCGGGGTGCTGCTGCAAGTGCTGCCGCCTTGCACGGGCGCAGGACTGGGACGTTGCAGGCCAGTGCGTCGGTTCCGCCTCGCGCTTCTGTTCTTGCCCCTTTCATCCCCGCCGTGTCGGGGCTGGCCGGCCTTCCACTTCCGGCCGCCCTTCGACGGGGTCAGCCCCGCGACGGCCTGGGGTTGGGGTGCCCCGCCCTTTTCGACGAGGTCAACGTGGCGCTCATGCCCGCACGGCCCGTACCGGGGGTACCTCCACGTCAACACAATGTGTAGTTCTCTGGGTCGGCCTCCTTGTTCTCCTTCTCGCCTGGCCGATCGGGTCTCTCCCCTCCTCTCGGGTGCTCCCTCGGGTTGTTTTCGCCCTTGCGCCCCTCGGTAGCCGCGAGGGACGTTGGGGGCGGCGGGTTGCGCGGAGGGGACTCACCTGGAGGTGGACGTCCAGACCCCCACTCCGCTCTTGTCACTGACGCCGGCCCATCTCTTCAGAGGTGGCCCACGTGTTCACTTCCATGCCCGAGCTGGGTAGCGTCGAGGGAGTTGACCGCCGGTCACCCGGTTTTCCTCTCCCGTGTCTTTCTGGTACCGTCGACGAACTGCGACGCGATGCGACCGGTGGTGGATCTGTCGGCCCTCAACGGGCACATCGTGCACACACGGTTTCGGATGCTGCCGGTAGCCCTGGTACGCCTGGCCCTGCGCCCTCTGTCGTGGGTAGTGTCGCTGGCCCTCCAGGATGCGTCTTGGCTCGTTCCTCCCCATCCTCGCTTCCAGCGATTCTTGGCCGTTCGGACTTCCGATCGTGTGTTCCTGTTCGACGGCCTTCCCTTCGGTCTCCACATCGCGCCGCGGATCTTCTCCGCACTGGTGGGGCAGGCTCTGGGTCCTCTCCTCAGGAGCGGGCTCCAGATCCTGTTTTTCTTGGCCGATTGGTTGGTAGTTTCCGAAGCCCTAGGACTGTGCATTGGCGACGCCCTCACAGTCGTTCGCAACATCGCACGGTTAGGGTTCCCCTTCGATGTTCCCAAGTCACGCTTGACCCCGTCGCGTGTCGTGCCATGGGTCGGTCTCGCATGGGTTTTGTCCGGCGCTACGGTGACCCGGGGTCTGCCGGCCGCGGTGCACCTTCGGTGGAAGGTCTTCGCCGTGTTGCACTCGGTCTCCCTCCCGGGATGGCTCTGGGACTCGTTCGTGGGTTCGCTGCATTGGGCCGCTCTGCCCCTTCCCTTAGGGAGCCTCTGGCTACGCCGCCTCCTCCTCATGGGCACCGCGGTGTTTCTGTTGCCCCTATGGATCGGCTCCTGCCGCTCCCGCATACCGTTCGCAGACGCTTCGGTCGCTGGGTTGCTCGGGGCTCGCTCTCTGCGGCTGTGCCCTGGACCGCCCCCCTGCCGACGGTCTGGGTAGCCACAGATACGTCGAGCGAGGTTGGGTGAGGTTCCCGATCGAACCTGGGACGTCCACTTCCCGGCAGATGGGTGGGTCTCCCTCCACTTACCCGTCTATGCCCTCGGACTGTTGGTTCCTTTGTTCTTCCTGCGGGACCACGCGCTGGCCCTTCGGGGTAAGTCGGTGGCCTTCGGGTTGGACACTCAGACAAGCTGTCCCCTGTTTCTTAATGCGGGGGTCCTCCAGGTCGTTGACTCTATTGGGGGTCTCGGTGGAGTTGTTCTTCCTCGCGGACCGACACCCCTTCTCCTTGCATGCCTCCTCCCTGCCCGGGCCTGCCACCCTGTGGGCGGCCGCCCTGTCGAGAGGGCAGGGCGTTCTTGTAGAATGGGCGATGAAACGGACTGTGTTCGCCGACCTCGCGGCTTCCTGAGGTCTTCCTGAGGTGTTCCGGAGGTCGCCTTGTTCACATCGGGGGTGCCGCGCCGGTTGCCTCTGGACCTCTCCCTCCGGCCTCGCGCTCCGGGGGGGGGGGGGGGGGGGGGGGTCCGGACGCTTTCATGGTAGCCTGGTACAGGTGGCGGTCGATATACATCTTTCCGCCACCAGACGCGCTGTTGATGTGCCCAGTCCTCGCGTGGCTGCGGCTGTACCACGGCTGCGTCTGGCTCCTCGCGCCTCTGTGGCCGGCACGGGCTTGGTCCGCCCGGTTGCCGCGGTGGTGCCCGAGTCCGGTCCCTCTACCTGTCTCCGGCTTCCACTTGGGCTAGGTTGGGGACCTGCGGACCTCGTTGGCCTTCGCATCGTGCTTGTTCATGAGGCACGGTGGCTCCCGGTCCCCGGCCGGGCCCTGACTGACTTCCTGCAGCGTTCCTGGCCGTCTTCTCCTTGGGGGACTTACGGGTCCCGCTGGAGGTCTTTTACTAGGTGGCTACAGGCCACTCGCCTGCCAGTTGGCTCTCCTTCCCTCGTCCTACGCTCCTTGTTTCACCTCTTCCGTACACGTCACTTTCAAGTAGACGGTATACGTACCCACTTGTCTGCCGTCCGGGGGGTCTTTGGGTCCGTCGCTGGGCTGGTCGTTCCGCCACAGGAGCTGGATTCCTTCCTGACGCCTGCCTTCCGGGATCGACCGCCTCCGCGCCAGGTCCCTCCGCAGTGGGATCTGGGGCGGGCTCTGGTCCTTCTGGCTTCACCCACGTATACAAGGGCCGCTACGCCGGTTCCGTTGCTCGGGCGTCCACTCTTCCTTGTCGCTCTGGCCACTGGGGATCGGGTGTCTGCACTAGCGGCATTGTCACGGCCCCGGGACTGCGTGCGATTCTCCCCGTCCTTGCATGGCGTCTTTGCGGCTTGGGCATCCTCGCCATGTGTTGTGCCCGGTGTCAGCCTTGCACTCCTCTGTTGTGTCTGTGGCGCCGCCTTCGGGTATTGCTGTGTGGGTGTCTCCTCGGACAGGTGGGAGGTTCTCGCAAGTGCAGATGGGCCGCCACGTTTGTCGGACCGTTCGTGCCCGTCACCCTGTTTGTAGGGGTTCTGCGCACGATGTCAGATCCTTTGCTGCCTCCTTCCGGTTCCTGCCACGTCGATCCTTACCTGCCATCGCCTCAGCGGTTTTGTGGTCTTCTATCAATTCCTTCATCTCCTCCTACCTCTCCGTGTCCAGTGTTCGACCCCCTCGGCCGGTGATTGCTCTCGGGGGTCGTGTTTCCTGGTGCTCTGGCGAAGATCCCTGGTCTTCCCCCCTTGTCCCTCGTTCTTTTCCTTTGTTTTATTTGACAAAGGGGGGGGGGGAGGGGTGTACGGGTTTGCAACACTGGATTGCAAGTTTGGGATTATGTATTGTTCCAGTACATAAGTGTTTTTGCCACATTGAAAATTGTGTTTTGTTCTTGTGTTCAGTGTTTTTGTTGGTTTTTGAAGAAAAGGGATTTTGGGTACAGTACCTTTTTGGTTTCAGACAAGTCTATGTTTTTGCATTACTATGAATGACGGGCATGTGTTAAAACTGTTCTTTTTAGCTACTCCTCAGTTTTTCACTCTTTTATTAAACTCTCTTGTTTAAATTGTGTCTTTGTCATTCATACTTTGTTTTATGCATTGGTTTTTTTGATAGGTTGGGCTTGGATGTCCTCCTCCTATTTGTTATGCAGCCTTGACGTTGGATTTGCCAAGACTACTAACAAATTGGGAGGTTTGACGTACCTCCCAACCTACCAAATAGGAAAACCTACTATTTGGTAGTAGTCTTGGAAAATCCAACGTACATAATACCCTCCCTCACGCCGGCCCCTGCCCATCCGCATTCTTCTGCTGACGTGAGATGTGATGACAAGAGAGGGTCGCTCATGCGCACGTTCGACAGGGATCTGCACATGACGGAACACGGGATGGGCCTTAAGCGGTAACTAAGGTAAACCCCTTTTCTTCTCTTCTATGCTTTTTTCACCTTCGGTGGTAGTTTTGGTTAATGTACAACGTCTCCTAGAGCAAGATAAGGAGTAGACTCTAGACGTTTTCTTTTTAACCGCGGTTGGAATGATGACATAGCAGTCAAAATAGACAAGTCGTCATTGCAATTAGGTTAATAGCCTTGACGTTGGATTTTCCAAGACTACTACCAAATAGTAGGTTTTCCTATTTGGTAGGTTGGGAGGTACGTCAAACCTCCCAATTTATCAATTCAAAGATATGTTATTTTGCTAAAATACAAAATTAAACTTCATAATCAAAATTAACCTCTTCATATTTGTAAACAAATAATATTGAAAACAAACTGGATTATACCTAACCAGAATTATGGTATAATGTACCGTACTATCCATAAATCAAATAACATACAGTACCTTTATTTGTATAAACAATATTATAGGTATGGATTAGGACTATGTTACCTCAAATAAATTACATTGACTTAGTTTATTTTATAAATGTATTAGCACAGATACAGTAAATACATAATAAAATGTAAATATATTATTCCCTGATGGATATTAAGAGTTGGTTTCACTATGTGTTCATAATATAGATGTTTACAAGAAGTAGTGTTATCAATGGGTAAGGAAAGTTTTTGGTAATTAGTGGGAAGGATGGTTCGGACTGGTCCGAACCATCACCACCCTCAACTGTCCGAATGATCCCGAATCTATATAGTTAATTGATGGGTACGCTCAACGTTCACACAAGCGACTTCAGCATTTTTTATTTACGGCAATATCTTCGGCATACAAAATAGTTTCACCATAATAATGCATATTTCGCTGGTTGACATATTATGGAGGTAGAGCTTACCATATAAACTGAAAATATTACATAGGAAGTGCAAAAAAACATAAAATCGGACCTGCATTAAAAAGTGTAAATGATGTAGGAACCAAATCACGTGTGATGAAAGTAGACAAACTCTCTCAGTTTTACGCAAAATCTCGGGGCCTTAGGTCCCATACGTTTCTCAGGAAATGCACTGTCCTAACCATCCTTCCGTCCGAACCATCACCGCTCTCCCTACAGTGTTTTCTAGGTTTCAAATCGTTGCTAACAAACACACCCAAATCTTTCTCGCAGTCTGAGTTTTCTAATTCAGCATTAGCTAGTTTATATTTTGCATTAGTATTTGTCTAATCATACATCATACTCCCATATGTTACAGAATCAGAACCCCAAAACCATGACATCCAACAATTATCTAACAAACTTTCCCACCCACCCACAACACAACTCAAACACTAGGCCACAAAACACCACACAAGCACCTAACCCCAAAGACCAAGGCAAGTACAGAAGCATAATTAACACCATAACAGGACAAACTGGATTTTAGGTCACGTATGGGATATAATGTTCTAAATGTATACTATAGCTTTGTATTAGAGTATTAGTCACCACAATATCAAAGACTGGAACGACCTACCCCAGTCAGTCCGTGAAAAGAGAACACTGCATTCCTTCAGACGTAGCCTGAAGGAACACCTGAACCGGACAGCTGCGAGAAGGGAGCACCAAGCTTATGTCTACTACTAAATGCGACATAAGAGATAGACAACCAAACTGAAATGATTACTGATTACGGATTACTGATATTTACTATAGGATGTAAGGTATCTTAAAATAACCCCCTAGAAATACTTTCTCTAAAGTATCTAT
Organism: Paralithodes platypus; assembly: GCA_032716605.1. Taxonomy (NCBI): domain Eukaryota; kingdom Metazoa; phylum Arthropoda; class Malacostraca; order Decapoda; family Lithodidae; genus Paralithodes; species Paralithodes platypus. Next base: position 3,506,804 of record CM064483.1, read on the forward strand.
TCTTTATCCTCCATTTTTTCCCCACTAACCTAATCCCACAAGGACCCCAATGGAAATACGCCTAACGGCCTTATTGGGTTATCCTTAGTTGGAATTATGCAAGGCTGGTACATGTCATTTGTAACATACAGTATGTGGTACCAACTCTGTACTGTAAATTGCTAACCGAATAAATATTATTATTATAATTATATTATATTATTATTATTATTTACCGCTGCAGATTAAATTATTTTTCCTTAGACTTGTGGGTTAAATAGGGTGATGGTGGCCATCTTGGATCAGCTGAGAACTAATATTTTCATTTTGTTACCGTAGTTTTAGTATTTGTCATATTCTATCAATACTAACCCTGCGGGGGTCTGGGGGCGGCAGCCCCAGGTTGTTGTTGTTGTTGTTGTTGTTCCCCAAGCTGCCTGGCCGAACAGCCCTAAGGCCCCGAGCAAGGCCAAGGCCATAACAGAGCGTCCCCACAGAACCTTCCCTGCTGACCACAATAAAGCCTAGGTGACCGAAGCCACTCAATGGCGGGGAGCTGAGGAGGGTGCAGAAACGCCCGGGAAACCAAACCCAGGGCCCTGTTTCCCTCAGCAATTATGAAGAGAAAGTTGAGGGGCAAAGGAAAAATGTGATGCTTTGGCTTCCAATCTTGGTAGATTGGGAGGTCAATCCACGGAAGAGACGCCGTCACTTGAGATCTAGAAAATATATAAGTAAAAGGAACAGTCAGAGTAAGCTATGGGTATGGCAGAGATCGCTCAGTTCTCACTCTGATAGACCAGCCCATCACCAAGCCCCCAGGTTAGGTTAGGGTAATGACAAAATATGGTTTTAGGGAAATTAGGGGGCATGTTTTAATATTGCAAAATAATGGGTAAATATGAATTTCCAGAAGGAAAAACACTTAAAACACACTAATCATGAAGGAACTGATGAGAAAAAGATTATAATACAAAAAATTATAATTATCGCGAATAGACTCGCAGCGTTATTATACATAATTTATTAGGGAAAGTGAAGCTCTATGGAATCCTTATAATATACTCGCATAGATTCCGTTGTGGGAGAATAGTTTTGATAAGTTTTGTAACTCGATTTTGTCGATATAAATAGTCCGCGCGTAAACAAACTCCAGTCCCGGAATCTTGTAGAGCTCTGCTACGGTCGTGTTCATGTTTACAAAAAGTGTTCGGAATGGAGTACACTCGCTTCGGTAAAGTGTTATATGTTCTACAAAGATGTTACCGTACTGTATGTCTAATATATGAACCCACAGTAGCTGGCATGCAAGGGCTAGTGTTGTATCCCACGTACTGGGTCTAGGTTAGGTTAGGTTAGGTTAGGTTAGGTTGTTTGGTTAGGTTAATATACTAGGTCTCTGAAAGAAGATTCGTAGTTGCGGTAGTATTTACATCAAAACTATAGTTAACTATCAAAACTATTCTCCCACAGTGGAATCTATGTGAGTATATTATAAGGATTCCATAGAGCTTCACTTTCCCTAATAAATTATGTATAGACCTAATAACGCTGCGAGTCTTTTCAAAAAAATGTACCCCAAAAAACACGTACGTGACCTAAAATCCAATTTGACCCAAACAAAAAATAATGACACTGATACAGCTGGTGGACCATCTTCCACCAACATAAGCATACCGCCACCCTCACATATGCTTGGGCCAGGCCCTCCACCAGGCCCAAAACCCCCTCTACCACACTCATCACATACTGCAGCCATAACTATAACATCATCACCAAAAACACCTGCAACCACAACTAACACAACACTTACAGTACCAGTAGCTACAACAGTCACAGCATCATCAGTACTGGTGGCTACAACTACAACAGCCACAGGGGGAAAACGCCGATAAAAGTTACCGTCGGTTAATGGGAGGAAATAAAAAATGTGTCTGCTATTTTTCCCGCCTTTGGTTCGCACCAACCTAAATTTGTTGCCATCGACGTGAATTGATTTTTTTAAATCGCAGTCATCAAAATATCACTGGATTTCTATAGTCATGAATGTTACAGACATATTACTCTAACATTCTATTCAGTACATTGTCCAATATACAAAGTATTTATGATTAATAAAACATATTTGATTAGGCCTACAAAAACACATGGCAGTCATTCGAAAAGTAGTCCTGTTAATATTTTAATAGATAGGTATCCATGTCCTAAAATTAAAATGATATGTACAAAAACTCAAGATGAACTTATAAAATAATCGTCATTAGCCACTTTACTGGATATTAGATTATACAATTATAAACTAGTTTCAGATCTGGCAAGCGCATAATAAATTGATGCCAGTGTTCGCTATCAATAATAGTCATAACCCGGGAACAGCGGGGAAGAGGACTTAAGAGTTCCCCCGGCGGACTGCGGGAAGACTCTTAAGAGTAAGGCTATTAAAAAATCCATTTAAAACACTCCAAAACATTTTTTTTTTTTTGTATTGCCCCTGGGCCATGCCAAATATCACTCCTCCACCTCCCCTCCTTCCCCACTTTCCTCCCCTCCTTCAGTTATCACCTATTTTCCCTGTTATTCCCTTATTCTGTGGTATATTTTCGATGCTAACATTAGCGAGTTGGTAGCAGGGCGTTGTCATCACTGTTACCAAGCGTGGGAAAAGAGCGAGAGAGAGAACTATTGCGGAACAGTGTCTCTCCAGACAAGGGGAGGGGTGGAGGGCAGGGAGGTTGCCTCAGCCATACATTATGTAAACTCCCGGCCTGTATCGCCGATTTTGACATCCAAACACTGTTTCCACTTGTTTTATTGTTGTAACAGGTTAATACCTTTATAATCAACCTATAATAGGCGTATATGGATAAGTATTAATGCTATTTATGGTAAAATAACGATGTTAGTGATGGGAACAGCTCAAATACGTCAGCACAGGAGTGTGGTGTCTCATACCCCCCATGCGCAGCCGAGAGGTTAAACGAAACTTCTCGGACAGTAAAATCTCTTCCCCACTATAATAATAATAATAATAATAGTTCTTAAAGCTAGCGCATGCTAAGCTAGCTAAGGATAGCTCAATATGGCCGATTAGGCGTATTTCCATTGGGGTCCTGTACTACTACCCCATCCCTTTGCTCATGAGGGATGGTAACGACTCAGTGCTTGTAAAAAATCTTTAATGCGCCGAGCGTGGGGGCGAACCCGGGCCTTCTGGGTGGAAGTCCGAGACGCTAGTCACTACACCAAGCGAGCCGCTTGGTTTTACTTTGTTAAATTTGACATTAGTTGTGCATCTATGTGCACATTAGCAGTAATGGTGGTAGATATTTGTTTCTCACAAATGGAAATCTTAATATAATGTGGATTATAGTCTTAATAAAAGTAAAATGTTCAGTTATAGATTGAGTCGTGCGTGCGTGTGAGTGTGTGTGTATTCCAAGGTTGCCAGCGCACATCACATCTCCAAACTCGCCCAATCACTTAATACCGCATAACAGACAATTTCAGCTATTTTAATCATATCACACACATTTTCTGATATGTTTATCTTTAACAGCCATGCATGTTATGCATGCCATGCCTGCATACTATGAGTTCCCCAAATATAACTAGGCCTATTCCCATATAGCCTACTGTATGAGTAGTGGCCTACGTGTCACATAATTTAAATATTAATGAAATATATACCACATACATTATTATCACAATCATGCACTCATCAAATCTGCATCAATGTCCCAATCCCCCCTCACAAACAATCACTTAATTAGGCTATTCAGTCACCACCACATAGGCTACCGTACCATACATGTATAGTACAACCAACAGAAAGCCATGATGAACGTTTGTATGAAATGTAGCCTAGCTATAGGCTACTCAACACTCGACACCTCTACAACTTTAATAGTAGGCCTATATAGAACCAGCCCAATTCCACTTTCGTCAATGTTAGTTCTAGTTAGGATAATACTTCAGAGGCTATCCACCCCATCACACTGTAAATCAAGAAATATAATATCGTTTGAAATGGAAACTCGCAAATCTACGCTTCTGAACGAATCCTAACTAGCAATGGTGCGAACAAAAGAAGACCTTGGCAACACTGTGTACATATATCCCGCCGCAGTCAGCTGACGACCTAAACAGTCGCCCGTGGAAAAAGGCAGTGTTGTAAACAAAATTGTCATCATCTTTTTCGAATTTCCTGCATCTCCACGTATGTAATTTGCTGCCTCTGTGTTCTATGACATTCTGATTCACATTGATTGATTCCCTGTCACTGGTCTAATAAGAAATATAGCCGGTAACATATTTAGCTGCCCGATTTGATAGTGGATTATAAATTGGTAACTTTAAAGCGTACGATAGCTTGTTTTGTAGGAAAGAAACACAGTATAGTGCGGCAGGCGCAGACATTCAACCTGCAAAATTCTACAGCTACAGACTATAATACCGTATGTTCAGCCAATTTCTACTGAAACACGTATTTGTTAGTAACTAAAAAGGAAGTAAAATACAATACTTCAATGAGTATTAAAATTTCACCCAGCCTATTACACCACATTAGATGAAACTAAATTCTTGTTCAGGAAGCTGATATTATGTATCAAATTATGTTAATAATTATATATTCACTGCATTAACGAGTATATAACAATCCTATTATGAACAGTGGGCCGAAATAGGTGATTTTATATCTTACTACCGATATGCAAAAAATAATTAATTACTATTTTCAGATTCGGAGGACCAGAGGCTAGTTCGCCGCGACCCACCAGGCCAAAGTTATAACGTACTAATAGTCTATACAGGGCAAAACACAACGTTCTTTCCATTTTCATTAACCCGTACAGCACCAGCGACGCGTCTGACGCGGCGGCGATGTATGTAACGCCCAGCCCCAGAGACGCGCCTGGCACGTCACCCTAATTCCGCCGACCGTAACCTGAGGTGTAACACTCAAGAGGGCTCAGATTTGTATGGGAACGGTGTATGTATCCCACGCAACCGTGCCGATGGTTGAAAACTCTCAAAGTCCACGTGCGTGCGCGCAAATTGACGCGCGCAATAACCTGGTTTTTTTTTTTTTTTTGGGTTAATTGCCTTCAATTTCTGTAATCTTGTAAAATATGTTGCGGGGGGCTCTGTAGGACCATTTCTTAAGCTTTTTGAGCGGTTTTTCGTGTGCCTTTTTCCTTCATTCCTAACCCATTCGCTATTCGATTTCTGGTAATAAAAACCCATTTTTTGAAAACCGGCCGGGATCTGGTGAAACAAACATTACAAAACTAGCCGGCGGCTGGACGGGTTAAGGCCTATGGACTCTTAATTACATATTATTACTAACCTCCCTGTAAATAATAATGGTTACAAACTAGAAAGGCCTGAAATAAGCAGAGTTCTCTTGCAGGGCATCCTCACGAAACTAAGGTCGGCCAAACTGTTTTGTTATGATTAAGATCGGCGTATTCGTACCATAAAATATCTCGACCATTAAGTTATGTATACTGAGTTCAATAGTAACAGTGACTACTGCAGGTAAATGTAACGTTATTTTTAATGTTGCTTTGCAATTAGCAAGATTATCAATACAAGGTCATTAGCTAGAATTATCATATTCATAGCAGGGCTATGATTACCGTATTGCCGAAGTATCTAGTCATGTGATCAGATTCCCTCCAAATTATCATAAGTACCAGTAATCGAACAATAAACGACAAAAGAAGATCAAGACAATCGCACCCAGATCCAATACATAGACAATTGAAACAAAGAACGCCACAAAATCCAACACTTGACTATTTACTGTACAGTAAAACCCCGCTCTTTCGGACTTCTCAGACTTGAGGACTAATGGTTCAGCCTTTCGGATTTGTCCGAAAGGCTGGAGGAAAATACCTCCTTCCTTTTCGGACTTCTCTTTCGGACTTACATTTAAACTTTGGACTCATTGCTTCAGCCGTTACGGATTTTGTCCGAAAAAGGCTGAGAAAAATTAAAGTCGAATTCGGACCAAAGAGCAGAGTTGCGGACTTGTCTGGTTAGGTGAATGTGTATCGGGACTTATAAACTTCGGACATTATTTCAGCCTTTCGGATGTGTCTGAAAAGGCTGATGAAAATTATTTCGCCATTCGGACCGAAGAGGCCGAGAGTTTCGGCCTTATATAACTTCGGACATTAGTTCAGACATAGGACAAGTCCGAATGGCTGAAGATGTGGAGTGCGGACTCGGCCCGTTCGGACTTTTGACTCTTCGGGACAGGGTTTATCCCCCAATTAGTCTGAAAGAGCGAGGGTTAAGCTGTACAGTACTTATATTTTCTAAAACATTAAGTTTCATTATATCGTGCTTTTGAGGTTTCTTGGAAAGTGATATGTCTGAAAAAACACATAAAACAGTGAAATAGACTCCCCAGAAATGGTGAAAGGTACCACAAGAGGCTGTAGTTGTAGATATAGATACGTAGATAGGTTCACGGTATATTATGGTCCATCTTAGGTGGTTTTTCAGAGCCTTAAATATGTGGCCGCCAAGAGATGGAGGTGTCGTAGTGAAAGACAATTCTTCACGTAGTACTTAATGGTAAGAAACAGTTCCGTAGTCGGCATTTTTATATTACGGTGAAGTGGTTCAGGGAAAGTGTATACCTACTGTGAATTTTAACGTGGAAAATAAAGTTATAGTATAAGAAATTAGAGGTGTGAAAAGATGAAACACGTTACCAAGGCTAGTCAAGGGTGACTGATAAATACCTTAGTTTCATATAGGCATAGCCTATGATTGTGAAATGTGAGATATATGTGATGTGGATTACACAGCCCCAGGTGGCCAGCCTGTAATATTTAGCCTAGGCCCTAAAATACGAATTTACAATCCGCCTAACTATCCCTAGGCTAATTTACTTATGCTATCAGTCTTAGCCTAGGCCTAGGCTAGTAGTACTGTCGTAGGCCTAAAGTAGTTAGTGATACTGAGTAGACTAGGCCCTGGTGGTAGGCCATCTAAATTTCTAAGGACTCCTACCACTTAGGTTAGCCTAGCCTGCTGCCTACATTATATGAATTGCTGACAATGCTAATTTCAAACTCAGGGCTGACCCGCTGGGAGCCAGGGCCTCCAGGCTCCAAAGCCGGGCAAATGCAGGCCTGCAGCCCCTCGACACGGCCATGCGGTAAGTTATAACTTGTTGCATTTTTTAGAATTGAGGAGGTACCCACCTGTAACCAACAAATAACAATAGTGGTCGGACTCTGCATTAGGCTATGCAAGAAACACAACTGCCCTTTTTACCAAAAACATAGTATCATATTAGCCATAGGCCTACCCGTAGTACCCGGGAGTCCTGGACGGGGGCAAGGGCAGACCTGGGCAGCCGCAGCCTTTATTGTTGGTAGGGAGGATCATAGCAATACTAATACTGATATTAGGCCTACCATACAAATGTATTCTACAAATATTAACGGTTACACACTGGAAAATACATTAGGCCTAGCCTATAGGCCTAGGCTATTATACATTAGGAGGCTGTAATAACTGCATCCACTGTTGGGCTGGTTCGCTAGGGAGTAGGGATGC